>CM064578.1:7272109-7824609 GCA_032716605.1 Paralithodes platypus | reverse complement strand
TTTTGTGGGGATGTCAAGGTGGGATCGTGGTGGCTTTCTCAATATTGGAATGAATGGCGTGCGGCGGGTTAGAGAAGATGGCTGAAAAATGCGAGTCGAAATATATTTGAAACATACATTATTTGAAGCCTTATAATATATATATTATATATATATATATATATATATATATATATATATATATATATATATATATATATATATATATATATATATAATTATATATACCGGTATATATATATATATATATATATATATATATATATATAAAGTTTATTCATATATTATATTTGTATGAATTTAGTGTGAGGGTTTTGCTTCACATATTTCCATAATATTAGGATGTTAATAAGACAAACTTTTCAGCCATGTTTATGACGGAGGCCATGAATACATAAGACGCGTTTGGGACGGGTATTACTAAGGGGGTAGTGCTCGCTTTTTTCTGGACACCCTTCTCCCTCATGTTTAGCACATTTGTTTTGAGATTTTAAGACGTTCGTTCCATTAGTTTGGCGATTATGAGACCTTTCGCTCCATTTAATTGTCAATATTAAGACCTTTCGTGCCGTTCTGGTTTCGATTTTTTCATGGCGAGCGATAGCGAGCCTGTAATATTTTAAAGAATCGGCCTTCGGCCGGGACATTTTTCTACCGAAAAAAGTACAAATATATCTTGAAAGGGGGCATAGGGGATGTTTTTTAAAGCTTGATAGAGGTCTAGTGAGGAAACATAAAATATATAACAATAGATAAATACATAGACAAAAAAAAAAGCAGTACCTCCTTAATGCTATCTTGGCCGACGTCTTGGGGGTTATTATGATATTTTGTTTAATAAATATTATGTTCCTTCCAACAACCAACTACACTCCCAAAATCGATTAATGCAATTTTTACAAACACATGTGGCAGTCCGTGGATTCGAATCCAGGACGCTCACACCGAAAATCAACACCTCATGCATCGCACCACGAAGACAGTTAAAGAATGGTGGACACTGCCTACGATTTATTATGCAACTTCGAATCCTGCATATCAATCTAAGCATGTACACACATCCCAACTGCAACTCACGTAGGCTATGCATATGTGAATGGAAAGAGCAATTAATGGGGCCTTAACCACTAGGGAAGTCCTCTCGATAAATTACCCCTGAACCAATATCAATTATTATTTTCCTTCCAACAACCAACTACACTCCCAAAATCGATTAATGAAATTTTTACAAACACATGTGGCAGTCCGTGGATTCGAATCCAGGACGCTCACACCGAAAATCAACACTGAGATTTCGTCTTAAAATTGCAGGCCCGCTTTCGCTAGCCAGGAAAAAAACGACACCTAATGCCCCTTTCCCACTGGTGAGACAAGTCACGATTTTCGTCGCCGATGACTTAGTTTTGTCAAATTCGCAAGAATACGTGTTCACGATTTTGACCGTTACAAACAGATGACAAATTATACTCGGCGAAGATGTCGCCGATGTCGGCGACGCAATCGCCGACCTTCTGCGACGTTATCGGCGAAGTGAGCGAAGTTTCACCGATGACCTCTGTGAGGCATGTCACATTTTCAAAAATATCTTGCGAAATCATGCGAGGATGAAAGAATACTCGAAAACTCGCCGTATGTTCTGCGACGTCTTCGGCGATTCAAGCGATGGTTCGGCGTATTGAAACCTGTATGGGGGTATACGTCTTAAAACCCCCAGAGTGCCAGGTCCGTATATATACGGACTAAGGTCTTGTCACGCCCAGTGCCAGGTCCGTATATATACGGACTCGCCGAAAAACAATTGTAGCAGCGAAACGACTGCACCTATGGCATTCATATTTCTACCACATGTACCTTACCCTTCTGGCTTCTTGCCACCACCAACACAACCCCCTCCCCCCACCCACTCGCTGACTAGGTCGCCTCACAAAGAAAAAAAAGGAAAATATGTGGCGGCGAAACGACTGAACCAATGGGTTCCATATTTGTGTGACAAGTCCCCTACCCTTCTGTCGTCCCCCCACCACACCCCCACCTCCCTCCCACCACCCACTTCCAGCGTATCCGTACGAAGAAAAGGAAAAAAAGGAAAATCCATGGTGGCGAAACTACCTCACCAATCGGCTTCATATTTGTAACACGAGTTAATTACCCTTCTACCTTTCCCCCACCATCCCCCAAATATGAAAACTAATGGGGTTAACCATGAGGAAGAAAGGGGACCAGAAAAACGACCCAAAAACAAAAATATATATATGTTGGCTCGCTGCCGCTCACCAGGAAAATATTGAAACCTGGATGGGGGTAAAAGTCTTAAAACAGTAGGCTGAATGGGGCCAAACGGATTATAGGCAAAGAGAGAGGGAGAGAAAGACAAAAAAAACGAGGAGGGAGAGAAAGAGAAAACAGCGAGGTGGGCTCAATTAGGCTGAGCCGTAACGTAAACATTGAGCCCACCTCGCTTTTTTCTCTTTCTCTCCCTCCTCGTTTTTTGTTTTCTTTCTCTCCCACCTCGCCGAAGGTGCTCTTTGGCATCGTCGATGTTCTCGGAACATCTGAGAGCATCAGCGAGCAGAGCATCGGTGAGCATCCATGCAGCGTTGCAAAGGTTTTTTTATGCGAAACCCTCCACGATGTCTCGCCGATGATCGCAGATACCCTCGCAGATCCTTCGGCGATGCTCGACGATGCTTGCGAGGGTAACCAATCCTGGTGAGTCCTTGTCCAAAATTTTGAACTGTCCGAACATTTGCGAAGGCCCTTGCGAGGCCTTGAGAGTCAAACGATTGTTCATAAGAGGTGTTGAGACATGTCACGAATGTGCCAATTTCTTGGTGTCGGCGACGAAAATCGTGACTTGTCTCACCAGTGGGAAAGGGGCATATATGGCACGAAAGGTCTTAAAATTGACAACGAAAAGGGGTGAACTGTGATAAAATCGCCAAACTAATGAACATCTTAAAATCTCAAAACTAATGGGGCTCAGTCTTTGACTATCTAAACTCTACTAAAGTGGAACACATTCTATCCATCTCTCCCTTCTCTGAAATCTACATCTTAGGAGATGTCAACGTTCACCACCGCCAATGGCTCTCCTCTCACTCTACTGACCAACCTGGTGAACAAGCCTACGTCTTTTCTATCATAAATGACCTAGAGCAGCTGGTCCAGCAACCCACCCGTATCCCGGATCGCTTCGGAGATCGGCCCACTATTCTTGACTTATTTTTGACTTCTAACCTTTCTCCTTATACTGTCAATCTTTTCTCTCCTTTGGGCTCCTCTGACCATAAACTTATCTCCGTCACCTGTCCTATCTCTTCAATACGGCCACCCGATCCTCCCAGACGGCGGTGCGTGTGGCACTTTGGCACTGCCGACTGGGAGGCTCTCCGGCAGTACTACTTTGATTTCCCATGGAATTATTTTTGCTTCCGTGGCCGGGGACCCTCGGAAAGTGCTGAACACATTACCGAGGTAATACTCTCGGGCATGGAAGCGTACATTCCATTTTCTTTCTCTCAGTCTAATGCAAAAAAATCTTGGTTTACTCACGCTTATTCTACTGCTGTCCACAACAAGGAGGAAGCATTCAAACGGTACCGTCACCTTAAGACTCAAGAATCTAATTTTTCCTATGTTTCTGCCCGGAATCAAGACAAATCTGTTCTTCGACTTGCCAAGCACTCTTCATCAATAATAAATGCACTGAACTATCCAGGTCTTGCTCTTCCCAAGATTTCTGGCATCTAGCCAAAAACCTCTCCAACAACTTTTCTTCCTCATCTTTCCCTCCCCTTTTCCACTCTGCAGGCACAACCATCACTTCTTCCTCTGACAAAGCTTCACTCTTCACTCAAACTTTTGCTAGAAACTCCACCGGATGATTCTGGTGCTATTCCTCCCTCTTCACCCCCCTCTCTCCTACTTATGCCTACTATCCTATTCACTTCTAAAGATGTACTTTCTACCCTCTCTGGGCTTAATAGTAAGAAGGCGTACGGTCCGGACGGTGTTCCTCCTGTTGTACTCAAAATCTGTGCTTCCGTGCCGACTCCCTGTCTGGGCAAACTCTTTCGTCTCTGTCTCTCCTCCAACGTCTTTCCTCCTTGCTGGAAGTTTGCTCTCATTCAACCTGTCCCAAAGAAGGGTGACCGCTCTCAACCCTCTAACTATTGTCCAATTCCTCTCATCTCTTGTATTTCTAAAGTTTTTGAAACTATTTTTGCATTTCTCTTCTCCTAATCTGCTTTCAGATCGCCAGTATGGCTTCCTAAAGGGTCGCTCTACTGGTGATCTTCTTGCATATCTTACTAACTCTTGGTCATCCTCCTTTCGGGACTTCGTTGAGACTTTTTCTATTGCACTAGACATATCGAATGCCTTCGATAGAGTCTGGCACAAATCTTTAATTTCTAAACTACCCTCCTTCGGTTTCTATCTCTCCATATGTGCCTTTGTCTCTAATTTCCTTTCCGGCTGTTCCATAGCTGCGGTTGTGGACGGCCATCGCTCACTTCCTCATTCTATCAACTCCGGTGTTCCTCAGGGTTCTGTCCTATCTCCTATTCTCTTTCTAATTTTCATAAATGATCTCAACTGTACATCCAGTTCCATCCAATCATAGGCAGATGACTCTACCTAACACTACTCAATTAGTTTTCCAGAACGCCCCAGCCAGCAATCCCTTAAAGACAAACGTAATGAAGCCATAGAACACTTATCTTCTGATCTAGCTACTATTTCCAATTGGGGTAGAGAAAACCTTGTTGCATTTAATGCTTCCAAGACTCAATCTCTCCATCTTTCTACCCGTTCGGAACCTCCAGAGGACTATCCCTTATTCTTCAACAATACAAAAATCAATCCTTCATCTATCTCTCAATTTTCTCGGTGTCTCTTTTTCTTCTGCTCTCACTTGGAAGGACCATATTACCAGTCTTGCTAAGGCAGCCTCTCAGAAACTGGGTGTGCTCAACCGCCGCAAGGGGTTCTTTACCCCTGCACAGCTTCTTGCTCTATACAGGGGCACAGTGCAACCTTGTATTGAGTATTGTTCACAAGTGTGGGGAGGATCCTCTCACACCGCACTCCTAGACAAAGTAGAATGGAAAGCCTTTCGTATCATTAACTCTCGTCCACTCACCAACTCTTTGCAATTTCTCTCTCTTCGCCGCAATGTTGCATCTCTCACACTATTCTATCGCTATTACAATAATCAGTGTTCCTCGGAGCTTTCCCAGTGTATACCACATCCTCTACGTAGGGTACGTAGTACCCGTCTTGCAACACAATCCCACCCCTACTCTGTGCAACTCTCCAACCCAAGAGTGAAACACTATTCTCAGACTTTCTTCTATTCAACTGCTGAGCTCTGGAACTCTCTCCCAGAATCAGTCTTTCCCTCTTCCTATGACTTAATTTGCTTCAAACTCCGCGTATCCAGGCATTTTAGCTCGAATGTCCCTTAATTTTGGCCCTGTCACTCTTTCAACTTTGGGGGAGGCACTCGCTGCAGGCAGTTCTGCCTTTTGTCTCCCTCATTCACATTAAAAAAAAAAAAAAAAAAAAAAAAAAAAAAAAAAAAAACACTACTCCGTAATTATAACTACCGCGGCCCCACCCTCCGCTTCACCCATGGTAATATCACTTAAGGGGGTTCACCTGCTTTTTTTCTCTTTCTCTCCTTTTCTCTCTTTCTCTGGCTTATATCCATTCGGCCCCACTCAGCCAACTGTTTTAAGACGTTTATCCCGATCCAGGTGTCGATATCTTTCTGGCAAGCGATAGAGAGCCAGCATTGTATGGAGAAATCCGGCTTCGCCGGAGACATTTTTCTATCGAAAAATTTACAAATTTAGCTTGCTCTCAAAACAAAACATATATAAATGGTGGCTCGCTACCGCTCACCAGGAAAATATTGACACCTGGATGGGGGTAAACGTCTTTAAACAGTAGGGTGAATGGAGCCGAATGGATACAAGCCAAAGAGAGAGGGAGAGAAAGATAAAAAAAAAGCGAGGTGGGCTCCCTTAACTAATATCACCACTCTTTGTCCGGCATGTAAACACACTCATTGATCTTGACCCCTTAACTTCTTATAACTTGATATGAATGAAAGCAATCGGGCTGACGCTTTTATAATTTGGGAAGAGTCCACCAGGAAATAGGTGTGGATATTTTCAGCCCGTTTGCACTAGGCACTTTTGAGTTACAGAGAGGTCAGGGATCAAAATTATTGTCAAGTTCGTTGGCGCTACCTATAGTCAGGCAGTCGGTAGCCAGCCCTTACTCCTACAAGGGGTAGGGAGGATCAGCAAAATACTCGTCTTTGCTTTTCATATATTTAGCAATCAATGTCGGTGTTAAGTGATAATGTTGAAAGAACTTGCATTGAGGGAGCTTTAGCTTTAAAAACACCCCCAAGATTCCCTTTCGACAACAATGTGTACATTTTTCGGTAGAAAACTGCCCAGGCTAAAGTCCTTTTCCTCTTAAACTACCGGTTTGATATCGCTCGCCAAGAAAAAAATGACACCTAAATAGCACGAAATTTCACAATATTCGCAACGAAATGAGGTGAAAAGTCTTATAATAGCCAAACTAATGGGGTGAACGTCATAAAATTTCAAAACGTATGGGCCTAAACATGAGGGAAAAGAGGGTGCAGACAAAACAAAACCTTCCCCTTAATACGTCTAAAAACAGGGCAATTTTTGATCTTCATTAAATGTAGAAGTTTATAATAATGTTACTTCATAATCATTAGTACAGTTGGCCAAATAAGTCGTGTCTCCACTGCCATTACATTATGCTCGCTGTGCGCTGTATTAATGTCTGTCAGATCTTGAATAGGGTGTGTTAAGATAGGAACATGTTTGTGTATCTCACTCGAAATGATCAATTAATGCTTAGATAGTGCTGATACCAAATATTATTGATCGAAATATACTTGGTGCCGCGACATCACTTATTTGGCCGACTGTATATGTTATTGAGTACCCTATCTTCATGTTACCTATTAATTTCTTTTTCGTATCTTACTAATATATATTCCGGAAAAAAAAATCATTCTTCATAAAGTTTGATGGAGGTCTAAGAAGGAAACAAAAATATAAAATATAATAAGCACATCAATTAATATATAATTAAGAAATCTCCCGAAAGCCGGTATCACACGAGCGCTTTTTCCCTTAAAATTTATCCTCAACACTGGCCTGGCAGCTTATGAGGTCACCCTTTAAAATATTGCAGTCACCTAAATTCATCTATCATCAGTCTAGTTTCTGATACCAGGGCCAGATACTCCAGAAATGTTGCCAGAATGTTTTTGATAAACGAATGTTGACTACAAAAGCTCTCGTGTGATATCGGCTTTAAATAAATCAGTGGAAGCTTGCCAACGTAGCACCGATATTAAAAAAAGGCAGCAAATCCCTACCCAGTAACTATGGTCCAATTAACTTAAGCTCAGTTGCATGTAAAATGCTAAACACACTCATAAGAGACAGACTCGTAAATCACTTAGAGGAAAATAAAATTCTAAAAGATACTCAACACGGTTTCTTAACAAACGTTCCTGCTTAACAAACCTCTTGACTTCTTCCGCGATATCCTCAACCTCTATGATGAGAGTAAAGCTGTTGATATTATATACCTTGATTTTCAAAAGGCCTTTGACAAAGTTCCCCACAAATGTTTACTGCTAAAACTAAAAGCGCATGGAGTACAAGATGGTGTGTTGAAATGGATAGAAAATTGGCTCAGCGACAGAAAGCAAAGAGTAGTCACAAACGGTAAGGCATCTAAATGGACTAATGTAAGTAGCGGGGTACCTCAGAGATCGGTACTGGGACCAAATCTCTTTCTAATTTACATTAACGACATAGATGAGGGTCTCACCTGTACAATATCAAAGTTTGCTGACGATACACAAATTGCAAATAGTGTACTCTCAAAAGAACAAGTTGACAATATGCAACACAATCTAGATAAGTTGTCATGTTGGGCCCAAACTTGGCAAATAAGTTCAATGCGGATAAATGTAAAGTACTACATATCGGATACCAAAATGAGAAAGCAAACAATTCGATGAATGGCACTCAGCTTAACTTCAGAAGTAGTTAAGAAAGCCAATAAAATAATTGTTTTTTTTTTTTTTTTTAAGAGACAATGAACGGAGGAAGGAAAAACACAGATAAAACAAAAAGGTCCATGTGCCTAAAGGCATCCTCCATTCATAAAATGTTTGTAACAACTGGATTTAAACATTTGTTGATTGTAAGTTTGTGGAAAGCAATTCGAGGGAAGTGAATTCCAAAGAGTAGTAGCTCTGGGGATAAATGAATTCTGATAAGCAGAAGTTCTGCATTGTGGAGGAGAAAGTGTAAATTCATGGGCGCTCTCAGCTGCCCTAGTTCTACGGGGAAAGATGTGGAGAGGCGGCACAATTGAAGCAAGTTCCTCGGAACAATTGCTGTGAAAATATCTGTAGAATAATGCAAGGGATGCAACGTTTCTTCGTATGGCTAATGTAGGAAGGTCCTGTGTGATTGCAGGGTTATTGATTAATCTAATAGCTTTATTTTGAATTTTGTCCAACTGCCTCAATGCAACCACTCCACTTCCACCCCACAGAGGTGAACAGTAATCCATCTGAGAGCGCACATGACTTTTATATATTACGGCCAACTGCTCGTCAGTGAAGAATTCTCGAACTCTGTACAGGAGTCCCAGTTTTTTAGAGGCATTCTTAGCAATGCTTCTAACATAATGTGTCCAGCTCAAGTTAGTAGTTAATGTTACACCGAGAATGTCAATACTAGGGGAAGTGGGAATATTTACATCATTAAAAAATATATGGGAGTCAGTGAGATTCTGTCGGTTAGAAAATTGAATGTACTTGGTTTTCTGTGCATTAAAGGAAACTAGATTCTCTTGTCCCCATTCATTAATTCTAGAAAGGTCCTGGTTCAGAGAAATTGCAGTGTTTATTTTTGAATTTATAAGATCGGGTTGGGTGAAAGAATTGGTAAATGTGAAGGAACTGTGGAGTGTTGAGTCATCTGCGTAGGAATGTATTGGATTATGAGTGGTAGATATGAGATCATTGATATGAATGAGGAACAGAGTTGGGGCCAAAACTGATCCCTGGGGAACACCAGCATTTATTGAGTGAAATTGAGAATAAAGGCCATCTACCATTACACGTATTTTTCTGTTATGAAGATAAGAAGAAATTAGTGGAACTAATGATGCAAGGCCGTAGTGTGACATCTTCGACAATAAGGATTGATGCCAGACTCTATCAAATGCCTTTGATATATCCAGTGCTATTGTATGTGTTTCACCATGTTGGTCTGTAGCTTGGTTGATTTGATGCGTAAGAAGGCAAAGAATGTCTGCAGTTGATCGACATCGTCTAAAACCATATTGCCTATCACTGATTAATTTATTATTCTCCAGATGCTTAATTATGTGATTATTTAATATAATTTCAAAAACTTTGCCAAGAGTGGAAGTTATAGCTATTGGTCTGTAGTTTGATGGATCTGAAGAGGCACCTTTTTTAGGAACTGGATGGATGTTTGCTTCTTTCCAGGGTACTGGGAAGCATGAGGTATGAGTACACAGACGGAAAAATTTTGCCAATACAGGAGCGAGCACCAAGGAGCAATTCTTAAGTACTATTGGAGGAATTTCATCTGGACCAGGAGCCTTATCTACTGAGAGATTCTGCAAAATAGTTTTGACATGTCTGGTGTGGATCTTAAGTGAGGGAATTTCAGGTGAATTAAAATTAAGTACAGGGACATCTTGATTTATGTCATCTAAGGTTGAGTTGGTGGAGAAAATATCTGCAAGAAGGTTAGCTTTACCTCGTGGGTCACTTACAAGATTGCCAGTCGGAGATTTTAATGGTGGAATGGATGAAGCAGTAGTGAAGTTGGATTTGAATGAGTTAAGAGTAGACCAAAATATTTTGTTATCATTTGGATTATTTAGAAGTTTATTTGCCTGCTTATGGAGAAAGTTTGATTTAGTTAGGTTTAATACAGTTTTGGCATGATTTCTGATGTTTCTAAAGTAATTAAAGGCTTCATGTGTTTTTGATCTTGTGTATGCATTGTAGGCTATTGCTTTTTGTTCAGTTACTCTAGCACAATTATGGTCAAACCATTTAGGTGAATTAGATCTTTTACTGTACTTTTGATGAGGAATAAAAGTTTCCATTCCAATTTTTACAAAATCTTGTATGTGGCTCAAGGTGGAGTGTGCATCATTAGAAAAGAAAGAGGTCCAGGGAATATCAATAAAGAAACCTTGAAGACCCTCCCAGTCTGCCCTATCGTAATGCCATTTAGTCACCAAAACAGGTTCAGAGTGGGAAGGTGTGGTAGGTGATAGACAGGTGGCCTGTATCAGACAGTGATCAGAAGATCCAAGTGGGGACCTCACTGTAACATCATAATTTTCTGAATTGGTTGTTAAAAATAAGTCCAGTAGGTGGGAATTATGATTAGGATTATCTGGTACACGGGTGGGTTGGTTGACTAGTTGAATGAGATTAAATGAGTCTGCAAATAGCTCACATTCAAGACCAGCATCATCAGTCCTGGCTGAATGAGTGAGCCATTCAACATTATGGACATTAAAATCACCCAACACAGTGATTTCAGAAGAAGCATTTAAGTTGAGGACACTGAGTTGTGAGGACAGAGAATCAAAAAGACTTTGCTCTGGAGGAGTATTTGGGGAACGGTAGATGCAACATATGTATTTAAATTTACCAGCAGAAATTAATTTGTATATAGAATAATCAAAATAGGGACAATTGAAACTAGTAACCTCCTCCAGGGCAATTTCAGATTTTGCGAAGCAACATACACCACCTTTAGGTCTGAAATTTTGGAGCAGTTGATAACCTGGAAAATTAAATCTAGATGTGTCAGATGTGGATGTTACTTGAGTCTCTGTCAAAAAAAGGAGAGTAGGGGATTCTGCTTGAAGAAATTGGTGTACAGAATTGATGTTAGAGTGAAGTCCCCTTATATTACTAAAGAAATAGCTGTACTGACAAGCAGCTTTGGGACGTTGCACTGCTCTTGACACAGTCGCATGATGACGACCGGGAGGGCCCTGTGTCAATAACCCAACCCTGCCGGGGGTGGATATCCGAGGGACCACCAGGTTTGCTGTTAACAATTGTACTGCCATATTTATAAGGTAAGTGTATGGTGTTACATGTATGATATGTAGTGGGAAGAGTAGTATTTTATGGATAGAGGATAGCGATGTAGGGCAATGTCGTGAAGTTGGATGTGTATGTTATATAAAGAGGGTTTTCCTGATACCCCTGATGTGTGAGGCAGAAAGATATGTATCCAGCTACCAAGGCCTGGGAGAGAAAATGGAATTCAGGCTATTCCCTGAGTCTCCCGAAACCTTGGCGGTAGTACTTCCCTGGGCGGGGCTGCCTACCCCTACTTGGCTTTATAGGCAGGTCATTTGAGCATAAATCCAAAGAAGTTAGCCTAACTCTTTACAATTCATTAGTCCGCCCTCTGCTGGAATACTGCGTTCAATCCTGGTGCCCTTATTACCAAAAAGATAAACACAAGCTAGAAGGAGTTCAACGTAGAGTTACCAAACTTATACCCATCCTAAACAACAAACCATACGAGGAGCGTCTTAACACTCCTCGAGCAGCTAGGTTAATAACTTCTACTACCAGCCCAGCGGGCATATTTACCCTAAATGAGCTTCATTCCATGCTCTTTTTCATGCATAAACAAGAGCCAGAGCATAATACAATTATGTATCTGTGAAAGGGCATTAATTGAGCTTTCCAATGACATCTGAACCATCCTTCTACGATCACGGTTTGTCTTGCAACGATCGTGCAACACTAAGGAAAAATCCTTAAAATACGGTAATTTCCTGACATATTTCCCTGCCTAGGGAGGCAGTGAGTGTGGATGTGTGTGGAGGTGGGGCCAGTCACTGCGTGGGAGCCGTGCCGAACGGTCAGAGCCAACCTACGCTCCTCCCACCGCTCTGACTCTCTCTCAGAGCCAATTATGTGCTCAACATCGCATTGGACTTAAGTCAGGCCCCGCCATTTAGTCCTTGGTTCTCTTGACCGCCTTAAGTCGGGCCCCGATAGACAAGGGTTAAGGAATTAACTCAGCACAGATTAAGAGGCAACTTAATTCAAATGTTCAAAATCATCGTCAATATGAATTGTAGTAAGTATTTCACTATCGACCAATCTAAATACACGCGGGGTAACGGTTGCAAAACTATTGGTAAATATTTTAACTCTCACGAATCTAATAATTTCTTCTTCAATCGAGTTGTCAACTTGTGGAATGGGCTTCCCCGAGACGTTATAGACTGCAGCACCATTGATTCTTTTAAACTTCGCCTAGACAAATATCTTTCCTCAAACACCCGACTGACTTTGTAAATGAATAACTTTATTTTCTCCCCCCCCCCCCCCCGAGATTCATCAAGGATTATTGCTAAGACGTTACTCTTTTTCCCAGATATACGAAAGATCAATTATAACCGTTATGTTACTAACCCATCTGTCCCCTACTAGCTTCCTAATCCTGCCACGGACATTAGTTCCAGGGCAGTAGTTCCCATTCCAATTTTCCCTTACCCCCTCTAAACCACTGTTAGGACACTTGATCCTCAGTGTTTTGGAGGACAAGCAGCCTAGAGGGGTCACTAGACCTGTTGTTGCTTAATTTCCTTTTTACTCCTTTGACTATATATATTGTTTGTGCAGTGAGCGTCTCTGGCAACTTCCCTCCTTGTGAGAGTCATTATGCTAATGACTCTGACTCAGACGGTTGGCACTTTGTCTTAATTTTCTGTCTTAATTATTCTTCCACTAATTTGAATACACGACCGAGCTATAATTAAAACAAATAAAGAGGGGGCATATCACGTTTAGGGAGGAGGGGGGGTTCGTTTCTGGACCCTCCTTTCTCTCACACATTTAGCCAGATTCGATTTGAGATTTTAAGACGTTCACCCCATTAGCTAGGCTTTTGCGAGACATTTCGTCCCCTTTTCTTTGTAACTTCCACAGATCCGTCCTATGGTGAATAAAATGGTCTAATAATATCCCCCCCCCAAAAAAAAAAAAAAATAGAAAACAAAAATACCTGCTAAAACAAGTCATAATCCTCAAGGGGTTTAACGTAAAATAGAATTATCCAGATTCCCAAAGATAATAATATAAGTTTGTACAATTGCCCATTTAAGTTCTGTTCCTCATCGTGACCATATGGTGAAAGTAAATTAAGATAGTATGAATGAATTGCGAGTCTTGTGGATATTTTTAAAAATTTGATAGAGTCTAGGAAGCAAACTAAATATCTCTCCTTAACCCTTAAAAAGATACGATGACTCATTTCTGTCCTATTTTCTGGCTATTTTTAGTCGATTTCATTCAGATTATGAAGGGTCTATGGAAGTCACAGGGGTAATCGAGATATTCTTTACCTGCATTATTTGTACATATCTTTACTAAATTGTAATGAATCTTCTAATGATAACCATAATAAACTGTTCAAATGCGGCATGGTCTGCAGAGGCTTCAGAATAGAGTCGACTGCCGAGAATCAGAAATACAATAAATAAAAGGTAAATTCCACTTAACCCCTTCTGTACCGGCGACGTCTTTTTAATTATATTCTAGCTTCCTTTAGACTATTTTATGTAGCTCAATAGAGGCCTCTAGCAATTAACAGTCTTCGAAATATCAAACAACCTTTTTAACTACCACAGATGTTTCTAAAACTGCACAAAATAGTCTAAATATAGCTAGAACATTTAAAATACGTCGCCGGTAGAGAAGGGGTTAATCTTCTGCTACCCACGTGCATATTGCATTATATGAGATCTAAAGTTAATAAGAGAAAGGCTTCAACGGGAGATTACTATTAATACGAACAGTAGGCTTCAGGCTCAGATGTTACAGAGTTCTTATATATACAATATATATACACTGTATATATATATATATATATATATATATATATATATATATATATATATATATATATATATATTGTTACGGCCCAGGGTCCAAGGAAAAAAACAGACCTGATTATATAGGGGTAGAAGACACCCTGGTAGCAACACATTAAGACTGACTGGATATAACTTTAGTTAAATATACACCAAAACATTGAGTTATTGATTTTGAACTAGGAAGATGGAATTAACCCACTGTACACCAATACTGAGGTATTGAATAAGAATTATATTTTCTCCAACTATACACTAACAGTTTTATTTTACCGGCAGTTCAAACTCCTGACTCATTTATAGGCCTTAAACTAAATGGATAGAAAATAGACAATCATTAAATTTTAATTTATTATAAAGAATATGCAAACAAATATATATTACTGATAATTACTTATTAAATAATGTTTAATGAATTCTTAACAAAATAAACAATAGCTATTAGATATATACATATTCTTATTTAAATTTATATTTACATTTAATTAAACAAAAAAATAAGCAAATATTATAGTAGCTTCAACTCTAGTCTCGTTCACCTGGTAACTCCTAATTGTATCCTCCTGAGATTTGTGAATGATGGAGTACACGAGTAGAAGTTGACACGGGTAGAGGTAAGTACTCCAACACACACAACACCGCCGAGGTAAATCCAGAATATGACTGACTAGAGGACGTAGATGACGGTGGAAGAGACCTCGGGTGTATAAGAGGGTCAGAGAGGAAACTCCACCAAATCCTTGTCAGCGCCCTCTAGGATCCATGAATCACGAATATAAATGTAGGTATGAAGTAACAGGTGAAGCGAGACATGCCGGAGACGGGAGCCACGAAGCAGTGGTGAAGCAGGACAGTGTATGAATCCCCCTCACACTAACCAAGTGAAGCTTCAACAACTCATACAGAGGTTCAGGGTGTAATAATCTTCCCCCACGAAGACCTCGGCAATGGAGTGAAGACTAAGCCGGACCGTCCGGGGACCCCGTCTCTGGAGAATGGTCCCTTGAAAGGGCATCAGCGATGAGGTAGTTTACGCCCCTGATGTGTCTCATCTGAAGATCGTACTCCTGCAGCACGAGAGACCATCTGAGGATGCGTTGATTGGCATATTTCATACGTCGAACAAAGGTCAAGGGGTTATGGTCTGTGTAGACATGCAAAGGTGGGTAGTTCTTGTTAATGTAGCATTCAAACTTTTTGATAGCTAGGATCTGGGCAAGGGCTTCTTTTTCATTGGTGGAATAATTACGTTGAGGTTTCTTGAGCTTGGCCGAGAAGTATGAAACTGGGTGGAGAATGTCATCTGAACGGCCCTTTTGCAGCAACACAGCACCAACCCCTTGGTCACAGGCATCCACTTGGAGATGATAGGGCAGCGAAGGGTCAGGTGACTGCAGCACTGGGTGTAGAGAGGAGCTTCTTCAGTTGTCCGAACGCAGCCTCACATGCAGGACTCCAATAAAACCTGGCCTAAGTACTGGTGAGATCCGTGAGTGGAACCGTGACCGAAGAAAAGTTGGGGCAGAACTGACGGTAGAAACCAGCCATCCCGATGAAGCGTAGGAGGGCCTTGCGAGTAGTAGGCCGAGGATACTCTAGGATGGCTTGGATGTTGGCGGCCTACGGACGAGTAATTCCTTGTCCCACCTCATACCCTAAGTAGGAGACTGTAGCCTGGCCAAAGCTAGACTTGGCGAGGTTGATGGTGAACCCAGAGGAGGCGAGTCATCCCAGCAGTCTCTCCAGATGGACAAGGTGGTCACTCCAAGAGGCTGAAAATATGATTATGTCGTCTAAGTAAGATTCCACGCCTTCTAACCCTTGAATAGTATTAGTTATTATCCTCTGAAAAGTGGCGGGTTCATTGATCATGCCAAAAGGCATAACTTTATATTGGAAAAGGCCACAATGGGTAGTGAAGGCTGATATTATTTTTGCACGTTCTGTCAAACATATTTGATAGTAGCCTTTTTGTAGATCTATGGTTGACACATACTGAGCATGCCCTACTTGATCTATCAGGTCATCAATACGAGGCAGAGGATAGGCACCAGGAATCGTGATTGCGTTTACCTTACGATAGTCTGTGCATAAACGACTACTGCCATCTGGCTTGGGCACTAAGATGTAAGGTGAAGCCCAAGGAGAGAAGCTAGGTTCAATTAAGTTCCTTTCCAACATAAAAGCTATTTCCTTCTCAATGATCTGCTTCCGCTGAGGATTTACTCTATAATAGGGCTGTTTAATAGGATGAAGTGTAGATGTTAAGACAACATCATGGAGCTGAGTATGGCAGAACCCAGGGAAATCTGATGTGACAGTTGGATATTGAACTAAGATTGTCTTAAGTTCCTCCCGTTGTGAACTAGTGAGATTGGGAAGAACCCTATGTACTGTAGATCATTCAATATTACACTGTTCATCGGGTTACCACTTGCAGAAGGGATTTCAACATGCTCCGTCACACCAGTCATCCCTGCCTCTTTCAACACACACTCTGGAATATAATTAAAATTTATACAAGGGGAACTCTTCTCTGGTTGGCGTTCAATGTAGAGTTTCATATGATTTATATGAGCAATTGTAGTGGATTTACGTCTGTCATGAGTCTTTACTATATAATTGCATGGACTTATCTTTTTTAGAATCTCATAAGGACCGGAGTATTTGCTCTAAGAGGAGAACCTGTAATGGGAAGAAACAGCAAGACTTTATCCCCAGCTGAGAAGTTACGTATTTAACTAGATTTGTCATATAAAGCTTTCATCCTCTGTTGACTCTGTTTTAAGTTATGTAAAGCAAACTCTGACATTTAACAATCTTAGTTTCAATTGATTAATATATTCAGAGACAGTACGAGTGGAATGATCAGAAGAGTTTTCAAACCATGAATCTTTCAAAACTTTCAGTGGCCCCCTTATCTGGCGTCCGTAGAGTAGTTCGAAAGGAGAATACCCGAGGGACTCCTGAGGACACTCACGCACTGCAAAAAGCAAGAAATCAATATGTTCTCCCACTCTTTCTCTGTCTCTAAACAGGACTTCTTTATCATGGACTTGAAACTTTGGTGAAAACGCTCCCAAGCAACCCTGGGTCTGAGGACGATAGGCAGTCGAGATCTTTTTAGTGACATCCAGCTCTTTACAAATTTCGGTCATTAGATTACTTGTAAAGTTTGTACCTTGATCCATTTGAATCTCACGAGGAATTCCTACTCTGGTGAACATATGCAATAATTGTTTGGCAACAGTTTTGGCATTTATAGATTAATGGTAAATGCTTCTGGATACCTAGTAGATGCACACATAACAGTAAGTAGATATTCATTACCTTTCTTGATCTTAGGTAATGGGCCTACACAATCTACTACAATTTTCTCAAAAGGGTTTGAGAGTACTGGAATGGGGTTTAAGAGGGCTTTAGGAATTACTGCATTCAGTTTGCCCATTACCTCGCATGAATGACATGACCTAACGAATTCAGCCACTGATTTTTTCATACCTGGCCAGAAAAAGTGCTCTAATAGTTTCTTATAGGTGTTCTTTTGACCCAGATGTCCTGCTAAGCCATCAGGTGCTAATTCTATGACAGGAGTTCTCACTGAAGAAGGAAGTACTACTTGATGAACTTTGGGCCACACATCTTCATCAGTCTTGTCAGGAGGTTGGTAGGAGTGCATCAAGATACTTTCATGGTAGTAGAAGTTTGGAGTCTTACCTTTTACCTCTTTCTCTTCAGCAACATGGCGTATAGCTGCTAGGGGAAAGAACCGATTGTTGAGCCATATGCAATTCATCTCTGGACATTACCCGACTGTATAGACTATCCTTTATGGTCCCCTTCGATTTCTCTTGATCCGAGGTTGTAGAGGCAGCCCGAGCCCTGGTAACCGCACACACTGGATACACATAAGGTTGTTCTTCATCTATCTGGGCTGTAGGGCTAGTGGAAAGAGGCTGATCTTTTATGATTAGGTTAGGAATGAGACCACTACCAGCAAGGTTATTACCCAAGAGAAAATGAACATTAGAATCAGGAAGATCACCATCAAGAATAGCTACCTTGAATTCACCAGTTAGCAGATCACTGTTCAATTTTACAATACCCATGTCCACCGTTGAACTAGAACCTAATGATCTAAGGTTAATAGTGTCTCCTGAGAGTTGTGAAGAGACGTCTGGCAACGCTTTTCTGCAAAGTATACTCTGGGCTGATCCGGTGTCCCGCAGTATGGTCACAGGGAAGGCTTGATCCTGGTTAGGGAGAGACACTGTTCCTCTTACTTTGAAAGCTGAAAAGAGGTCATGATCAGGTTTAGGTACATGGACACAGGACACTGGTCTAGCAGTAGATGGTGGATTGCCTGAATTGGTAGCTACAGTCAATTTGTAAGCAGAAGAGGTCTTACATTTTGGATGATTACAGTTTAACCCTTATTTAGCGGCGAGCAACATAAGTCGAGTTAAATAAAGCTGGACTATGTGGCGGCGCTCGACATAACTCGAGTGGCAATTTCAGCACGTAATGTGGCTGAGAGAGAGAGACAAGTGGTGGCAGGAGACTAGCGAGCGTATGCCTGCTCCAGACCACCGCGGCGAACCTACTGACACAAATCTCAGCTCCCTCCTCCCTCTCTCACTCGCTACATACTCAATTATGTACTGAAAGTACCGAATTACCTGCTTTTTGCACTCGCGTTGCACGGTTATTGCAAGAAAACTATCCATCATACAAGGATCGTTATGGTGTCATTCGAAAGCTCTGTTTATGCCCTTTCAGGGATAGGTACTTGTTTTACGTTCTGGGTCTTATTTAGGCATGAAAATGATCACGTAAACAGCCCTATTTTGGCTAAAAACACCCCGCTGTGCGGTACACATAAATAAACCGCATAGGCCGCTCGTAAGGTGTTAAGATGGTATGATCAGTCTTCTTACAGTAAGTACAGAAATCCTTAATACCCTTCCTATCACTAAGAGCTGGACGCACAGACTTACCATCCTCAGAGACAGGGTGTTTACCAGAGAAGGGCTTTACAAAGTTGGATTTTGGTTTGTCACGAGAGAAGGACTTATGAATTAATGCATATGAATCTGCAAGTTGCGCTGCTTTCTTTATATCTGTTTCTCCCTTTTCTTCTACATAGGCCATGACATTGAATGGCAATATTCTGTTCCATTCTTCTAGAACTACACAATTCACCAAGTCTTCAAAGTTGTCAATATTAGAAGCATGTTACCACTTCCTGAATAAGCGTAATTTCTCTATGGCGAACTCCAGGAAAGTGATTTGATCAGACTTTAAGCGATTCCTAAATTGCCTTCTGTAGTTATCTGGAGTGATGGCATATGCATCCAGAATGGCCTTCTTGACAAAGTCAATCCTTTATGTTGTCTAAGCAAGTTAAAGTAAGAGCAGCCTTACCCGTTAGTTTATGTCTTCCTTCGCCCATTTTAAATGTTCTGCTGTCTTCTCGAAGGTCTCGAAGGACTTCTCAGGTTCACGCTCAAAGGTAGGAACCAGCTGAATACCTTTGGCTAGAATAGAGGCTTTGTGAGACTTGTCGAATTCTAGTTTATCTAATTTAATTTTAGGAGTGTCCTCGAGCTGCTGTACTTTGCTTATTTCTATCTGTCTATCTTTCTCTCTTTGTTCTAGATCAAGCTGGAGCCTCTGTTGTTCTAAGTGGAACTTCTGGTGTTCTAACTGTCTATCTTTCTCTCTTTGTTCTAGATCAAGCTGGAGCCTCTGTTGTTCTAAGTGGAACTTCTGGTGTTCTAACTGTCTATCTTTCTTTGTTCTAGATCAAGCTGGAGCCTCTGTTGTTCTAAGTGGAACTTCTGGTGTTCTAACTGTCTATCTTTCTCTCTTTGTTCTAGATAAAGCTGGAGCCTCTGTTGTTCTAACTGTTGTTGCTGCTGGAGCTTAGTTTGTTCTAAGAGGTTATGTAGATTATGTAGATAGAAACTTTCTCAAAAGCTAAGCGAGAAGCTGTGACGCATGTTCACGTGTGAGCATGCTGTACGGAACGCCTAATCATGCCCCACTCTCGCTAGGATCGTCAGGACAGGAACTTTGGCTGTAGTCTATGTAGAGTTTCCTAACTTAGTTCATGTGAGCCGTTGTACTATAAGTAATATGAATATGTATTTTGTTTTCATCTGAGTCAACGAGTTCTATTTTATATCATTAGTTATAAGTATTGTGTGTAAAACTTATTTGTAATGATGGGAGAAGCAGCAGCCACAGTTGGGGGTCAGTGGGTGCGCCATGCGGGAGGTGGGCCTAACCCACTAGCACTCCCCCCTCCCCCCTCCCCTCAGTGCTAGGGGAGCCTTTGTCTATCCCAGAGGAGAGAGAGAAATTACGTAATGATTGTCAGTGGGCGGTCCTTAGTAGTTCACGTTGGGCTCACTAGAGGGCCGGGTGTGGTAAACTATCAATGGAAGTTAAATATTACTAAGCTATAATGAATCAAATAAAATCAATCTAAATGAAAACTACTCTATATCTAAATTGAATTCAATCTGAAACAAGCTAATTTATATCCAAAGGTCTCGCATAATAAATGTATATATAGGGTAAGGTTATAAGGGTTAATATTAGCCAGGAATTAACTCACCAATAGTTCCACGTGGCAATGAGGCAAGGGAGAACGTTTTACCCAATATGGCGGGGGACAATGGGGAACGAGACTTCGGTCCCAAGACTCGAGTCAAGTTAAAGAAAGAATAAATGATTACATGGGAATGTACATGATTATTATAATTTATGCTTATCTATCAGTCAGTCATGATGTCGATGAGAGCGTCGTGATGGTGTAGCTGTGTATTGCTGTATGTGTATTGTGATTAGAGGCACAAAAGCACGATCAACTGAGGGCGGAAAATTAGATGTTAACTGGTTGGTGTTCGTGAAGGCTCTGGCGTACCTCAAAAGCACACCTTGCTGCCTTGGCAAACCGCCAGGAGCCCAAATTATCGTACCGCATTTAGGTTGCTCTATACGATAAATTATATTAATATATACGATAAATTCATATATACTACATAAGACCATGGCAATATTGCTTAATAGCATATTAGGCCTTTTATAACTTAACTTATTTACAATCTTATAATATACGATCTACTCGTCCTACGTCGTGCTGTAGGAGAGATCGTGACGTCACAGAGACATACGAGATCACAAAAGAGTCATATTCTATCGTATTTATACGATACACTCCCCCACAAAAAAGACCTGAACCCCACCTTAAACCTAAAGTTGCCCAGAGGCTATCTTCTGACGCCACAAGTCGACGGCGCCAGCAACAGCGCGTCTGGGACGCATCCCGGTCCGAGAATGATCACCATCAGTATGAGGTGAGTCGTTCCTTTGAGAATCCTCGGACCCAGCAATAACAGGTGGAGCCTCAGATTGCAATGCGGAATAGAGCTCCAAAGCGTACAAACGTGCGATAGGCCGAACAGTAGTTCCAGTGGCTGTTTTCAATAGCGCCACCCGCTCTACAGAGTCTGCCCCCTTGTATACCTCTAACACACGGCCTAATTTCCAGTATAAACGAGGACTATCTTTAATTAAAACAACTTCGCCAACTGTAGGTGCCGTTGGTCTACCAGAGGGAGTAACACTCCTTTCCCTCAATGCTAGCAGATATTCACTAATCCACCGTTTCCTAAAATCCTCGATTATCCTGGATATATACTGGTATCTCTTAGACACCGCTACCTCAGAGTACAACGAGGGATCCTCTAACTCTACTATGGATTGGAAATCAGATGGAAACGCAGTCAATGGTTTCCCATATAGCAAGTGAGCTGGCGTTAATGGTAGTGGTTCTTGCAGGTCGGTTTACACGTATGTAAGCGGGCGATCATTCAAGACTGCCTCTATCTCTGTGAGGACTGTCGTCAACTCACTCTTCTTTAATAGAGCATGTCCTACAACCGCTCTTAGTCCTGACTTTACTATGCCGACACATCGTTCCCACATTCCACCAAACCAAGGTGCCTTAACTGGAATGAACCTCCATTCGCACTTCTTCTCTCCCAAAAAAGTGATGATAGTAGGATCACTACTCATATCCTTTAGATATTTTGATGCTTGGACATAAGTGGGAGCATTGTCGCTAAGAATGAGTTGAGGGAATGAACGACGGGCACAAAACCGTCTGAACGCCAGCATAAATTCTTCGCTAGACATATTATCACATAGTTCTAGGTGTACCGCTCGAGACGTCGCACAGGTAAACAATAATATATAAACCTTCTCACTCTCCCTCGTCTTCAATGCCCCTGTGTAATCTAATCCTACCGCTTGGAAAGGTTCTACTTGCTTTACACGGCATTCAGGTAGGGGTGGAGCTGGTCCAGTTGCATATGGTTTACCCTTTAGTCTCTGGCATATTACACACTTTCTCACTACGCGTCGAGCTACTTGTCGAACTCTGGGTATCCACCATGTGAGACGTAAATTTTATATAATATGACATACCCCGTAGTGGTTTACTTCCCTATGTGCACGTATGATCAATAGATCAGTAACGTGATGTCTTGTTGGCATAAGTATAGGTCGGTTTGTGCCGTCTGGTACACCCGACCACTTCAGGCGACCCTCACACCTGATGAGGCCATTGTCTAGGTGCAACCTTAGTTGACGCACTATATTAGTCATTAATGTCTTATTCGAGCTTTTCAAGGATTCTAATTCATTGGAAAAGGTTTCTATTTGAACCCATTTGATCAAAGTTACTTCAGCTGCTTTAAATTCACGAGCATCAATGTTGTGACCCCTGTTGCAGAGTTGGCCCATTACTTTAAGCTTGAGATTGGATACATATCGCAACACCCAAGCTACAACTCTGACTAGTTTATTATAGTCACCGAATCTTGCCCACTTCATGATAGGACCCGGTGGCTCATTTGGTTGGGCTGTAACTGCCACTGTTTCCAGTGGCAGAAGTCCCTCACCAACAGCATGCCATATAGTCCATTCACTTTCATGGAGCAGCCACTTTGGACCATGCCACCACAATTCGGACTTCATTAACTGGCTAGCCGTTATACCCCTAGTTATGAGATCACTAGGGTTTTCCTTTGTATTTACATAATGATAAGCAACGTCTGGCAAAAGGGCTCTAATCTCATCTACCCTATTCCGCACATAAACTGGCAGAGACTTCTTGCTATGTATCCAGTTGAGTGCGACCTGACTATCGCACCATACATGAACGATTTCAATATTTAATTCGCTCTCGTATGCTGCGCGTACATGTTGCACCAGACGTGCTAATAGCAGCATGGCAGTCAATTCCATTTTAGGAATAGTTACCTTTTTAACCGGGGCTACCTTGGCCCGGGCTGTAACTAAATGTGCCCCAAATGAAGTAACAACATATATGGCTACCCAGTATGCCGTGGCGCTAGCATCGCAAAACGTGTGTAACGTAACGTCACCGAACGCCGCCACTTTACGAGGTATAGGTTTAGTACATAGGATGGCATATTCATTCAACAACAATGTCCCTTGGTCATTCAGGTCCTCGGGCAAACTGTCATCCCATCCTATTTTACGTCTCCAAACTTCCTGCATTAGAATCCTAGCTCTTATGGTAACAGGTAATGTTACCCAAAGGATCAAAAAATTGCGCAACTTTGCTCAACAGACTTCTTTTTGTGTGCGCTCCTGTCTGCTGAGCAAAAGACCTGGTTTGAAAAGTTAGTATGTCATGTTTAGGTTGCCAGATCATCCCCAAATTTCTGGACTTTTCCTGGTTAAGAGATGCCGTACCATCCACCTGTATTAAACTCTGAAGATCTTCACTATTAGTAACCCACTCGCGGAGAAATAGATGTGCATCCGCAAACAATCTGTGGGCTTGCCAGTATGCATATAACAAATCATCTTGACTATCGCTAGTACCCTGCAAATTGTCAATGTATAATCCGCGAGATAGTTTACTTGTGTCCTCATGAGTGTCAGCTAGATGTTTTCTGATTGTGGCATTTAACAAAAACTGCGAGCAAGTGGCCCCAAAGAGTAAAACCCGAAAACGGTATATTATGATGGGACTTTCAGTGTCGCTAATGTCGCTGAACCAAAGAAAGCGGGTAACATCTCTATCTTCCTCCTTTAGCTTGACCATCAAGAATGCTTTCTCGATGTCACTGGTATAGGCGTACTTTCCCAGCCTAAACCGCAATAGATGTTGGGACAGGTCCGACACCATGGACGGACCTGTCAACAGGCAGTCATTCAGACTGGGTTGTTGACCTTGGTGGGCAGAACAGTCATACACCACCCGTATTGGTGTGGTGACGCTGTCTTTCTTTACCCCATGATGGGCCAGATAGTAAACCCTACCCTTCTTACACGGTTCCTTGACATAGACTCTCTATAAAGCCCCTATCCTCATAACTCCGAAATACATAGTCATACGCCTGGCACGTGCTTGGTTCGTTAGACAATTTCCGCTGCAATGCGCGCAAGCGACCTAATGCCAAACCATAATTGGTAGGCAGGCTTATCTCACTGTTCTTCCAGGGTAAACTAACTTTATATTGCTTGTCTGAGGCACAGTAGCACACAGACTCGTTAAACCTTTGTAGCGCAACTTCCGAGTCATAATCAGTCTCCATAGGATTAATGCCTATGTGATCCAATCTCCACAGTCGTTCCAGGTCGAACTCGGCAGCCATCTTAGGGTCACTAGGTTGGGAATCCTCCCTTCCCAACTCCTCTGCCGCGGTTACATTGACTCTATATATCGAGACCGTGTCGACCAGGACCTTTGACTGTGTAGTATGCACCTTTCCGCTCATGCAGTATCCAAATTTAGTGGGGATTAAAATTACACCACACATCTTTTTAAATCCAGGGTATACTACTTCATAATAATGATCCACACCAAGTAGAGTATGCACCTCACTCTGATTTCCCATGGGATCTGACAAGTTAACCCCTTTGCTACGTAATGCGTGTTCCACCTTCTTCACACCCACAGATACATATTCTGGTAGGGTGTCTACTACGATACAAGTCATAAAGTACCGGTTTTTACGATAGAAATATGAAATCTCCGCTATCTCGTAGTCTTGTTTATCAGTAACCCCTGTGAAGCCCTGTAACCGAAGAGTCTCAGCCCCTACGATTCGGTGCTTCAGTCCCACTAGTACGGACCTCTTTATAAAGGAACGTTGAGACCCTTGATCTAGAAGTACCCGACAAACTTTGTTACTGTCATTACCTTCCATGGGAATCTGTATTGTGGGCAATATAGTGGTGTCTTGCGTGCTACCTAGTGCCACAGTTGTAGTACCCTCATTTTTGACGTCTTTGACTTTATCTGCTGTAGGACACAACTTATCAAAGTGATGTCCTTTGCAGTGCCGACAGGGCCTTAAGTATGTAGCAGTACATTGTCCCTGCTTACCATGTTCCCCACTTAGACAACCTACACATAGCTTCAATCTTTTCGCCTGTGCTAGTTTTGTCTCATTTGTCGGGTATTTTATGCAGAAACTCCATTTATGTTTGTTGTTACATAGCTTACATAGAATCTGAGCAGGTTTCTTATACACACCCTCTTTCTTTACTTTAGTCCCCACTGTCATGCTTATTGTTCCCCTCTTCTCCACATTCTCACTCCCTCCCGACACATACATTCTCCCTTTGTTCAACTGTAGATTATTGATATCCTTGCTGAACTGAGTTTTGAACTCCCCCAGTTCAAATGATCTTACCTTATCAAGTATTGCCATAGGAAGCTTCTGACGCAAGATAATGACTATCATTTCCTGCGTGGTAAGCCCTAGGGTGTCTAGCGATCGAGTATGGCACTCCATATTTGCCCTGAAGTTTGTCAACTCATCAACCTTATACTGTGGTTCTGCGAGCCCCAACAAGGCAACGACATGGGCCATCTTCAACTGCTCTCTATCCCCGTATGTGGACTCTAATAAGTGTACCGCTTCAAGATAACTACCACCCACTACTGCAAAACCCTCTATTAAATGTAAGGCCTCTCCTTCCATTTGTCCCTTCAGATAGTGAAACTTGCGGACATTATCCAAAGAGGATTCATGAACCGTAGATCGAAATACGTCCCAGAAAGCTAACCACTCGGTTAACTTGCCCCCCAATGTAGGAAGATTGAGCTTTGGGAGGTGTACAGTATGTTTTGGGTCAGCCCTTCTATGGGCCTCATTATCGCCTCCCTTCTTACTTGCGACAGCACGCTGTAATAGGTACTTCGCTCTAAAGACAGGTTCGTCATAGAGGGCGCGATTATCACACTCTGTAACTATCTCTTCCTCCTCTATCATGTCAGCCACAATCACCTCACTCAGAGCCGTAATACGACCGTGGGTCGTGGGTCGAACTACTGCCTCTAGTTCAGCAGTAGTGATGAAAGTGTTGACGTCCACAATTAGCCTATTTAATACTCCCCGAAGTCCCGCCCTTTGATTTTTAGGGGCTTTGATCAGCACCCCACTAGACGGTGTCTCTTTATCGTTTTTATCCATTTTGCATGTGAGCCTATAGGCTATGTATCTAAATGTTACGTTACAAAAACAACGGCCAAATAATAGTCTAATTAAGAGACGCCAACCGGCGGACTTCTATGTTATGGAAAAAAAATAGTAAATAGCAATACCTACTAATGGATCATATTGAACAAGAAAAAATGTTAGGTCAGGTCATATGTCACAGGAAGTCTGAAACGGAAAAGAAAATTATTGGGGAAAGATGATGGGTGGGATGCAGGACTTAGGCAGGCACAACGATGTGACCCTGCATTCCGGCTCTAACCATCGCTTGGCTAGCCTTGCCAGTTTATCAGAGAGTTGTTCCTGCATCCTGTTATATGTCCCCTTGTTCATTGCCTTAAAATCCCTTACTGGTAGCTAATTCCCGGGTCTGGGCACCAATGTGGTAAACTATCAATGGAAGTTAAATATTACTAAACTATAATGAATCAAATAAAATCAATCTAAATGAAAACTACTCTATATCTAAATTGAATTCAATCTGAAACAAGCTAATTTATATCCAAAGGTCTCGCATAATAAATGTATATATAGGTTAAGGTTATAAGGGTTAATATTAGCCAGGAATTAACTCACCAATAGTTCCACGTGGCAATGAGGCAAGGGAGAACGTTTTACCCAATATGGCGGGGGACAATGGGGAACGAGACTTCGTTCCCAAGACTCGAGTCAAGTTAAAGAAAGAATAAATGATTACATGGGAATGGACATGATTATTATAATTTATGCTTATCTATCAGTCAGTCATGATGTCGATGAGAGCGTCGTGATGGTGTAGCTGTGTGTATTGCTGTATGTGTATTGTGATTAGAGGCACAAAAGCACGATCAACTGAGGGCGGAAAATTAGATGTTAACTGGTTGGTGTTCGTGAAGGCTCTGGCGTACCTCAAAAGCACACCTTGCTGCCTTGGCAAACCGCCAGGAGCCCAAATTATCGTACCGCATTTAGGTTGCTCTATACGATAAATTATATTAATATATACGATAAATTCATATATACTACATAAGACCATGGCAATATTGCTTAATAGCATATTAGGCCTTTTATAACTTAACTTATTTACAATCTTATAATATACGATCTACTTGTCCTACGTCGTGCTGTAGGGGAGATCGTGACGTCACAGAGACATACGAGATCACAAAAGAGTCATATTCCATCGTATTTATAAGATACCGGGTATAAAAAGGGAAGTCTAGCCATTTTTTCATCAGAACTCATTAGGCAGAGCGACTTCTCATTTCCCTTGCTAACTATATATATTCTTCTGACTGATGTGAACTTTCTCTACTACCTTACATTCTTATCTCCTCTTTTCCCTGCCTGTTTAACTTCCATGGTCCCGTTGGTGCAGCGCTAGTCAGCCAACGTATTATCGCTTGAGTTCTCACTAGATACTTGCCTATTAGATATCCTATTTTGGAAGGGTTAACTTAGAATAGGATTGATTTATGTTTGTTGCACTTGTATGTGCATTTCCCTGTGTGTTATTATTATTATTCCTGTTTTCTGCTAGTCTAGGTAATGCTAGACAGGGGTAAGGCTTTTCTGTGTTACGAGATGTTGTTTGATGCAGTGGTTAAGCGATAAACCTGCATACTCGTTTCGGTTCAGTGAAGCCTAGGTTTTCTTCGCGGCTGACTGTGTTGAGTTAATAATTTACAGTGCGTGAGGGCAAGAGCCTAACCACCCTGTATTTTATTAACAGTTTGTTTTTACTTTGTCAAGGAGCCGGGAGAAAACCAGATACAAGGGATCTGGATTTCTCAAAGTGCACTTGTTAGTGTTAACGTAATACTTTAAACAGTTGTGAGGACTTCGCTAGGCTACGAGCCTTTTTTGCTCAGTCACTGCTACCTTTTGCCCACAGTACCCCAGCTAGACTTTACTCGATTAGTAGATACAGAATAGTATTGAAGCTTTCCTTATGTATGATATTGTTTATGCACTATTGATTTCATGTGTTGCACGCTTGGCTACTTTAGTGATTAGTGGCCCACGAGCACAATCCGAGTAGGCTATTGCCGTTGCATTTGCGGAGTACTTCTTTTTAATGTTTGCCATTTACTATTGCATATTCTTTTAATTATTCTTATGCCAATTTAAACCTTTAATAGTATTTAATTGCCAGTGTTTTTGCATATTGAATTACTGTTCAAAATCCGATACGTACTTCTTACGAGCATCCGAGAAGCATCTAACTTTTTTCAGAAGATTCCTTGCTCGATGCTTAACACCTTACGAGCGGCCTATGCGGTTTATTTATGTGTACCGCCCAGCGGGGTGTTTTTAGCCAAAATATGGCTGTTTACGTGATCATTTTCATGCCTAAATAAGACCCAGAACGTAAAACAAGTATCTATCCCTGAAAGGGCATAAACAGAGCTTTCGAATGACACCATAACGATCCTTGTATGATGGATAGTTTTCTTGCAATAACCGTGCAACGCGAGTGCAAAAAGCAGGTAATTCGGTACTTTCGGTACATAATTGAGTATGTAGCGAGTGAGAGAGGGAGGAGGGAGCTGAGATTTGTGTCAGTAGGTTCGCCGCGGTGGTCTGGAGCAGTCATACGCTCGCTAGTCTCCTGCCACCACTTGTCTCTCTCTCTCAGCCACATTACGTGCTGAAATTGCCACTCGAGTTATGTCGAGCGCCGCCACATAGTCCAGCTTTATTAAATACGACTTAAGTGGTGAGCCGCTAATAAAGGGTTAAGGACTATTAATTAACGTAACGTAATAGTGCCGAATCGAAGTAGAGGGTGGAGGACTTCTTAAGTTCTTAGTCAAGGGTGGATTACTTCGGCTTCGGCCAACACTATTCATTGGTGTTGTTGTTTCTTACTTCATTGTTTGATTGTTGACCAGACTAGATAATTCCTGTCTCTTTATTAGTCTGTTGTTGAACACTAGTACCGAGTTCTTGTATACCCCGTTATAGCAGATTGAACTCTGGAGGGTATTGGTGTTTTTTGTTCGGCTGGCAGTACTCAGGGGTTGGGATCGTGTGTTTCCGTTGTGGCAGCGAGCCGTATTAGAGTCCTGATTGAGAGCCCTTGTGTACCCGAGTGACAGGTCGTAACAAAGCATCCCAGACAACAGAAGTATCATTACCTGTATCTGCTTGAAGTCGACTCATTCATAGAGAGTGACATAGAAATGAATTAATCTATGGCCTCCGCAGGAAGTTTGCCAAGGGAGACTAAAGATTCTAAGACTATGCTTTTTACTTGCTCTTTAGTATGGCTACTCTCATATGAAATGCTAGAATATTGTGCAATGAACTTCCAGTTGTCCTTGTTGATTACTTCCCCTCTTAATCTACCAAGGGAAGGTTCATTGCAAAATCCCATACAATCAAATGAAGCAGGCATGATTATATATTAACAATACAGATAACAGATTAAAGATTACGGTTTTAAATTTACCAATGACATAACACTATAAAGGAATAGGATCGTCATGGCTCACTAAACTGATTGGGTGACTATTACTAGTGACTAGGACCCTACAATAGTAGTTGCCTAGGGAGACTTATTATACAGAATGAAGCAGGGGAGATACAACACAATTCCAGCCAGATTAATGCTGTATGATTAGAGCAATGACAGACAGAACACCAATAGAATCTCGGCAACTACTGAAGTTACCCCACTTCACAATGCAAGACATGAAACACACACCCGATGAAATATAGGACAAGGGAAGAGGCATTAAGACACCGAAAGAAAATTCCAGTAGGATCCTACTTCTATCCTAGTTGCGACTTTATGGCTTGGGTTGAAATGTTTGAATAGGTTATATACATGAAAGCTAGCCTATTCGGTTATATAATAAGGACACAGTGACTGCTTGAAGCGCAGAAGAGATTACTTCTATCACTAAGGATTAATGAAAGACTCTGAACACTCGCAACTGTCTGTCCTAGTTTTAACGAGCCATGACGAGTCAAAGAGTTAGCATATTCTGGATAAGATCTAATGTCGAGAGGTTGAACCACTGTACTTGGACTTAAACTGTAGTATTACCGCACCACACAAGACAACTTGAAAGAAGAGATAATTTAACCCGTTGAGCCCCGGCTAGTTATAATATTTTGTTCACCCCAGTCCCAAGCCATTTTCACTTATTTTTTTTGTTTGCTAAAATGGAAGACAAGGATGAGAAATGAAAAAAAAAAAAAAAAAATCACCTCTGACATTTTTTTTTGGGGGGGGGGGGGCCGGTGGGGGGGAGCTTCAAAAAAATTTGTTGAGCCAAAATGGAAGAGAATGGTGAGAAATGAACACACAAATAAAAAAAAACTCATTTCGGTCATTTGGGGGGCGGGGGGGGTTTCAATAGTTCGTCTCCCCCGCATGACCACCCGCCCGGGAGCACTAGGGTAAAAACTGAGTATGGCATTGTACGGCATACATCCTAAGGAGTATCTCACATAAATCTCAAGCCTCTAGCTCCCATACGACCGGAGTAATGAAGGTTCAAAGTGGCGGTAAACTAGGGGTGTAAACTATCCCCACTAAGCCCACCACCACCAGCCGCGCGGCTGTCTCGGCCCGCTCACACCTTCTGGCCCGGCTCCCCCACACACTACGGTACCGCCCCCTCCTATTCTCCCGCCATTTCCTACCTTACGAGCCACGTAAGTGTTTTTTATATGTCGGACGCACGTGATGCGTCGCTGGGAGTTGGTGATCAAAGACTGCCGACGCAACACGTGCGACGCTGGGTCTCAACGGGTTAAGTAGTAACCGGTAATACTTACAGGCAGACCGCAGCTGTATGATACAATAATAAATGAACCAATGGATTTAAGTTACATGAAAGAATGGCTGTACAAATGAAGCACGAACTCTAACTACCAGGTTAAACATCCATATGAAAAAAGAATCCCGGACAGGCCCCCATAATATGTTATGGCCCAGGGTCCAAGAAAAAAACAGGCCTGATTATATAGGGGTAGAGGACACCCTGGTAGCAACACATTAAGACTGACTGGATATGACTTTACAGTTAAATGTACACCAAGACATCGAGTGGTATTGATTTTTAACTAGGAAGATGGAATTAACCCACTGTACACCAATACGGAGGTATTGAAAAAGAGTTACATTTTTTCCAACTGTACACTAACACGGAGTTGTATTTTACCGGCAGTTCAAACTCCTGACTCATTTATAGGCCTTAAACTAAATGGATAGAAAATAGACAATCATTAAATTTTAATTTATTATTATAAAGAATATGCAAACAAATATATATTACTGATAATTACTTATTACATAATGGTTAATGAAAATAATAATTATATTCCTAACAAAATAAACAATAGCAATTAGATATATAAATATTCTTATTTAAATTTATATTTACATTTAATTAAACAAAAAAAGAAGCAAATATTATAGTATCACCAACTCGAGTCTCGTTCACCTGGTAACTCCTAATTGTATCCTCCTGAGATTTGTGAATGATGGAGTACACGAGTAGAAGTTGACACGGGTAGAGGTAAGTACTCCAACACACACAACACCGCCGAGGTAAATCCAGAATATGACTGACTAGAGGACGTAGATGACGGTGGAAGACACCTCGAGTGTATAGGAGGGTCAGAGAGGAAACTCCACCAAATCCTTGTCAGCGCCCTCTAGGATCCAGGAATCACGAATATAAGTGTAGGTATGAAGAAACAGGTGAAGCGAGACATGCCGGAGACGGGAGCCACGAAGCAGTGGTGAAGCAGGGCAGTGTATGAATCCCCCTCACACGAACCAAGTGAAGCTTCAACAACTCATACAGAGGTTCAAGGCGTTATAATATATATATAATTATATATATATATATACCGGTATATATATATATATATATATATATATATATATATATATATATATATATATATATATATATATATATATATGTATAATTATATATATAGTTAAAATTAAGGCTGAACATATTTAGTTTTCATTATTTTAATTACAAATTTTCTTTATTGCTCTCTTTTGTTGTTCTCTTACTCTCACTTACTAACTCTCACTCACACACACAGACTAACTCACTCAATCTCTCTCTCTCTCTCTTGTGAACTATATTGTGAAGATTAAAGTGTGATTGTTTGTCCAGTGAAAACCCTTTGACAAGAACACTCATCCTGTTGTAGCACATACACACAAAACTCATACCACACAAATTCACACATCCTCACATACACACACACACACAAACGTACACACACACACATACAAAACGCATACCACCCAAATTCACACACCCTCACACAAAACCCATACCACACAAATTAACACACCCTCACACATACATACACAAACGCATACCACACAAATACACACTTTTACGCTGGCCAGCTTGCCAGAATGTGCTCGTACTCGCTAGCGCTCGCCAGGGCAGTGAAATGGGCTATAATAATCGTAGAACGATGTTCTTTCTTTCTTAGTATTCATGTAGTCACAGCCAGATCAGTGGTGGTCTTTTTTCTTGTCTGTGACACATGGAAGTATTTTATATCAGTGATAGAGTATAAGATGTGTAGTGTGAAGTTAAGGAGAGAGAGAGTGGTGGAGGCAGCGAGGTTGTATTTTGTGCGTGTGTATGTACGTGTGCCTTCCCCGCTCGCGCGGGGTTTCCCACGCTCTTGATTGGCTGGCGGGCCTGGCGCGTCCTAGGACGCTTGCTTTTCATGACGTAGTGGTCTGTGATTGGGTGCCGCTGTCCTAGTGTTGGTGCTGGGGGGCTCCCGCCGCGTGTCTCCTTTAGAGCTTGGCATGGTGTGCTTGGTCCTAGATATCCCTTGCAATCTGTATCCAATCTAACCCCCTGTACTACTGTTTCTCTCTCTGAACTTCTTCTTTTCCATTACTTCTCATCTTTATTCAATTACTTATCCCTTCTGGTTCTGCATACGACTTCCATAGTCGGCCAGTCGTATTACCAGCACCAGTTCTCACATATATGTTTTGCACTAGCTTTAGGGATTATTAGTCATAGTCACATGAGTCATATTATCATTGGGTGCTTCTAATTATTGAGTTGTTCTTAGTTACTATTTAATGCTAGACAGTGGAGGGTGTCTTTAGTCGTTGTCCGAGTTATGCACATGGCAAGTCAGAGCCTGTACGACTTCGACGGAGCTAGGTGCCTGTAACCCTTGTGCATATTTTTCCTTTGCGAGTGTAGCAGTATACAAGTGAAGGGCTGTTGCCTACACTTACTTGTATGCTCGCTACCTCATTTTGTTGACCTTTGTGGAGCGCCAGGGTAAGACCAGATACTTGAGATCTGGACTTACCATGAGAGCCTCCTAGTCACTTAACGTAACATAAGGGAAATATGTTCAAGGGGAGACAGTAGGCTACGAGCATGCTTGCGCTCTGCCTAGCCTCCTGGTACCTTTTATGCTGCTGCTAGACTTTATTAGTAATAAAGACAGCATTGTATTCATTAACTATAACTGTGTATGCTTTAGGAATTATTCACATATTCTTTTTGCCTAGGTTGATGCTTGGTGCACAACCCAGTATGGCTGTTACTTTGGCTAAGGAAGTACTGTTTTGAGTGGCTATAATTAGTGCTGTCACAGAGTTGTTGCACTCCCTTGTTATATATATGTATCCTACTTATTGGTGTATTTGAGATACACGCTTTGGTGAATTATTTCTGTTCTATATTTGATGAGCATCTTAGAGCATCAGACGTTTTCAGAAGATTCCATATCTGTTTGATGTAGGACTAGACTACCAGTGTTTTCATAGAGCATTGAAGAGTTTAGTGTTGAGTACAGACTCACACTAAAGTAAACGTAAGCATATACTCCTTTATTAAATCTTGTTATAGTTTATTTAAGCATTGTTATTACTTAAGAGCATTTTATTAACGTAAAGTACTCCTGTTGTGAGTAGGCTTTGCCGTCACCGGAAAGCCTTTTTAGAAGTGCACTAAAACCCAGTTAATTGATACCCCGTTATCCAGTAGATTAACTCTGGAAGGTTTAAGTGTTTTGTTCACTGGCGTAATAGTTCGAGGGTTTGGAATTAGCGTACCATTGTTGCAGATATAGCCTATCATCTAGTCCAATATTGAGTGCCCTTGTTTATTTCGTAGTGCCGGTCGTAACAAATGGCGACCTTAGACCAGTATATAGTGAACTGAATATTGCATTTTTTTTTTTGGAGAAATCTTATTGCCATTTGGGGTTGAATTTATTTCTCGCATTGTTGGCAGTGGACATTGTTTTGAGGATATATAGAACTTGTTGGAGTTTATTGGTGACCTAGTATTGCACTCAAGAACATCTTCGAATATTTTTTGTGAATAAAGCAACGCGAGAGTTTGGCTACTTTTGTCTTGACTTGAATTTTTTGTTGTTGACTCCATCATGTCACTGGACGGGTCTGAACATAGTGAGGGCACAGTGTGAGAGACAGGCGAGAAGGTGGAGTTGTCTAACGGCGTTCGGCTGGTGAACAATGAGGAGGATGCTCGGATTTTTTTGGAGGAGCCTGTGTCGGCGGACCGGGTGTCGGGGCTGGACCGGTAGGGACTGCAGTGTGTAGCCACGGTCTTAGGGTTTTCCGGTACTAGCGGTTTGTCGAGGGGCGAGCTGGTTACCTGGGTGCTCGGTGGGGTGCATGGGGCTTCGGGTGGAGCAGGAGCTGGGGCACCTTCGGCCAAGCCCCCATTCCACTCGACTCCTATCATGGCGCCTTCTCTTCTTTTGTGGAGTTGCTGTCCCTTTCCAAGCCAGCTCACCTATGCACCGGTGACCCCTCGGGCTCCGGAGCCGGGTACGTTCCCTCAGGCCGATGCCCGTTGGCGGTTGGGTATGCCTCTAGGTGGCTCATTGGGTGGGTCCCCGATAGTAGCACCCCCTCCTCAAGGTTTGTCTGCCGAGATGTTGTTTCAGCGTCGAGCAGCGAAAGCATGAGGCTGAGCTTGAGCAGCGAAGGGCTGAGCTCGAGCAGCGAAAGCGAGAGGCTGAGCTCAAGAAGCGAGAGACTGAGCTCAAGCAGCGAGAGGCTGAGCTTAAGTTTGAGTCTGATAGGTATTGTACCGATGTTGATCTAGAGAAAACTTGTGTAGAGGTGACAAGGAACCGGGTCGTCCAGGGGGGTCGAGCCCATGACCAGTCCCTGTCGCATCTACTAAAGTTGGTTCCAGTGTTTGATGAGTTAGGAGTTACCGAATTCTTTCTCCGGTTCGAAAAAATGTGCCAGGAGCACCAATGGCCCGAGGAGAAGTGGGCAGCCCTTGTTTCGTCACGATTGACGGGGAAAGCACTCAAGGCGTACGATGCTTTGCCCCTAGATTTCTGTGTGAATTATGAGGCGTTGAAAGAGGCTGTCCTGAGGGCGTATTAGTTGCAGCCAGAGACCTATAGGCTGAAATTTAGGGCTGTTCCCAAGAGAAAGGAGAGTACTTTCCAGGAACACATTAGAGAGCTGTCAGATGCATTTGAGAATTGGTTAAGATCGGAGAAGGGAACTACTTTTGATGCAGTGAAGCAATTAGTGTTGTTAGAGCAATTTTTTAAATGTACTGGCAGTGACATGACTCTTAATTAACCTGAAAGAAAAGCAACCTAAAACTCTGCAGGAGGCGGCTCAGATGGCTGACCTCAGGTTGTCATTGATTTGTGGGTGCGGCTCTGCACAGAGAGCTGAGGCAGGTAACCAGGGGCGTACCACTCCACCCCCCCCGAATTAATGACACAACTAATTACCCATTTAAGAGTACTGGTGCCAACTTTGATCCCAAGTCGAAACCCTTCGCGTTTAAGAAAGGCCGGGGCCCTTCCTCACCTCAGAGGAAGTCCAAGAGCGAAGTGGAGTGTTTCAAGTGTCATGAGAAGGGGCATATTGCGCGCTCATGTCCGAGCACACCGCCTACAGCAGTGGTGTCACTAGTGAGCAACATCGGTGTGTCTTTGAGGTCTTCCGCGTTTGCCCGGGGTAATATGTTGGTTGCGAAGTCACAGTCGGTGCAGAAGCAGCAGGAGGGCTCGTCACCTGTCCGTGATGCTTTTTGTGGTCATAGGGGGCACGGCACTGTGAGGTGGGCTGGTGTGGAGCATAGGCTTGAGTTGTTGCGTGATACAGGCGCTTCCCAGACCCTTATTAAGAACTTCACTGGCAAGCCTATTAATGCGGCTCGGGTTGTGGTGGTTCAAGGCATCAATGCTACGCGGTCTTACCCGCTGGTGAGAGTAGAGCTTGAGGTGGACGGTGTGACACGGGAGTTGGATGTGGGTGTTGTGGAGAAATTGCCAGTTGAGGGGGTCGACCTCCTTCTCGGTAACGACTTTGCGGTGCCTGCTTCCGAGGTTCCACCCTTAGTCGTTGCCGTGAGGGCGGCCGACACGAGTAGGGAGGGGCAAGAGGGGCTCGAGAGATCTCAGTCCGCTCAGGTGTCACAGCCTAGTACCCAAGTTTCAGACCAGCAGAGGAAGGGTCAGAAGGAGAAAGTCAAGGCTGGTCGGGTTGAGAGTTTGGACCCAGCGACACTCCTTGGTGACTCGGTACTTGACCCAATGTTGAGCTCCGGAGTGGCACCAGAACCTCTCCCCCCTAGTGACATGGTAGGGCGTGATGGCACTCCGCGACAGAGTAGTTCCCAGGTACAACTAGAAGATCTTAGTCTTGAGAGTTGTGGGAACGGGGCTATTGAACTCGACGAGGACGGGGAAGCATGTCATGTGAACCTGGTGAAGGAGTTTGTGAGGCACCCACCTGAGCAGCCTACTGTCCCTGGGTTGGTCTGCAGCGGCCAAGGTGGAGAAGGAGAGGGGGGCAGTGAGGCACAGCTGGAGGAAAGTTGGGATTGTCATGTCTCGGCGGAGCAGTGGGCGGGGGACACGAGGCAGGTGGCTGTGGAAGAGCTTGAGCACCTGCCTGAGCAGCAGTGTGCAGCACTCCAGCCCCTGCTCGGTTCATACCCCACTGTTTGTGCCGAGCACCCAGGCCTCACAACTCATGCGGTGCACGGTGTTCCGCTGACAGGTCACTTGAGTGTGAGTACACCGTTGGCCTCGTTGTTTCAGTGGTTCAAGGTGGGCGACGAGGCTTTGGTATGGTTGTCAGGTCAGGGTCGACCCATGGCTGCTAAGGGTGGTGGTCAGAATCAGGACATTGAGCAGATTGGGGAGGTTGGCTGTGGAGTGGATGCGCCCGGTCGTCGCATAGCCTCCCAATGCTGCTCTAGTCGATGGCAACAGCCCTACCATAGACCGACTGTATCTGGCCATGTCGCTGAAGGCGGTGATGCTGCACAGGCAGATGTAGTCGCAAGGAATGCGGGGGTGCGCATGTACGGTATCGGCGGGGAACCCTTAGCAATTATGAATTATGGGAGTGACTGCACAGGTGGTACAGATTGTCCCTCTCATGACCTGGCTGTTCTAGGGACAAAGGTGGAGAAGGAGGGAGACTATAGTGTAGAAACTGCGGTCTCGGCTTGGTTGTGGGAGGGCAATGAGCATGTTGTTCTTCGAGATAAGTTGCAACCTCTTGTTCCTAAGCGCCAAGAGAAGTTGTTTACTAGGCTGTGGCAGTACGTCCGCATGTGTGTTGATTCTCCAGGCCTGATGTACGGGGTAGAATCCGACATGGAGGCTGGAGACAGTGCAAGGCTCAAGTTGGCTCCCTACCGTATAAATCCTGCTCGACAGCCTGTTGTGAAAGCAGAGCTGGACTACATATTGGAAAAGGGTCTGAGGGATAAAGGATATCGTGAGTGGTCGTTGCCAGTGACTTTGCAACCTGAGTTGAGTGGCAAGATCCGTGGTTGTTTTGTTTGCAAGAGTGTTGGTGCATCATCCCTGACAGACGCCTATACCTTATTCAGAGTTGACGACCCCATAGACCGAATCGGGGCTGCCTCGCTCATCACTAAGGTAGAAATAGTGAAAGGTTATTGGCAGGTCCCGTTGCCGGAAAGAGCGAAGAGAAGTGCCAGTCTTGTGATGGACTGGGCAGTTTATCAGTATCAGGTGTTGTTTTGCTGCCGGAACACAAGTTGGATGTGTGGCATGTTAAGGGTGCTGATAATGTTGTGGCTGATTGTTTGTCACGGGAGGGTATGTCTTAAGGAGCACCCTCGCCTTTCAGTCAGTGTTTGTTTGAGAGTGGAGAAATATTAGGCTTGCCCATGTAGTACAAAGCCGCCAAAAACACTATTACAAATAATACAAAAACCTCACATAAAACTCTTTCTTTTGATAGTATATAAGTGCAGTATGTTACAGCAAGAATCTAAGACATTCTGAGTTTTGTCTTAGTAGGCTAGGCTTGTTGAAGCTTGCTCGTTGAGCGTAATATGTTAAGTGATACTATTATTTTGGGGAAGTGTTGTGTAGATTTGTTTTATATAATGAAGTGTTTTATGTTGTGATTGTGCCTTGTTTTCACAACTTGGGGGAGTAGCTAGGTGAGGCGGGGTTTATGAGTATTCTGTCTGGTCAGATGTGGCGTTTACCTGATGTTAAAACGCCCCACATCTTGGGCGGGGTGTTACGCTGGCCAGCTTGCCAGAATGTGCTCGTACTCGCTAGCGCTCGCTAGGGCAGTGAACTGGGCTATAATAATCGTAGAACGATGTTCTTTCTTCCTTAGTATTCATGTAGTCACAGCCAGATCAGTGGTGGTCTTTATTCTTGTCTGTGACACATGGAAGTATTTTATATCAGTGATAGAGTATAAGATGTGTAGTGTGAAGTTAAGGAGAGAGAGAGCGGTATATGCAGCAAGGTTGTATTTTGTGCGCGTGTATGTACGTGTGCCTTCCCCGCTCGCGCGGGGTTTCCCACGCTCTTGATTGGCTGGCGGGCCTGGCGCGTCCCAGGACGCTTGCTTTTCATGACATAGTGGTCTGTGATTGGGTGCCGCTGTCCTAGTGATGGTGCTGGGGGGCTCCCGCCGCGTGTCTCCTTTAGAGCTTGGCATGGTGTGCTTGGTCCTAGACGTCCCTTGCAATCTGTCCCCAATCTAACCCCCTGTACTACTGTTTCTCTCTCTGAATTTCTTCTTTTCCTTTACTTCTCATCATTATTCAATTACTTATCCCTTCTGGTTCTGCATACGACTTCCACAGTCGGCCAGTCGTATTACCAGCACCAGTTCTCACATATATGTTTTGCACTAGCTTTAGGGATTATTAGTCATAGTCACATGAGTCATATTATCATTGTGTGCTTCTAATTATTGAGTTGTTCTTTGTTACTATTTAATGCTAGACAGTGGAGGGTATCTTTAGTCGTTGTCCGAGTTATGTACATGGCAAGTCAGAGCCTGTACGACTTCGACGGAGCTAGGTGCCTGTAACCCTTGTGCATATTTTTCCTTTGCGAGTGTAGCAGTATACAAGCGAAGGGATTTTGCCTACACTTACTTGTATGCTCGCTACCTCATTTTGTTGACCTTTGTGGAGCGCCAGGGTAAGACCAGATACTTGAGATCTGGACTTACCAAGAGAGCCTCCTAGTCACTTAACGTAACATAAGGGAAATCTGTTCAAGGGGAGACAATAGGCTACGAGCATGCTTGCGCTCTGCCTAGCCTCCTGGTACCTTTTATGCCGCTGCTAGACTTTATTAGTAATAAAGACAGCATTGTGTTCATTAACTTTAACTGTGTATGCTTTAGGAATTATTCACGTATTCTTTTTGGCTAGGTTGATGCTTGGTGCACAACCCAGTATGGCTGTTACTTTGGCTAAGGAAGTACTGTTTTGAGCGGCTATTATTAGTGCTGTCACAGAGTTGTTGCACTCCCTTGTTATATATATGTATCCTACTTATTGGTGTATTTAAGATACACGCTTTGGTGTCCTGCCCCTGCATTATTTCTGTTCTATATTTGACGAGCATCTTAGAGCATCCGATGTTTTCAGAAGATTCCATATCTGTTTGCTGTAGGACTAGACTACCAGTGTTTTCATAGAGCATTGAAGAGTTTAGTGTTGAGTACAGGCTCACACTAAAGTTAACGTAAGCATATACTCCTTTATTAAATCTTGTTATAGTTTATTTAAGCATTGTTATTACTTAAGAGCATTTTATTAACGTAAAGTACTCCTGTTGTGAGTAGTCTTTGCCGTCACCGGAAAGCCTTTGTAGAAGTGCACTAAAACCCAGTTAATTGATACCCCGTTATCCAGTAGATTAACGCTGGAGGGTTTAAGTTTTTTGTTCACCGGCGTAATAGTTCGAGGGTTTGGAATTAGCATACCGTTGTTGCAGATATAGCCTATCATCTAGTCCAATATTGAGTGCCCTTGTTTATTTCGTAGTGCCGGTCGTAACAACACACCCTCACACATACATAAGGGGAGGTGTGGCAGAGTGGTCTTGCCACTGGACTGGTAATCCAATGGACCCTGGTTCGAATCCCAATATGTCAATGGGAAGATATTATTGGGATGGAATTTGTGCTGTACCTAGTATCAGTGCATTACCACAGCACACCGAAATGCCAAAAAAAATACACTCATTGGTCCCTGATTAAATAACACTGTATGAATACTCCCATATTCAAAAAATACTACAGGTGGGCAATGCCTAGTGAGTTAATTGCTCAATAGGTGGCGTTCTGAGAGTGAGGGTCCGAGTGTGGGGAGTGAGAATGTGAGGCACAGAGGCGGAGCGGCTTCAGAGATGGGATTGCTTCGACCCGGGGTGCTTCGCATGTCTCACTCCCTAGACTGGAACAAGACCTCACGGGCCTCACCGTGTCCCCAAACAAAATAAACACACAGAGTAAATACAAATAACTTTTTATTTCATAATTACTAAATACATTAATTGGGCGCATACGGATTTTAACTATTTAGTATAAGTCCAATGGCAATTTAAAGGTGACGGGGAAAGAGTTAAATATGTTTTTTTCGATAATGAAATATGTTGTCACTTACAAACATTAAACAGGAAACGTATATAACACATAAATAGAACATAAAATATGATGACAATATATATAATATTATGTATTAATGTGCATAGAGAGGAATAATGATGAACAAATATATACAACCGATGTAATCGACTCGGTGGTATAGGGGTAAGCATGGCTGTGGGAAAGAGAAGGTCACCTGGCCAGGTCAGCTATCAAAGGAGTGCCGCGCGGGTGGTAAGGTCATGTCTACTGCGGTCATCTTAAATAAATATATGATTTAGTGCAACGTTAAATCAGGCGAACAAGATAGAAAGTTATAAATAACACTGGTGATAAGTCAATTTAAATTGTAATTTAACTATAATAAAATACTTGGAAATAATCACTCACACGATCTATGAAAAATAATTAGTCATAAATGAGCTAAAATCACAGTTAAGGAGGAATTCAGATTCACAAAACGCGTAGTGAATAAATATAACTGGAATTGTAGCTAATTAAACAGCAGGTTTATATATATATCTTAATAAACCACTGAAGATAAAATAATTGCACAGAACGAAGTAGCGACGGATTTTAGCCAAAAACAGGCCGATGAATTATAACTTGAAAACAACTATGCATAATGCATAGTGAATTATAATCACCCCAAATAGAGGCAGATGGAATATAAATTAACTCAAAGACACAGAACGACGTACTGCCTTATAACAGCCGGAATTTAAGGCTGATGATACACGGAGAGGTACGATATGAATTCCTTTACTGATAATAACATAGGATCTTGATCATATATCGTGGTGGATCAAATTATTCACAAGAACTATTATAGATAATAATTAATTAATATAACTTTAGTTAAACTCGACGAAACAGGTTTTTACTTTGAACATGGAAAGAATTATATTAAGAATGGATTACTATGAAAATTAGATAGGACACTGATTGATTATAAAACAATAATTATTTCTCTCTTCGTACACTTCACTACGAACTTGGAAACTCAATAAATAATGAAACAAAATAATAAGATCTGCGAGTGTTCACAAATTGTTACGTGTCGGGTTGGGTATAATTATATTGTAGTTAACATTTATATATAACGTTTAGTATGGCATTTAAATCAGTTAAACCCAGGACATTATATACTGTATATAATTAACTGACACACGTGTGGTTTGTTCTCACAATGCGAGAGAGAAAATAGTGTGAGGAGAGCCCAGAATAGGCCTCTAGGATAATGTTACATTGAACACTAACATATCTTATATGCCTTCACAATAATACTCAAAACTCAAGTAACACAGAGACACTTATGTGAAGAGGTGATGAGAAGTTAGGTCCATGAGAGAGGATCTGGTCGACGCTAGACTCGTAGTTCTTCCTTCGGTTTGACACCAAAGGGAACAGCCACTCTCACACACAACAGAGTTCCTCTGGCACCCTGCCCTGCTCCCTGTAAACTTAGGTGCATATTCATCCGATCGCATAAAAGCTAGTGGATTATATTGCCTTGTGTTTACCTACCGATCATATATTTTGGTCAATTAATATTCAGATGATAATTTACTTCTTGATTGATTCATTTCGGAATAATAGGGACATGAGTATTTTGATCTTTTAACTATTGTGAAGTTAAAAGTTGCCTTAAAAATACAATTGACATTGAAATACATGGATATGGTTATTCTTTATCTCTGAATATTAAACTCATAGTTTAGGAAGCTTGCATGGTTGTAGGATAATTGATTTTCATAAATTATTCTTTTCTTCTATTCTTCAGGTGGTATGCAAGGCCTCCCTTATTCTCTGTTGATCTGTCATGATTTATATATACCATTTTCTGCACTGTATATTGGGTAATTCTGATCACAACTGTTAAAGTAGAATATTGGGACTTGATGAGGAATTAACATAAAGTTTTCTTCATTGTAGTTCAAATCGGGTTCTTTCGTTGTATATTTATTTATCAATCTCTCGGGCCTTGCGATTGGCCCGGACGAGAACTCGTTGATTGGTCCTGCAGGAGTCCTTCAGTTCCCGTACGACCCGGTAGATGGCGTTGTTGCTCTGTTTCCTTACACCATAGAGCATGTTGGCTTTCGATGACAGACTGTGTTGCCTACTTTTCTTTTCTCATCTGCGTCCTTTGATTCGCTCTTTTCTTCTCCTTGATGTTGGCGAGCCTGGCTTTGATTTGTGATGTCTCTCCATAGTTTGTGAGAACATCAGGCAGGGTTTCTATATTGCTGTGCTGCAACCCAGTCATCTCACATACATACACATATATAAACGCATGGACACGTATGAACACACACACAAACGCACAACACACAAATTCACACACCCTTACACATATATACACATATATAAACGCATGGACACACATAAACACACACATAAACACACACACAAACTCACACACAAACTTACACCGTCATACACACATATGCACCCACACATAGACACAAACACATAAACACATCCCCCCCACACACAAAAATAAAAAAATAAAAAATAAATAATAATAAAATAAAAATAAAATCATAATGGATACCCAGATAAACTGCTAATCAAAAGTCTCCTTAAAATGGCTGGCATTTTTTAGGTGAACATTGCATTCCTCATGTATTGAATTTTTTTATATTTTTCCAGCCCGTCAAACTCCGGAAAAAAATAGATAATTTTGTTTCACATGATAGCACACACACACACACACACACATATGTGATTTTGTGCAGTTTAAATAGGAGCTGTGGTAGTAAAAAGGGTTAAGTGAGACAGTTCGAGGCGTTGCAATAGCTGAAGGCCCTAAATATACTTAATAGAATTGTCTAATGGTAGCCAAAGTAAAGATTAAAATACGTCGCTGGTACAAAAGGGGTTAATACTAACAGTAGGCTTCAGGCTCAGATGATAGTTATGTTTCCATATATATATATATATATATATATATATATATATATGAAGTGACGGGGTAGGATAGAACGGGGTTGGGAACCACCTGTAGGATTGCTAGCCTACAGGTGAGTAGGAAGGAGAAAAGAAGAAACAAACAACCGAGACATCATTTCATACCAGCTTCTCATGATACAGAGGAACGAGAAACAGAGGAGTACCCCATTTTACCAGGTCATTCCCGTGTTCTTACTACCAGGAAGACGGGTCACCTAGGCCAGTCACCCCTACTAAAGAATGGGAGTGTCAGGCAATCACCATCCAGGTTTCAAACCCTCCCCACGAATCACCAGCCTTTATTGCACCAGCAGCCAGATTTGCAGTACACCGAGCAAATGTTTATGCAAGTTCCACATCAAAGACCCGAGTGCTACCGACATCTATCTATCTATCTATCTATAGCCTGACGCCATGATCCCCGAACGAACCGCCCCCAAGCACCTCTGTCCCCAGTCAGTCGACGCCCCTCCTCCCAACCAGCACCGCCTTCATTCATATACTTCCTCACTCCATCCTTCCACCTCTCCTTCGGTCTACCTCTCCCTCTCTGTCCTTCCACCTCGCTCTCGTACACCATATTAGTCATTCTCTCGCTTCCCATACGTTCCATATGGCCGAACCATCTCAAGTTGTTCCTTTTCACACTTTCCAGCACATCTACCTCCACACCACACCTCCTTCTTACTTCCTAATTCGTCTGTCTATCCCTCCATGTAACTCCGCACGCACTTCTCAAGTAACATATTTCCACCGCTCTCACTCTTGGTCTGAGTCTCTCCATGAACATCCATGCTTCGCTTCCGTAAGTTAGTGTCGGGATTACCACACTGTCATGCAAGGATTTCTTCACTTCCATACTGACCACTCTATTTCTTGTTACTGCTTTCAACGTTCCTACAACCCTCTTCCCCTGTTGCACCCTCTCCCGCACTTCTTCATCCACAGTCCCATCTTTACTCAACACACTGCCCAGTTACTTAAAAGAACTGATGATCTCCATAGCCTGACCATTCAACTTCACCTCACACTCTGTGACTTCACCCCTTTCGAAGACCATAACCTTGCTTTTCCCCACATTTACCTTCAAATTCCATTTTTCGCGCACTGTTCCAAACTCATTTACCAGACCCTGCAACTCCCATTCATTATCGCTCATCAGAACTGTGTCATCTGCAAACAGCAGTATAGGCAGCTTCCACTCATTTCTCTCCCTGTTTAGCGATACACCAATATCCACTGCTTTTCCTAGTATTTCTTTCATGACTCCATCCATATATACAGTAAACAACCACAGGGACATCACACACCCCTGTTTCAATCCAACATTCAGGTCAAAGAACTCGCTCTTCTCATTCTCCACATGTACTGCCGCCTTTGCACCCTCATACATGCTCTTCACTGCTTTCAGCAACTTGCCATCTACTCCGTATATTCTAAGTACTTTCCACATGCCTTCTCTATCCACTCTGTCATAGGCCTTCTCCAAGTCCATAAAGGCAACATACACCTTTTGTTGCTTCTCCAGATATTTCTCCACAACACAATTCAGGGTAAAAATCTGATCTACACATCCTCTTCCCTTCCTAATACCTCCCTGCTCGTCGCCTATCCATTTCTCCGTTCTCACTCTCACTCTCTCAATCACTACCCTACTTTACACCTTCCCTACTACGCTTAAAAGACATATTCCTCGGTGGTTACCACACACTCCTCTTTCCCCTTTGCTCTTATATAGGGGTTGTATTATGCCAGTCTTCCAGTCATCTGGTGCATTCCCCTTCTCCCATGCTAGTTTGCACATTTTCCATACCCATTCGATCACTATCTAACCACCATACCTCAACATTTCCCCACACACTCCATCTGTTCCTGGTGCTTTCCCCAACTTCACTCTTTTCATAGCTTCCCACACTCCTGACCTCCTGATCCCCACCTCCTCCTCCACTACTTCTCCTCTACTCCCTCCCATACCATATCCAACTATGTTTGCTGGCTCTTCATTCCTTACATTTAGCAACTCATTGAAGTACTCCCTCCATCTTTCGACTCTCTCTTGCTTCTCGGCTAGCATTCTCCCATTCTTATCTTTCACACCCTTACTGTTTCTCTTGCTACCTTCCCTAACTTTCTTGAATTCTTTCCAGTAGTTTCTCACACTCCCTCCATTTTACACTCAGATTCCAAATTCCTCATCTACTCTTCTCCTACTTTCCTTCACTACTCTCTTCACCACTCTCTTTCTCTCCACGTACCTCGCTCGTTTCTGCCTCTCCAAATCTTCATTCCCTCTACTACCCAACCACTCTCTATACGCTCTCGTTTTGTCTTCCACAGCCATTTTTACATCTTCTGTCCACCATGCTGTACCTTTCACTCCCCTCCCTCTTCTCCTCACTCCACACACCTCCTCACATGCTGCACAGATCTCTTCCTTAAACACCTTGCTTATCTCCTCCACTTCCTCCATATCTTCCAGGTCGAACCCACCTAGTCGTCTTTCTACTGCTCTCCTGTACTCTTCCCTGATTTCCTCCTCCTGTGGCCTCTCCACCCTCCTCACCATTCCCCCTGCCTCTCGCCTCCCTCCAGCTCTCCTCACCCACTTCTTTTGTATCCTAACCTTAGCTACTACTACATAATGATCAGGCAGACCCCCTCCAATACCCCTATGCACCCTAGCATCCATGACAGATTTCTTCATTCTTTCATCCACACATAATTCTATAATCAATCAGTGACTTTCGTTCCACCACTGTCTTATCCTTCATCGTCTACACCACTTTCCATGTGTACCTGTGTATCATTCTGTGTCGGAAGAAGGTGTTGGCTATCCACAACCCCCTCCCCACACATACGTCCACAAGTGCACTACCATTCACATTTACCTCTGACGGTACCCCCCACCCTCCCACCACTCCATCAACTTTCCTATCACCCACCTTACCATTCATATCCCCAATCAGAAATATTCTTTCATTCTTGTCAAACATATCCAGGCATGCCTCCACATTCACCCAGAACTCCTCTTTCTCTCTTACAAGTTTATCCTCTGTTGGAGCATACACATACACAATCACCCACGTTTGTATTCCTACTTTCATTCTCACCCACACAATCCTTGAACCCACAGACCCATATTCTCTTACACACTCCTTCCATTTGTTACTTACAAACAAACATGCACCTTCTCTCGCTGCTCCCTCACTCACTACAGCACACAGACCCATTCCACACTCCCACTCTCTCACATCTGTACCCTTCTATTTGGTCGCCGTCATTCCACATACAACCAGCCTGGCATTCACTAACACTTCCAGTACCACTCTCTCTTTTGTGCCTTCGTTCACGCCACTCACGTTCCATGTACATATTCTCAGAATGTCCGTAGGCTTGTCCATAGTCGGTCGGGGTTTGTCAACACAGGGTCCGTCCGCATCCGAGGCTGGTTGTTCGTTTATCGTTGCTACGTATTTTTTTCCGGGTGGGGGTCGCAAGCCCACCGACCCGACATAAGTGGGGATATTAGGATCTACAGTGCAAGACTGTTACGAAGAACTCTGGATCAACCCCGGAACATAGAAAAGACCAGAGTTATCCACTGATTCACCAATAACCCTCAATGCTAATAAAATCACCAGAACTACTATTATATCCTTCCTAGACTTAGTAACTCCCACCGGAGTATTAAATAAAATACTTTAAATGATTAGGTACCAAATGATGACTACCATGTATTTTTAAGCTAAGTATTTACTTCACTATTGATGTCACAACTATTCACTATATCCCTTTAACATTGAATTACTATAAGTTGAAGCTAAGAAAATATTTGAACATGTACTCTACGAAATTGTTGAGAAAGCAAGCACTTCCACCTCGGTAATGTTCTCAAGTCTGAAAAGTCCGGAGCATCTAACTAAAAGTGGCAACTGCATTCCCCTCCCTCCTCGAGACTACAACGAGCCCTGTTGTGTGCCTCTAATTTTTGTTTTCGGTTATTTTTGTTTTCGGTTAGTCTAGGCTATCATCCCTGGTGGCCTATTTCTGCGTACTTAAATTTTTAAATTTTCAGTTAGGCTATCACCGCTGGTGGCCTATTTCTGCGTACCGGTATTTCATAATTTTTGTTTTTGGTTATTTTTGTTTTCGGTTAGGATAGGCTATCACCCTTGGTGGCCTATTTCTGTTTAATAAAAATAAAATTGTTTTCGGTTCGGTTATCACTGCGTATTTTAATTTAATATTGTTTTGTTTTAATTTTCGGTTAGGCTATCACCGCTGATAACCTATTTGTGCGTATTTCAAAATGTTTGTTTTCGGTTAGGCCTATTTATGTAAGTGAAGTGACCTGAAGTGAGTTAAGTGTTTTTAAAGTGAGATAAGTGTTTTTTTAAAGTGAGTTTAGTACTTTTAAAGTGAGTTAAGTGTTTTTAAGAGAGTGAAGTGATCTGAAGAAAGTGATCATCACCATGCCTCGTGCCTGTATCAACTGCGCCGGTAGGTTTGGTGCTTCCATGTTTGCTCCTGCCGATCCACAAGTCTGCCTTGATTTTCAAAAGGCCTTTGACAAAGTTCCCCACAAACCTTTACTGCTAAAACTAAAAGCGCATGGAATACAAGACGGTGTGTTGAAATGGATAGAGAATTGGCTCAGCGACAGAAAGCAAAGAGTAGTCATAAACGGTAAGGCATCTAAATGGACCAATGTAAGTAGCGGGGTACCCCAGGGATCGGTACTAGGACCAATTCTCTTTCTAATTACATCAACGACATACATGAGGGTCTCACCTGTACAATCTCAAAATTTGCTGACGATACAAAAATTGCAAATAGCGTACTCTCAAAAGAACAAGTTGACGATATGCAACACAATCTAGATAAATTGTCACATTGGGCCAAAATTTGGCAAATGAGTTTCAATGCGGATAAATGTAAAGTACTACATATCGGATACCTAAATGAGAAAGCAAACTATTCGAGGAATGGCACTCAGCTTAAGAATGTAAACAGAGAAACCGATCTGGGAGTAACAATATCGAATAACCTAAAACTGAGTCAACAATGTTCAGAAATTGTTAAGAAGGCAAACAAAATAATTGGCTTTATAGGCAGGTCATTTGAGCATAAATCCAAAGACGTTATTCTAACCCTTTACAATTCCTTAGTCCGCCGTCTTCTGGAATACTGCGTTCAATGCTGGTGCCCTTATTACCAAAAAGGCATAAACAAGCTAGAACGAGTTCAACGTAGAGTTACCAAAATGACACCTAGCCTAAAGAACAAACCATACGAAGAGCGAAGAGCGTCTTAGAGAATTAAATCTATTTCCTTTAAGCCAGTGCAGATTAAGAGGTGACTTAATTCAAGTATTCAAAATCATCAAAGGCATCGACAATATGAACTGTAGTAAGTACTTCACTATCGACCAATCTAATTACACGCGGGGAAACGGTTGCAAAATTATTGGTAAATCTTTTAACTCCCACGAATCTAAGAATTTCTTCTTCAATCGAGTTGTCAACTTGTGGAATGGGCTTCCCCGAGACGTTATAGACTGCAGCACCGTTGATTCATTTAAACTCCGCCTAGACAAATATCTCGCATCAAACCCGCGACTGTCTGCGTTTTTAAATGAATAACTTTATTTTATCCTCCCCTCAGTTACTAACCCATATGTCCCCTACTAACTTCCTAGTCCTGTCACGGACATTAGTTCCAGGGCAGTAGTTCCCTTTTCAATGTTCCCTTACCCACTCTAAACCACTGTTTGGACACTTGATCCTCAGTGTTTTGGAGGACAAGCAGCCTAGAAGGGTCACTAGACCTGTTGTTGCTTGATTTCCTTTGTACTCCTTTGTACTCTGACGTCTGGACGTGGGATTCCTGACGGTGCGAAGCAGCCCTGAAGTCTGGTCCAGGCGAACCTACGCTCTACGTCGGCCAGGCTTGCTCTCGAACATCAACCCCCCCAACTTCCCCTAAGTGTCTCTGAGTATCTTACGTTGTGATTATTGATGTGAAGGTAAGGTAAAATATGTCAATATTCATTGCTAATCCCTGTGTAGATCTGTGCCTAAGATCTTTTATTGTTGTGTATGCATTAATCCTTCAGAAACCATATTAAACCTTGTGTAGATCTGTGCCCAAGATCTAGTGTTAACCTCTCTTCTAAGTTCATATAAAACATTCTACGCATACGTCACATATTAATGTAAATCCATAATCAAGCCGAATACTCACAGATTTTCCTTGTGTATGTCCATTCTATTTATGTATGTACCAAGTTGAAGCTGAAGTGTATACTGTAAATTGATTCCCTTCTAAACCCTCACTTTTACCTAGAACCTACGCCCAATTTCATATCTAATTAAACTCAGCTCCCCCCCCCCCCTATTAGGCCTTATTTTGTTATGCGTTAATAGTATAATCTGTGAATAACGTATTAATTTATTCTGTTATGAAATAGATAACTTCGATCCTGCTCATCTAGGAATTCTAGTTCTGTGTAGATCTATTTTCTAATTATTTCACCAACTCGAATACAACGTCAATTTGTTCTGAATTCCATATAGGAATCTGTTAACCAGTTCAGCTCTCCTTCATACCTTATCAGGTATTTCCATCTAAGTGCAACTTCGTCGTGTATGCCATATTTAACTTGTAGTATTAGTATAACTACTCATATATGCTAATTTGATGATGCGTTCCCTAATCTACTGTAATCAATCTATTGCCTGATTCAGTTAGGTTACCTTCAACCTTCGAGTATTCTTCAGTAGATATAAATCATTAAATCTGAATTCCTCAACCCGTGATATTATCTTTGCATATAAGAATTAATTAATAGTATGCTCATGATATAAATTATCTCCTAATAATGTAAGCACATCATTAATAGTACAAATAATTCACCCCTCCTCTCCTTTGAATTTCAACATATTCCTCCCTTATTCAGAATAATATCGCACTAACTATAAATACTATTTTGATCATCGCAGTCAAACATATGACCTGAGTGACCTACCTAACCCAAACTAATCTGTGCGCGTTAGTCCTTTAAATCTCCCCCCCCCCCCACTTCCCACCACCCGTGAGCGAGCGTTCACCTCAGAACTCTTCATATATTTTCCCTTTTGTTACACCCCATCTTATTGACGCGTACTTAGAGATTTCGTTCAACCTGCCCGAAACTTATTCAGAATAATTCACAGTAGATACTCAACTCTCACATATATTATTATCAAGGGTTTTATCAATGTGTATGTTTGTCTGATTATTATTGCATACTTCCATTATAATATTATCCCTTAATTCACGCTCATTGTATGTTCTTACCAGACCTTGGTGTGTGATACATGTTAATAATTGCTTGCTGGCTATTCTTTATAGTTGTGCAGTAAATATTCACCCACACTTTAGGCCTATTTATATGCGTGCAGTTCCTATCATTTGTTTATGTCAAAGTCTACATACTTGCTTACTATTCCCAAATAATAGTCAAGGAGTATACAGTAATATCTACTGTATATGACAGTTGAATACATATGAGTGCATAATTACATGTGTGTATTTATTGTGTTCATCTTAAGCTGATTGAGTACCCAACTTGTGAATAAGAACGTGTTCGACGTGTCCCTGTTGAGAGAATATTGAGTATAAAAGTCCATAGATGGATTTGAGTAAAGACCAAGAACTCAGCTAGGTTGTATTACAACCCGGCATAACAATATGTATATACATAATTATATTATACAGTATATATATATATATATATATATATATATATATATATATAGATACCCCTATATATATATATATATATATATATATACCGGTATATATATATATATATATATATATATATATATATATATATATATATATATATATATATGTACGGTATATATAATTATATATATAGACAGAGAGAGAGAGAGAGGAAATATAAAGGCTGCATATTTTGTTTATTATTTTAATTACAAAAATTATCTTTGCTCTTTTGTTATTCTCTTATACTCATGTACTAACTCTCACTCTCACACACACACTAACTCACTCAATCTCTCTCTCTCTCTCTCTCTCTCTCTCTCTCTTGTGACCTACATTGTGAAGATTAAAGTGTGACTGTTTGTCCAGTGAAAACCCTTTGACAAGAACACTCATCCTGTTGTAGCACACACATACATATACACACTCACACACACACACACACACACACATACACACTCACACACACACACACACACACACACACACACACACACTCATCCTGTTGTAGCACACACGTACATATACACACTCACACACACACGCACACAAACACACACTCATCCTGTTGTAGCACACACACACACACACATATACACACTCACACACACACACACACACACACACACACACATCCTGTTGTAGCACACACACACACATATACACACTCACACACTCATCCTGTTGTAGCACACACACACACACATATACACACTCACACACACACACACACACACACACATACACACTCATCCTGTTGTAACACACACACACACATATACACACTCACACACACACACACACACACACACACATCCTGTTGTAGCACACACACACATATATACACACACACACACACACACACACACTCACACACACACACTCATCCTGTTGTAGCACACACACACATATGCACACTCACACACACACACTCATCCTGTTGTAGCACACACACACATATACACACTCACACACACACACACATAAACGCACACACACAAAACGCATACCACACAAATTCACACACCTTCACACATACATACAGTACACTGTTACGTCCTGGGATATATAAACACTGGGCTCTTTCTATTGGAGTAGGTATGCGGCAACAAGCAACAACGGAAAACACTAGATCCCATCCTTATCTATAAACCCAGGCAACAAACCACCCTAAACCGTCAAGAGTCCTGCCTGGACAACGAGGTATCCTATGACTCGGTTACAGGGTGCACGCACTATAGACTGCTGATAGTCAAGCAGGCTATATAAAAGATCACACAACTAAGTTGACTTAAAGCTTCAAGGAAAAGATAGATAACGGAATTAAATTGCAGAAACAATTTAATAACAAACTAGAAGAAAGTACATTTAACGTTACATTAATTAATACAACTAATCACCCCTGCGTGAAAGAAGGTGAAAGCAAACAGTCCTCAAAACATCGTACAGGTAGACAAGATGCAGGTTTCTAAACTGCATGCAGCTACTGTAGGATCTGATGCTTAGCAAAGAAAGTAAGTTACGGATTTAGAGAACTCTTAACTCATAAGCATGAATAAATACTAGTGATAGGCCATACAGTGTATAATGGCATAGGTATAATTAAATAAAGGCAGCAACATAACCACATACAGGTGTGCTTCTCACTCTTAGTCAGGCAAGCCTGCTCGGACAGAGTCTCTAAGCCACACCCTGACTCACAATGCTCACAAAAACGGTAAACTGTGGCACAATAACAAGCATACAGATATAATAAACCGCTAGCTGTTAATCTGCCAGGTGGCAGAGGTCTAGCTGGAAGGATATAGGCTTCGGATACCCGGGCTGAGCCACCTGCTCTAGCCTAGGGACGTTCCCAAGTCTGTGCGCCAAATTACTCTAATTGAAAGGGTGCTCTCTTGAGAGACTCAGATCCCAAGTATCTGACTCTCTCCTGGCGACCCTAAAACAAAATCAAGAAGTGCTAGCGCAGTACTGAGTGGACTAGGCAAGGGCCCTCACACAACACATCACTAGACACACAGGCACACAGACAAGAAAATGCCCCCAGACTCCCACGGGTATCCTAGTAAAGTCGTGCAGGTCCACAGGACTCGCACCAGCAGACTTTACTTAAAGGATCGCAAAAAGCCTCCCCTCCGGTCTAGCCCCTGCTCACCTGCCACAAGAACACACTAGCAAGCATGAAACCACCAAATATTAGACAACAAAAAAGCTTCCTAGGTCTCATTAACAATTAAATCTCTGCATAGGGCCCAAAATCCTATCTAGTTATCTGAGAGCTCGTCGTTAATACAATGATAGATATAAGGTCTATCAAGGGGATGGGATAATTAAATAGATTGGTGAAGTAGTGGAAAGAAGGTATACAAAGTAAGAGAGAAAGTTTCTAAGTGGGGTTGAGAGGGATAGATATCAAGGGGGTCCGAAGGGTACGACAGTGAGGTGAGCTCTGAGGAGAATAGCTCCTCTGGACCCCTCCAGGATCCCATACAAAGGCACGGTGGTCAGCCAATCACAGGCCGCTACGTCACCCGGCAGCAGGCCTGCAGAAGGCGCCAGGAACCACCAGCCAATCAAAACCGAGAGAAAAGACCACGCGGGCGACCAACTCCTCCGGGAGGGAGGAGGGAGGAGGAGGAAAAGCAACACTCACCTCCCCCACCTTGCTCGCTCGCTCTCTCTCTCTCTCTCGTCTCCTCCCACTCTCACCAGACTTACATCTTATATATTATAATGAAACAATCAACTATCGAGAATAAAATATACAAAGATGTGTTGGTTAAGAATAAGGGCAGCTTCAAGCTGTGAAACAACATAAGAATATCCCAGACCTTAGTTACATTGTCGTAGGATATATACTAAGGAAAAGCCGGCCAGCCGGCTGCCGCCAGCCGGTTTCTAAACGGCTGGGCAGCCGACACTCGCGCATGCCCGCACGTGGCTACTATGCAGGAGCGTCACACCTCCCCCAAGATATAAGACACTTGACTAAGTTCTTCATATCTAACAGAAAGCTTCTCATAGTACCACACACTGTTGCGACACAAGGCACTATATATAAAAAATAAAGACTGTTGCGCTCCACCGAGCAAGTTCAACTAACTTAGCGACAATAAGCGAAAACATTCAACTTAGATACTGCTACAACATCTTATACAAAATTCTACACGTTATAAAAATAAAGAGTTTTTATAAGGTTTTTGCTTTTTTAATTTGTTTTTTTCGGCTGAACTACAGTGACAGCCTATTTTCCTCCACCCTCAACACACACTGACTGAACGGCGAGGGTTCTCCTGCAAACAAACCCTCCCGTGACAACCAATCAGCCAAAACATTATCAGTGCCCTTAGCATGCCACACATCCAACTTGTGTCCCGGCAGCAAAACAACACCTGGCACTGATAAACTGCCCAGTTTCTCTGGCATTTCTCTTCGCTCTTTCCGGCAACGGGGCCTGCCAATAACCTTTCACTAGTTCTACCTTCGTGATAGGCGATGCAGCCCCGAGGCGGTCTATGGTGTCGTCAACTCTCGATAAGGTATAGGCGTCTGTCAGGGATAATGCACACACTCTCTCGCAATCAACACACTCACTGATCTTGCCACTTAACACCGGTTGCAAAGTTACAGGCAACGACCACTCACGACATTCCTTATCCCTCAGACCCTTCGTCAACACATAATCCAGCTCTGCTTGCACCACAGGCTGTCGAGCAGGATTTATACGGTAGGGAATTAAACTGAGCCTTGCACTATCTCCAGCCTGCATGTCGGATTCTACCCCGTACATCAGGCCTGGAGAAGCAACAGACATGCGGATGCACTGCCACAGCCTAGTAAACAACTTATCTCGCAGAATAACAATCCTAGTGCCCTTCCACAACCCAGCCGAGACTGCAGCTTCTAACCTGTAGTCTCTCTCCTTCTCCACCTTCGTCCCTAGAACAGCCAGGTCATGAGAGGGACAATCAGTACCATCTGTGCAGTCACTCCCATAGTTCACAATTGCTAAGGCTTCCCCACCGATACCGTACATGCGCACCCCCGCATTCCTTACGACTACATCTGCCTGCACAGTATCACCGCTTTTAGCGACATGGCCAGATACAGTCGGTCTATGGTAGGGCTGTTGCATTAGACTAGAGCAGCATTGGGAGGCTATGCGACGACCGGGCACAGCCACTCCACAGCCAACCTCACCAATCTGCTCAATGTCCTCCTTTTGACCACCACCCTTGGCAGCCATGGGTCGACCCTGACCTGGCAACCATGCCAAAGCCTCGTCGCCCACCTTGAACCACCGAAACAACGAGGCTAACGGTCTTTCAACATTCACGTGACCTGCCCGCGGAACATCTTGCACTGCCCGAGTTGTGAGACTCAGGGGCTCGGCACGACCAGTGGGGTAAGAACCGAGCTGGTGCTGGAGCGCTGCACACTGCTGCTCAGGCAGGTGCTCTAGCGCTTCCACAGCCACCATACTCGTGTCCCCCGCCCACTGCTCCGCCGAGACGTGACAATCCCTACTCTCCTCCACCTGCGCCCTACTGCCCCCCTCTCCTTCTCCACCTTGGCCGCGGCAGACCAACGCAGGGACAGTAGGCTGCTCAGGTGGTTGCCTCACAAACTCCTCCAACAGGTTCACATGACATGTTTCCCCGTCCTCGTGTTTGATCTCGAAAGCACCATTACCACACTTCTGAACTTCCGGATCCTCCAACTGCAGTGTACAAATATCTGAGGGAACCAACCTGTCTAGATGCTTCCGAAGCAACCCAAGTCCTCCCCCAATATCAAACTGAGCAACCCTTTTTTCTCTCCGTGTGTAACGTTGCTGCCTCGGAGTGTCTTCCTGCCCTACCTCCTCACTAGCTGTGACAGGTCCTGGGGCCTCTCCAGACTCTAACATAGGTGCCAATAATGAGTCACCAAGAAACACTGCCAGCTCAAAACTCTCCAATTGACCAACACTTCCCGTTTTCTCGTGACCTTTCCTCTGCGGTTTGATAGACTGAGGTGGTGGCTGCAAGGCTCCGGATGTCTGAGAACGCGTCACAACACACGCCATGGTTTGTACGCTACACTTCTCAACCCACTCCTGTTCCTCCCTACCAACGTCGGCCGCCTTCTCGGCAACGACCAAGGGTGAAACCTTAGAAGCAGGCATCGCAAAGTCGTTGCCGAGGAGGAGGTCGACGCCCCCAACAGACAAGTTCTCTACGATTCCGACATCCAGCTCCTTTGCCACACCACCCACCTCCAGCTCCATCCGCACCAGCGGGTAGGACTTCGTAGCATTGATCCCCTGAACTACCACCACCCGAGCAGCGTTAATCGGCCTACCAGTAAAGTTCTTTAACACCTTACGAGCGGCCTATGCGGTTTATTATATGTACCGCACAGCGGGGTGTTTTTAGCCAAAATAGGGCTGTTTACGTGATCATTTTCATGCCTAAATAAGACCCAGAACGTAAAACAAGTACCTATCCCTGAAAGGGCATAAACAGAGCTTTCGAATGACACCATAACGATCCTTGTATGATGGATAGTTTTCTTGCAATAACCGTGCAACGCGAGTGCAAAAAGCAGGTAATTCGGTACTTTCGGTACATAATTGAGTATGTAGCGAGTGAGAGAGGGAGGAGGGAGCTGAGATTTGTGTCAGTAGGTTCGCCGCGGTGGTCTGGAGCAGTCATACGCTCGCTAGTCTCCTGCCACCACTTGTCTCTCTCTCTCAGCCACATTACGTGCTGAAATTGCCACTCGACCTATGTCGAGCGCCGCCACATAGTCCAGCTTTTTTTAACTCGACTTATGTTGCTCGCCGCTAATTAAGGGTTAACAAGGTCTGAGAAGCCCCAGTATCACGCAATAGCTTAACTCCTCGCCTTTCGCCAGCCCATCTCACAAAACCATGCCCTCTATGACCCCCAAAGACGTCGCGGACAGGGTTCGAGCCTTCCGGACTCTTGAACACAGACTGTGTCCCAACCTCTGACGAACTACCCTTGGCAAACTCAGAAGATATAGGCGACACCCCTATGCTGCGGGCCAATGACACAACCTTGTTTGGTGGCTTGTTCGGACAAGCATTTGCAAAGTGACCCTCCTTGTGACATGCAAAGCACTCTTTACTCTTTGGATTCCCTTGGGAGTGGGAGGTACCATTAGACTTCTTATACGGGACGGTATTTGGTTTATGTTCAGTTTTATTGACAGTGCTACCTGGTTTTGTGTATTTATGTGTATCAAAATTCTTGGGAGGGGGAGGGGTACGATCCTTTGCACCCGACTCACTCCTAGCTGCTGCTTCGCACCCTCGAATTAATGACAGTCGGAGGTCAGCCATTTCTGCTGCCTCCTGGAGAGTTCTAGGATTTGTTTCCTTTATATTTAATGTTAAGTCCCTGCCTGTGCACTTAAAGAACTGCTCCAAGGGTCCTGATGTGGCGGCGTCTACGCCGTGGGGCCACCTCCCGAGGCTGCCAACCGCGGATGGCTGCCGACCCTCCACAGCCGAAGACAAAATCAACGACCAGTGGAGGAAAAACCGGATGCCGGCCGCGGGGAGCAGTTTCGGGAGCCAAACCGTCACAACCATCCCCTGCCCCCTCCCTGGGGGCACGGGTCCTTGGAGCGGCTTCGGTCGCGCCGGGAATTTCGGGGCTGTTCGGCCAGGCAGGGAACAACAACAACAACAACTGCTCCAAGAGAACCAACTCCCTCAACTCCTCAAAAGTAGCTGCCCTCTCAGAACGCAGTCAATGTCGTAGTGCATCAGACAAGTCCCGGGCGTGTTCTAGGAAGGTACTATCCTTGCCCTTAGTAACACCCCGAAACTTCAAGCGGTAAGTTTCTGGTTGTAACTCATAGTCCCGTAGCACAGCCTTCTTTAGCTCATCATAAACTACACAGGACTCTAAAGGTAGTGCATCATACGCTTTTAGCCCCTTTCCTAGGAGTCTTGATGAAACTAATGCTGCCCACTTTTCCTGAGGCCACTGGTGTTCCTGACACTTCTTCTCAAATCGCATAAAAAACTCAGTCACACATGATTCATCGAACACAGGAACTAGTTTAAGCAGGTGCGACAATGATTGGTCCCGATGTCCGTTACCTCCCCCAATATTTCGCCCTGTTACCTCCACTCGAGATCTCTCCAGCTCCCTGTCAGCCCGATACCTAGTAGACTCTGCCTGCAGTTCAGCCTCTCGTATAGCTGTTCTCTCTGCAGCCTCAACCTGAGCTCTAGCAGCCTCAACCTGAGCTCTAGCAACCTCAGCCACACTAGCCTGTCTTTCGGCGGCCTCAACCTGAGCTCTAGCAACCTCAGCCTGCACACTAGCCTGTCTCTCGGCAGCCTCAACCTTGGCCATCTCAAGCCGAAACAACAAATCTGGAGTCAACCCTTGAGGAGGGGAAGGTGCATTTAATGGAGAGGGTCCCTGTGATTGAATTCCACGCTGCCATTGACCATCAACTTGGGGGTATGTACTAACTTCAGGCACCCTGACGTTTGATATGGGGGTAGAGTGGAGGGGGGGCTGGGGACCGGGGCCCCCAGTCGCCTCTCCACTCAGGTCTCTCCCTTCTAAACCCAATATCAAAGTCCTCATCTGATCTTTCCTCATGCCACTTAAACCCTGGTGACCCTGAAGACTTGCCACACACTTTAAGCCATACTTATTCAGCTTCAACACCCTGGCAGCGGTAAGGGGCACCTCTAAAAATCTTCTAGCACCCTCTTCGCTATCGACTAGCCACTCCACAGGTCTTTCTCCCTCCGAGCCCGTATCGTGACCTGACCCACCACTGTGTTCTGATGTATTAGACATGTTTGTGCACTGCAGTAATTATCACGGTTATAGAATGTGCCTTATCTCCTATGCAAGTATGTATATACTAATGTTATTTAAAGTCTTTAATGTGTTATATTGGTTGCTCCCAAAAAAAAACTCTATGTCCACTGTATTCCTTTAATCATAAGGAATCTCAAAACAAATGACCACTCTATTCCTCTGTTCAGTAAATCCTATGCAAGGTCGCCATTTGTTACGTCCTGGGATATATAAACACTGGGCTCTTTCTATTGGACTAGGTATGCGGCAACAAGCAACAACGGAAAACGCTAGATCCCACCCTTATCTATAAACCCAGGCAACAAACCACCCTAAACCGTCAAGAGTCCTGCCTGGACAACGAGGTATCCTATGACTCGGTTACAGGGTGCACGCACTATACAGTAGACTGCTGATAGTCAAGCAGGCTACATAAAAGATCACACAACTACCGGTATATACCGGTATATATATATATATATATATATATATATATATATATATATATATATATATATATATATATATATATATACTGTATATATAAATAAAATAAATAAAATAAATAAAATAAAAAAATAAAAATAATATAAATACTCAATTATGGGCCTTGGGTTGCTCAGGACCTTGGGGCTGATCTGCTAGACACCCTTGAGAACAGTAATAACAAAACAAATATATACGGTATATATATATAAAATAAATAAAATAAACATAAGTAAAATGAAATAAATAAAATAAAATAAATAAAAACTAATAAATCAAATATATAAATATTTAAATAAAATACAAAATATAATAATAATATAAATACTCGATTATGGGCCTTGGGCTTGCTCGGGACCTTGGGGCTGTTATATACTGTATATAGGCTATATATAATATATATATATAATTATAATAATATACTGTAATATAACTAAAATTCCATAGAGTACTTACCATACTTCCTGTAAGCATTCCTGTGACATCTTCGTGATTATAATGTATTTATTTCGTAGGCAGTATTTATTGATAAATATATTTGTCTTTCAAGCAAAAATAGTGTAAAGTCATCAATGATACGTAGACAAAACTGCATCAATACTCAAGGGGTTAACCAAGATTCACTCCCCTCAGTCACCAAAAGTCACAAGTAACATCTTATATACATATATAGTTCGAATTATTCACTAAACACTTTCACTGGGTAGATGAAATAATCCATAATTGCCGGCCTATAGCTAGGCATGGTGGGCCAGAGGGAGGGAGCCCAGAATTTAAAGGGCCGGGACCCTGCCTCACAGTCTGGGGGCCGGGAAACTACTGACTTTACAGAGGCCCGCGCTCCTCAGAGAGGGACGCTATGGGGTTGCTAGATATTTCCTTTTGTAACTTACTGATGCCTAACTTACCAGTCCAAATTGAGTCAAAATCGAGTCATAAACTTATTTTTGGCGAATATTTCTAACTTTCAGGTGGCATTATGATGCGATTGCATCATACGAGCACTCTTGGAGGGGTGGCGTTATGACGCGATCGCGTCCTATAGATGCGGGAGGGTTAACCAAATTTTCTGCCCTTTTGTAGCCAGGTCGCACTATGTTGTAGTACTGGTCGGCACCTATATGTAGCTCTAATTGTGCTGTCTCGGTAACGTATGAGTCGGCCAATTTTATGCCACAACGCTGTAAACTAGTTATTTCAACTTTTAGACTAGTTTCGCCCTTGTGTTCGGGGATATCATCGACAACTATTGCGTCAAGACGATGATATCTGCCACGATGTAGATACTTTAGTGCTGCAACAGGATACTCACGACAGGTTTGGGTTCCGGTGAAGCCGTGAAGACTCAATTGTTCCGTTTCCTTTGATTCATATGAAAGGGAAGGTAATACAGAGCTCTTCACAAAAGTCCTCTGCGAGCACTGATCGAGTAGCGATCTAACCTTTACGGTCTTCTTGTACTTACCCTTTACAGGCAGCTGAACTGTGGGTAAAATTACTGTCTGTTTACTCATACTTACGGACATGGTTGTTGAGGTTGTTGGAGTTGACTCTACTCTATTACTACTACCACCACTTGCTGAACTCACCTCTTTCTGTTTTTGGCACAAGGAGTGAAAATGTTTGCCACGGCAGAATTTACAATTCTTAATATTAGGGTTTTGTACACCCGTTAATACCGTGTTCACTGGAGAGACACCCGACACAGAGCTGTAGTTGCCTGGCTCTCTTTATTCTGAGAGTACCTGTCTTATATTTAAAGCATTTGTACTAGGGATGATTTATCCCGCTACACAATTTACAAGCAAATTGGCTGCTACCGCTTTGCGTCGTGAATGTAGCTGTAGCCATAGGAAATTCCTTCACAGGGATATCTTGACCCACCATGTTGTAGAGTTCCGCTTGAAAACACTGTGTAAAAGTCTTATAATCTAGACTCCGATCACCCATCTCCCTCCTAACGGTTTCGTTAACTGGTGATGGCAATTTATTCATGAGTGTCACCATGCAGAATTCCTCTAAACTTACCCTTTGACTAGTCATAGATCGCATCGCACTTTCCATATTGGCGTAAAAAGCCTTTAGTTGTTCTGTTTGACATTTACGTGAGACAAGGTCATGAAAGTTCATGATGTGTGCTGCTTTTACTCTGTCGGGATACCCGAAGGTCTCCTGAAGCAAGTCCACGGCAGGGCTATAACTTGCACCCTCAACCGTAAAGCCTTCTACTAGTTTATAGGCGTCTCCCTGTAGCTGACCCCTTAAGTACGTCAGTTTTTTAATCGCACTTAAATCAGTCCTGTCATGCACCAAAAATCTAAACATATCCCAAAATCCCATCCATAATGTGGGGTCGCCAGCGAAGGTGGGCAAAGTCAGGTGCGGCAATTTAACACCCGATACTTTCTTTACTTCAGACTGATTATGCTTTTCTGGTGTACCCAGTTTCTCCTTCAGAGTAGCGATTATCCCATACATATCAAATAAGTAGATGGTATCCTCTTGGTTTTCCTTAAAATACTCGGTGTCGGAGGTATATAGCGGCAACAAAACATCTTGATTGGCTTCAAACTTGGCCACCTGTGTCTGTACACTATGCAATTTAGCCTCTACTTCTACCCGAGTTGCGGTATCCAAGAACCCCTCTAAATCCCTTGACAGGACGGTTAATGACCCTTTAATGCCTGCCCTACGGTGTTTGCCTTGGGCTAGATTGTCCATTGTTAAATTTAGTCAAAAGCGGATGAAATTTGCGAAATACAATTTTTTTAATAATGTTTCAGCCGAAAGAGAAAATGTTTGCGCCGATCAAACTCGGTTCGGACTTAACACTTAAACACGAGCGGCGGTAATCATTATTGGAAACTTATTACACCATTATCTTAAGGATCAAAGGAAGACATGTTGAAATAATTTATCTAATTTTGATAGGCTAGGTTATAATTTAATTCAAGAGGTTAACATGATAGACTACTAAATTTAGAAGATTAAGCTAACTTGTAGAGAAATTACATTTTAGGCTAGGCCATCAAGATGCTAAATTTAGAATAAACCAACCTAAAGAAAATTCAATTATTAGGTTAGGCCAACATGTTGCTAAATTTAGAAGAATAGGCCAGCATAAAGACAAATTTAAAATTTAGGTTAGGCCAACATGAAGCTAAATTTAGAATAGGGTAACTTGAAGAAATATTCAAATTTAGTGTAAAGTTAACCTAATTAGCCTATCTGGTATTGGGCCAATTAATGCATATGCATATTTAGTTCAACAAATCTGCTGTCTAATATGGCTTCCGCATCGGCACCGAAAAACACCCGAGCCGTTTCCACCAACTCCCTGAACAGCCGATCTGATGCGGGGTAATCTAAGTGGACTCCATGAGCCGCAAAATCGTTGGCCGACGTGTTCATGGAGGAGTACCGGCTCCGGGTGTAATGCAGATTCCTCTTGAGCCACTGGTTGACCGAGTTTCTGATCTTATTGAACTCGTCAGCTCCAATGACCCTAGGGTTCTGCCGCTTTTCTATGCCGATAATGCGACAATTGCCCCCGGTCACATTCTCTACATCCCTCGCCAGTTCCTGGATTTGATTAGCCAGCTCCTTTGGCACAACTCCGCGCTTTACGTCGTTCCCCCCAATCACTAGGAATGTGAGGTGAGGTCTCCAGTTGACCAATCGGGTCCAGGCCTCTGTTCCTCTTAGAGAGGTTACTGTGGTGCCAGGGGCTGCGAGTGGCTTGACTGTGAAGTAGGGATCAAAGTCCATAGATACATCAGGTCAAGCCACGGGGTCGCTCAAACTCCCTATCCGCGCGCATGACGTCAGAGCGTTGAAGGGTGAAGGGGTCACCAGTTTCTTCCCGCTCATTCTCAAAATCACAGCCGTTGGAGCAGCATCCTCCGTTTTCTATATCTTCGTGCCGTGAAAGTATAACTTCGATATTTTATAATACAACAGTGACCATAATGCCGTGTGACAGTGTATCTCTGCTATTGTAAGTGAACAAAATGTCGTTATACTGTGAAGTTGTTGGGTGCAAGTCTGTATTCATTAAACAAGGAAATGTATCATTCCATCTATTTCCCAAAGATGAACAACTGAGGGCCAAATGGACTACATTATGTGGTAAAAAAAACAGAGTTACTCCACAATGTGCAAGAATCTGCGGCAAACATTTTGAATCAAGTGCTTTTAAAAGAAACTTGAAATATAAACTGCTACGACTACCAGTACCACACAACCAAATAAGATTTCAACCTGGAGCATTACCTACTCTACATATGCCTGCCTCTGAAAGTGAGTCCATAAGAGGCCAGAAGCGCTTTAGAGATGAAAACGACACACAATTGCAGACACCTACGACTCACCAATTCAACAGTCAAGCAAAAGACAATGTACTTCGTGATGCAACCATGAACACCAGATCGCCACTGAAAGAAATAGGTGAGTTTATGTGGGTGGGTAGTATTCTCTTTAGAGCACCTAAATTTAGAGAAAGAGAGAGAGAGAAAGAGAGAGAGAGAGAGAGAGAGAGAGAGAGAGAGAGAGAGAGAGAGAGAGAGGGGGGGGGGTCAATTTGATAGACACATATATATATTAATAAAATAAGTGTGTACCGAATTTTGTGAAAGCCTTATCCCGCTTTGTGCAACCTAGTTGTAAGAAGAAATTAGAACGATAACCAATACCTATAAATTAAACCTGAAAATAGTTATCCCATTTTGTATATGCTAAATATAATATTATAATAGTATAATAGTAACATAGTAATAGCCTACATTTGATATGAAAATGATGGGACTGGGTAAACAAATATACAAAGTATTATAAGCTTGTGACAGTGTATAGGCGGGAAGGTGAAGGTATTGAGGGATCACAGTCCAAATATTGTGTGGACTGTGTGAGGGATAAGCCTTTACAACGTCTCTCGCAGCTGTGAGGGGGCGGAGCTAGGCAGAGTGGCGAGCGTATTCTCTCTTTCTTTCATTTGGTACAACAGTGTGACGTCACTGAGCTGCGGGTGGGTTGACCTGATGTATCTATGGACCTTGGTAGGGATGATATATGGGTTTGTTTACGTACAGATCCCTGACAAACGAGTGTCCTATTATGGCCACTTTCTTAATTATCCCAGGATATTCAGCCCTATCAAGTTCAAAGCCCCCCCCCCCCCCTGCCGTGCCATGCCTATAGAACCCTTGGGCCATGAGGCGACCCTCGCGGGCGACAACAACACGAAAACAATAGGGAAACAGGGGGACAAAACAACCGCGCCGTCGCTCTAGCCACAACAAACCGCCGCGCTATGATACTAAACAACCAAGTCGAGAAATAAGTGTTAAAATGTTCGAAGGACCATTTATTATGTGGATATTATTGGAGGAAATTAACTGTAGAATTAAAGAACACCACACAATAGTATATTACCTGGTTGCTGGATCGTAGGCGACGGGTTAGGTTATTGTGGAGTGGAAACAAGGCAACAGGTTGGCGGTAGAGTAGTGAAACTGAAGATAAACAATTGAGGAGGAAATAATGAATAGTTAATGATGGAAGGGGGCCTCTAGACTTAAATGATAATTTAGGAGGAAAATAGATGATAGGTGAATTGATGGGTATCTACGTTGAGATTAGTTCTATCGTGTTAATGGAATGAGATGAGAAGAAGGGAAAATTGTATTGTCGGCGGTGGTAGTTGGAGAGCGAGTGAGGGTTCCCTGTCAAATTTGCGGGAGCCTCAATTTTTCGGGCATGCGCAATGAGGTCGGGACTTATTTCCCTTCCCAAGAATCATTACCTAAGTTTATAGGAACTATATATTACTTAATATCTAATACAGAACATAATCCAATAGTCTTCCCATTTATACTAAATCATATTATTATGATTCTTATTCCTACAAACTTATTACTTATTACTTAAAATTACACTTAAATTTAGACTGTCTAATACTTAGGGAAATAAAAGTATGGACACATACACATACATAAACGCATGGACACACATAAACACATACACACAAACGAAACACCGTCATACACACATACACCCACACATACACACAAACACAAAAACACCTTCCCCCTCCCCACAAAATAAAAACAAATAATAATAATAATAATAATAATAATAATAATAATAATAATAATAATGAATACCAAGATATACGGCTAATCAAAAGTCTCTTTGAAATGGCTGGAGTTTTTTTTTAAGGTGAACATTGCATTCCCCATGTATTGAATTTTTTTTTCCATTTTTCCAGCCTGTCAAAATCCGGAAAAAGATTAGATGAATTTTGTTCACAAGATAACACACACACACACACACACCTCCCCGTGGCGTAACTGATAGCGCGTCTGGCTCACAACCAGAAGGTCCCGAGTTCGAGACCCGGGCGGGGAAGAGACATTTGGGCAAGTCTCCTAACGGTGTAGCCTCTGTTCACCTAGCAGTATAAATAGGAACCTGGTATAAGTGGACGAAGTTGTGACGTCCCATCTGGGGTTGGTGATCGGTTACAAGGTGAGATGGGTATCGTACTGGTCAACCTAAGCTACTGGTCAACCTAAGCCTTCGGGTGAGACTGGTACCGTAGTGAGAATGGTACTGTACAGATAAACCCTAAACCTTCGTTTCCAGATGTCGCCAATTGGCTAAAAATACAGACTACACACACATCCACAGCCATTCCAACGATACATAAACACTTAACATGCATTTCACGCAATACATTCCCAGTTAAGGAGGCGCGATAATAATGAGCTTAGCTCGCATTGCGTGGATTCCCCTTGACGAACAAGCAAGTGAATACACACCCACACCCACATACATACAGCCAGTCACACACACACACCCATACACATACACCCACACCCACACTCATATATATATATATATATAAAACTTTTTTCATTAACTAACTAATTCCCGAGTATGAGGGAATGTTCAAAAACGGCTTTAGTATATACAGTATATACAGTATATATATATAAATATATATATATATATATATATATATATATATATAATAATAATAATAATGATACAAAAATATGTAAATTCCTAACGTTTTATGCACACCTGTATTTTGCAAAAGCATACAAGAAGGACATATACTAGCATCTGTGTGTGTGTGTGTGTGTGTGTGTGTGTTTGTGGTGAGACCCTGTGGAAAGGCTTATTTATTATTAACGGGAGACGGTCGTTTTTCTGGTCACGTTTCTCCCTTGTGTTTAGTCCCATTATTTTGTTTTTAGATTTTTAGACGTTCGGCCCATTTGTTTGACGATTGTAAGACCTTTTGTCTCATTTCGTTATAAATTTTAAGACCCAGGGTGCCATTTCGGTGTCAATTTTTTCCTGGCGAGCGACAGCAAAAGGAACCGGCCTTCGGCCGGGAAATTTTTCTACCGAAAAATTTACAAATTTATCTTGAGCGGGGTCTAGGGGATGTTTTTCTAAGTTTGAGGGATATCTAGCGAGGAAACTAAGAATTTATAAATGAATGAATGTATGGGCCAAAAAAGCAGTCAGTGTCCCCTTAAGTACAAGAAATGAGAACAAAGTCAATCCATTATAATCTTCTACTCCCAGGTTCTTACAAGGGGTTATATATTTAATACCAGAGAGGCTGTAATCGTGAGATATTTACCTTTTGAAAACACTACTATTATTGAGATGACAGGGCTGGAAAACATAATGCCAAAGTAGACCACAAACCCATTCCCATCAACAGCGGGAACAACAACTCACAACTATAGAATTGCGTCCATAAGAAGCCTGGAGAGAGACCGGAAACAGCCTCCCCTGGACAGCAACAACAAGATACACCAGTCACCCCTAGCACAACTCCAGGAGAAACACGCAGCCTACGATATGTTTAACATTAAACATACGTGGGAGAGGACATCTGCCATACTTTGTTGGCTTGTGCCCCCGGGCGCTAGGTAAACAATGGCCGCCTGCACCCGGGCCAGATTTAGACTATACGGAGGAGGATTTTATGCAAATGAGACATCAACCTCCTTCATTCCTCTCCAGCCACCCTGGCGGTTCCATGCACCACTACCACCGCTAGACGAGACTGTGCTTGTAACTCAACTAGACGAGAAGACAAGCAGATCACTCTATACAAACCTCTAAATGGAGAGAGGCCTCCAATACTGTAAAATATTATCATATGTATACCTAGAAGTTAAGCTATTCACTTCTATTATTAATAAATAAAACATACTATTACCCACATATTCATGTATGCATTGTATTGTTAAGCCTTTAGACAACCACACAAAAAAAAAAAAAAAGAGATTTCCCATGCCTCTTATGTTCAGGAAACCACCGACTTGTCACTCTCCGTAAAATCAAATACTACCTTGCCAAAAACAGGGTCAAGTTAGGCAAGTCGAGGCACTGTGTCCCACGGAGAATCTGTGGGGGAGTATACGTGAATAACTCGGCCAGATAGCATAATCCGTAGAGGCTAGCCAAAATCCTCTTAGATTGTGCCCTTCAAGCAGCAACGGTGTCTGGACGAGAGAGTGTGTGGAAGCTGTACCGGAAGTGACCTACGCTAGTGCTACCTGTGCGAGGGTACCCCTGGAATTTTCCCCCTTGGCAACCAGGCCAAGACGGACCACGCACTTAGTCGCCCACACGTGTGTCAGATCTCTACAAGGCTAATTTCTGCTATACTCTTACTCAAAATTAAGTGCTTCTTGCTTACTTATTGTGTTTCGTGATTATTGCAAAGGTTGTGTAGGACATGTTATGTGTTCATGTTATTGTAAATACCTGAGATCTTTTATTCTCACCTTAGTCCTTTTGTTATTCGTGTCGTGAGTACATACAAATGCTATCCTGGGATTAATTTATATATATACTGCGTAATATATATTCATGTATTGCCACTAAGTTTATATATATATCCATTCGGCCCGATTACCCGCACAATACACGTAAATATTGTGAACACCCCTGACAGATCTGATTCTAAGTTAATAGGATTATCAGGGTACGTATATCGTGTATAAATGTTCACAGAGAGTGTTACCTATCGTTAGTTAGATTCACTTTTACTTATGTTTCCTGGCTTCACAACCAGTTTAAACATTTAACTTGAATTCATAGTAATTCTATTTTTACCCACATCGCGTTAATATTTCAACGTCGAGGGTTTTGTCTTTTCCATAAAAATTATCTTTATTTTCTCAGTTCCCTGAACTACGATTGTTAAATCTAACTGTATACGTTAGCAAAGAATTAAAACCTCTCACCTTATTTATAACTCATTAGTTATTTGCCATTCAGCTGATATTCTTATTTTATACATTCTGTTTAACTGAGATGTTCTGACCTCAGTAGTTTGACCTTACACCGTGTCACGTTTTACCACGCGTTAACTTTGACCTTCAGGAAATCGGCCATTCTTTGAGACTATCCGCTCTGTTAACATATATGAGATATTTATATATTCATCATATGTTATTTAATTGTGATTTATCAATTTATCTTTTTTCAATGTGAATGAGGGAGACAAAAGGCATATTAACTGCCTGCAGCGAGTGCCTCCCCCAGATTTCAAAGAGTGACTGGGCCAAAATCAAGGGACGTTCGAGCTAAAATGCCTGGACACACAGAGTTTGAAGCAATTGAAGTCATATGAAGAGGGAAAGGCTGATTCTGGGAGAGAGTTCCAGAGTTCAGCAGTTGAATAGAAGAAAGTCTGAGAATAGCATTTCACTCTTGGGTTGGAGAGTTGCACAGAGTAGGGGTGGGATTGTGTTGCAAGGAAGGTATTACATACCCTACGTAGCGGAGGTGGTTATACACTGGGAAAGCTCCGAGGAACACTGATTGTTGTAGTAGCGATTGAATAGCGAGAGAGATGCAACATTGCGGCGAAGAGAAAGAGATTGCAGAGAGTTGGTGAGTGGATGGGAGTTAATGATACGAAAGGCTTTCCTTTCTACTTTATCTAGGAGTGCGGTGTGAGAGGATCCTCCCCACAAATGTGAACAATACTCAATACAAGGATGCACTGTGCCCATGTACAGAGCAAGAAGCTGCGCAGGGGTAAAGAACCCCTTGAGGCGGTTGAGCACATCTAGGTTCTGGGAGGCTGCCTTAGCGAGACTGGTAATATGGTCTTTCCAAGTGAGAGCAGAAGAAAAAGAGGCACTGAGAACATGGAGGGAAGATGAAGGGTTGATTTTTGTATTGTTGAAGAGTAAGGGATAGTCCTCTGGAGGTTCCTGACGGGTAGTAAGATGGATAAATTGAGTTTTGGAAGCATTAAATGCAACAAGGTTTTCTTTACCCCAATTGGAAATAGTAGCTAGATCAGAAGATAAGTATTTTATGGCTTCATCACGTTTATTTTTGAGGGACTGCTGGCTGGGGCATTCAGGAAAACTAATTGAGTGGTGTAAAGTAGAGTCGTCTGCATATGAATGGATGGGACTGGATGTACAGTTGAGAAGATCATTTATGAAAATTTGAAAGAGAATAGGAGATAGGACAGAACCCTGAGGAATACCGGAGTTGATAGGATGAGGAAATGAGCGATGGTCATCCACAACCGCAGCTATGGAACGGCCGGAAAGGAAATTAGAGACAAAGGCACAGATGGAGGGACAGAAACCGAAGGAGGGCAGTTTGGAAATTAAAGATTTGTGCCAGACTCTATCGAAGGCATTCGATATATCTAGTGCAACAGAAAAAGTCTCATCAAAGTCCCGAAAGTTGGATGACCAAGAGTTAGTAAGATATGAAAGAAGATCACCAGTAGAGCGACCCTTAACCTAAGACGTGCGCATGGTGGGTATGAGACACCACACTCCTGTGCGCACGTATTTGAGCTGTTCCCATCACTAACATCGTTATTTTACCATAAATAGCATTAATACTTACCCATATGCGCCTATTATAGGTTGATTATAAAGGTATTAAACTGTTACAGCAATAAAACAAGTGGAAACAGCGTTTGGATGGTCAAAATCGGCGATACAGGCCGGGAGTTACATAATGTATGGCTGAGGCAACCTCCCTCCCATCCTCCCCTCCCCTTGTCTGGAGAGACACTGTTACGTAATAGTCTCTCTCTCGCTCTTTCCCACGCTTGGTAACAGTGATGACAACGCCCTGCTAGCAACTCGCACGAAAATAGACCACAGAATAAGGGAATAACAGGGAAAATAGGTGATAACTGAAGGAGGTGAGGAAAGTGGGGAAGGAGGGGATGTGGAGGAGTGATATTTGGCATGGCCCAGGGGCAAAAAATAAATAAAAACAAAAAAAACAAAACAAAACAAAACAAAAATTTTGGGGGGGCCCCCCCCCCCCCAAAAAAAAAATGGTTTAATGGATTTTTTTTTTCCCTAGGATCTTAAGAGTCTTCCCGCAGTCGCCCGGGGAAACTCTTAAGAGTCTTCCCGCACTTGCCGGGTTAAGGAAACCATACTGGCGATCTGAGAGCAGATTATGAGAAGAGAAATGCTTAAGAAATTTGGAAGCAAGAATAGTTTCAAAAACTTTAGAGATACAAGAGATGAGAGGAATTGGACGATAGTTGGAGGGTTGATAGTTTTGGACAGGTTGAATGAGAGCAAACTTCCAGCAAGAAGGAAAGACATTAGAGGAGAGACAGAGACGAAAGAGTTTACCTAGGCAGGGGGTCAGCACAGAAGCACAGTTTTTAAGTATAACAGGAGGAACACCGTCCGGACCGTACGCCTTCTTAGTATTAAGCCCAGAGAGGGTAGAAAGTACATCTTTAGAAGAGATTAGGATATTAGGCATAAGTAGCAGAGAGGGGGGTGGAGAGGGAGGAATAGTACCGGAAACATCCAAGGTAGAGTTTCTGGCAAAAGTTTGAGCAAAGCGATCAGCTTTGTCAGAGGAAGAAGTGATGGTTGTGCCATCAGATTGGAAAAGGAGAGGGAAAGACGAGGAAGAAAAGTTGTTGCAGAGGTTTTTGGCTAGATGCCAGAAAGCTTGGGAAGAGCTAGAGTTGGATAGTTCAGTGCATTTATTATTGATGAAAGAGTGCTTGGCAAGTCGAAGAACAGATTTGGCTTGATTCCGGGCAGAAACATAAGAAGAATGAGATGCTTGAGTTTTAAGGCGTCGGTACCGTTATAATGCTTCCTCCTTGTTGTGGACAGCAGTAGAAGAAGCGTGAGTAAACCATGTGACGCATGTCCAGTGTGAGCATGCTGTACAGAACGCCTAGTCATGCCCCACTCTCGCTAGGATCGTCAGGGCAGGAACTTTGGCTGTAGTCTATGTAGAGTTTCCTAACTTAGTTCATGTGAGCCGTTGTACTATAAGTATTATGAATATGTATTTTGTTTTCATCTGAGTCAACGAGTTCTATTTTATATCATTAGTTATAAGTATTGTGTGTAAAACTTATTTGTAATGATGAGAGGAGAGAGAGAAATTACGTAATGGGGGTCAGTGGGTGCGCCAGGCGGGAGGTGGGCCTAACTCACTAGCACTCCCCCCCTCCCCCCTCCCCTCAGTGCTAGGGGAGCCTTTGTCTATCCCAGAGGAGAGAGAGAAATTACGTAATGGTTGTCAGTGGGCGGTCCTTAGTAGTTCACGTTGGGCTCACTAGAGGGCCGGGTATAAAAAGGGAAGTCTAGCCATTTTTTGATCAGAACTCATTAGGCAGAGCGACTTCTCATTTCCCTTGCTAACTATATATATTCTTCTGACTGATGTGAACTTTCTCTACTACCTTACATTCTTATCTCCTCTTTTCCCTGCCTGTTTAACTTCCATGGTCCCGTTGGTGCAGAGCTAGTCAGCCACCGTATTATCGCTTGAGTTCTCACAAGATACATGCCTATTAGATAGCCTATTTTGGAAGGGTTAACTTAGAATAGGATTGATTTATGTTTGTTGCACTTGTATATGCATTTCCCTGTGTGTTATTATTATTATTCCTGTTTTCTGCTAGTCTAGGTAATGCTAGACTGGGGTAAGGCTTTTCTGTGTTACGAGTTGTTGTTTGATGCAGTGGTTAAGCGATAAACCTGCATACTCGTTTCGGTTCAGTGAAGCCTAGGTTGTCTTCGCGGCTGACTGTGTTGAGTTAATAATTTACAGTGCGTGAGGGCAAGAGCCTAACCACCCTGTATTTTATTAACAGTTTGTTTTTACTTTGTCAAGGAGCCGGGAGAAAACCAGATACAAGGGATCTGGATTTCTCAAAGTGCACTTGTTAGTGTTAATGTAATACTTTAAACAGTTGTGAGGACTTCGCTAGGCTACGAGCCGTTTTTGCTCAGTCACTGCTACCTTTTGCCCACAGTACCCCAGCTAGACTTTACTCGATTAGTAGATACAGAATAGTATTGAAGCTTTCTTTATGTATGATATTGTTTATGCACTATTGATTTCATGTGTTGCACGCTTGGCTACTTTAGTGATTAGTGGCCCACGAGCACAATCCGAGTAGGCTATTGCCGTTGCATTTGCGGAGTACTTCTTTTTAATGTTTGCCATTTACTATTGCATATTCTTTTAATTATTCTTATGCCAATTTAAACCTATAATAGTATTTAATTGCCTGTGTTTTGCTTATTGAATTACTGTTCAAAATCCGATACGTACTTCTTACGAGCATCCGAGAAGCATCTAACTTTTTTCAGAAGATTCCTTGCTCGATGCTTAAGGACTATTAATTAACGTAACGTAATAGTGCCGATCCGAAGTAGAGGGTGGAGGACTTCTTAAGTTCTTAGTCAAGGGTGGATTACTTCGGCTTCGGCCAACACTATTCTTTGGTGTTGTTGTTTCTTACTTCATTGTTTGATTGTTGACCAGACTAGATAATTCCTGTCTCTTTATTAGTCTGTTGTTGAACAATAGTACCGAGTTCTTGTATACCCCGTTACAGCAGATTGAACTCTGGAGGGTATTGGTGTTTTTTGTTCGGCTGGCAGTACTCAGGGGTTGGGATCGTGTGTTTCCGTTGTGGCAGCAAGCCGTACTCGAGTCCTGATTGAGAGCCCTTGTGTACCCGAGTGCCAGGTCGTAACAAATGGCGACCTTGCTTAGGATTTTGTGAACAGTATAAATTTTTGCAGAGTTGTACAACATTTGTTTGTTTGTATTTTAGCGTGCATATTGAAGAATATTTTTTTTGTATGGCAATTAGTAAAGCATTTAAGAGACTCCAGTTAATTTAGTAATTAGTGCTTGCATAGGAAGTTTAACACTTTTGTCTCGAGAATTTTGTTGTGGACTTCAGTATGTCGTGCATTAGCACTGACGATGAGCGAGAGATGCCATTTGAAGGTGTGCCGTTAGTAACCAGTGAGGAGGATACTAGAGTTTTTGTGAGTAAGCGGTACCACGTGACGGAGGAGAGGCTGACTGGGGTGGATGTTTGTGGCTTACACCTGATAGCCAAGGTTTTGGGCATTTCCAATGTAGTAGGGATGTCCAAGGGGGAGCTGATTTCCTGGGTGTAGCGTGGGCGACATGGGGTTTCGGAGGAGAAGGCGTTTGGGGGGGTTCCTCCCCAGATCCCCTCTCACTCAACTTCCACAGTGCCGTCCACTCAGTTACCGGAGGTTAGCACTCTCCCACAGAGGGATGAGAATTGGCAGATTGGAGTGCCCTCGGGTGGTGCACATGGTGGTTCCCCAGTTTTTGCCCCCCCTCCTTCAGTAGTGGCAGCTCCCTCTTCCTGCCTGTCTCCAGATATGGTATTTAGACTTGAGCTTGCTAAGATTGAGGCTAGGAAGCAGGAGAATGAGACCAGGAGGCAGGAGATTGAGGTTAGGAGGCATGAGGCTGAGCTTAGGTACGACTCGGAGAAATATTGTGCTAAATTGGATTTAGATAAGACTCGTGCAGAGTCGACAGGGACTCGGATGGGCCGTGAGGGCCAAGTAAGAGAACAGTCCTTGGCCCAATTAGTCAAATTGGTGCCGGTATTTAGTGAAAGTGAAGTCACAGAATTTTGTAATCGTTTTGAGAAGAAGTGTAGGGAGCATAATTGGCCTGAAGAGAAGTGGGCAGCTCTAGTCTCCTCAAGACTTACGGGTAAGGGTCTGAAGGCTTATGATGCACTGCCTTTAGAGTCTTGCATTGACTACCCAGAATTGAAGAGAGCTGTCCTACGGGCATACGAGTTGCAACCGGAAACATATCGATTGAAGTTTCGGGGTGTTACAAAGACTAGGGAGGCGACCTTTCTTGAACATGCCCGGGACTTAAAAGATGCACTTAAAAACTGGACACGTTCTGAGAAAGCTGAGACGGCCGAACAGTTGACTGAGCTGTTTCTGCTCGAGCAGTTTTATAAGTGTACTGGTGCAGAAATGACTTTAACTATTAAAGAAAAGAACCCAAAAACTCTACAGGAGGCAGCTGAGATGGCTGACCTCCGGCTATCACTAATTCGTGGGTGCGGGTATGCCCAGCGTAGTGAGGCAGGTAACAAGGGGCGTGACGCCCCACCCCCCCGAGTTAGTGATATACCTTATGCAAACAAGTACAAGAGCCATGATACCAAGACTGACCACAAGACTAGCACCGTCCCATTTAAGAAGGGGCCGGGCCCTTCCCAGTACCAAGGGAAGCCCAAAGGGGAGTTGGAGTGTTATCAATGTCATAAAAAGGGTCACTTTGCAAGAGTCTGTCCTAGCAAACCACCTACAGAAGCTGTGTCTTTGGCCTGCAACATTGGTGTGTCTCCGAAGTCATCTGAGTTTGCCCGGGGCAGTTCGTCAGAGGCTGAGGCACCTGGGAGGCTCGAACCCTGCTCAGGATGTTTTTTGCGACCATAGAGGGCGGGGTTGCGTGCTGTGGGCGGGGCACAAGCATGGAGTAGAGGTCTTGCGTGATACAGGTGCTTCCCAGACTCTGATGAAAAACTTGACTGGCTACCCTATAAACGCGGCTCGGGTGGTAGTGGTGCAGGGTATTAATGCAACTCGGTCATACCCGCTGGTGCGGTTGGAGTTGGAGGTGGATGGTGTGGCACGTGAATTGGATGTCGGGATTGTGGAGAAACTGCCAGTGGAGGGCGTCGACCTTCTTCTCGGCAACGACTTTGCAATGCCCGCTTCTGAGGTTCTACCCTTAGTCGTTGCCGAGAGGCCGGCCGACGTGAGTAGGGAAGAGCAAGAGTGGGTCGAGCGGTGCCAGACACAACCCATGGCGTGTGTTGTCACCCGAGCTCGGGCAGCTAAAGTGTCACAGCCTAGTCCTCCGTCTTCAGACCAGCGGAGGAACGATCAACAGGAGGAGGCTAAAGCTGGAGTTGGTTTTAAGAGTTTTGACTCGGCGGCTCTCCTGGGTGATTCAGTATTAGCACCATTACTTAATTCTAGAGTAGCCCCTGGGCCTGTCATCGAGAGTGACGAGGCTGGGCATGACGAGTCTCCACGACAGCAACGTTATGTACATCGAGAGAGACAGAGGGAGCAGCCCAGTATCGGGGAAGGTCATGCATTGCTCCGGGAGCAGTTAGATCGCTTGGCACCCTCAGATATACGTCGGTTGCAACTAGAGGACCCTGAGCTCCAAACGTGTGCTAATGGAGCTGTAGAGCTCGACGAGGACGGCGATGCACAGCCAGGAGATTTTTTTTATTTAGAAGGCATCCTCTATAGGCATTTTCAAGACCCTAAACGTAGTTGGCAAAAGGGGTCCGGAGTAGTGGACCAGTTGGTGGTGCCACGGGAGTGCAGGGATAGCCTACTGAGGTTGGCGCATGACACACCACTGGCAGGACATCTAGGGGTGAGAAAAACGGTGGCGGCTTTGGGGAAATTGTTTCGGTGGCCGGGGATGAAGTCTCATGTGCAGTCATGGATAAACTCATGTGATATTTGTCAACGTGTCGGGAAACCGAACCAAGTTATTCCTAAGGCTCCGTTACACCCTATTCCTGTGATTGGGCCACCCTTTAGTAAAATTATTGTTGGCATGGTTGGTCCACTCCCTCCCACTAAGGCTGGAAATAAATTTGTGTTAACCATAATGGATGTTGCCACTAGATACCCCGATTCATACCCTATGAATAATGGAATGGCTAAGACGGTAGTCAGTAACTTGTTGTGGTACTTCTCAAGGTACGGGTACCCGGAGGAGATTCAGTCTGATCAGGGATCTAATTTCACCTCCAACATGTTCAAGCAAACAATGCAACAGCATGGGATACGAGCAGTAGTATCGTCAGCGTATCACCCTGAGAGTCAAGGGGTGCTTGAGCGGTGGCATGCTACACTTAAAAGCATGCTCAGGTGTTATTGTGCTGACAACGGTATGGATTGGGATCTTGGATTGCCTTATGTGCTGTTTGCTGCTCGGGAGGTACCTGGTGAGAGCCTGGGATTTAGTCCAAACGAGCTGATTTTTGGACACCGTGTCAGGGGCCCCCTTAACATGCTGAAAGAAATTTGGGAGGGGACTGTGCAGCCTTGTCCATTATTAAAATATGTGCTTGAAAGCCGTGAGCGCATGCTTAAGAGTCTGGATATGGCAGGTAGAAATTTGACAGAATCACAAGCTTTGATGAAGGACAGGTATGATCGCAAAGTGAGGCTCCGGAAGTTCACTGTAGGACAAGAGGTATTAATTTTGTTGCCTTTGGTTGGTAACCCCCTCTCTGCGAAGTACACTGGACCTTATAAAATTGTAGAAACAATTTAAGACTTAGATTACCTTGTTGCCACTCCAGACAGGAGGAAAAAGAACCAGTTATGTCACGTGAACCTTATTAAAGAGTATGTGAGGCGCCCCTCTGAGCCTCTCACTGTCCCTGTGTTGGCTTGTTGCGGCCGTGGTGGAGAAGGAGAGGGGGACAGTCAAGCTTCAGAGGAGGATAGCTGGGATCAACATGTTTCAGCGGATCAGTGGGCGGGGAACTCGAGCCTAAGGGCTGACGAGGCTATAGCTCACTTGCCTGAGCCGCAGTTTGATGCTATCCGGCAGTTGTTCGGTTCATACCCCACTGTATTTGCTGAACACCCAGGCCTCACTACTCAGGCTATGCATGATGTTGACGTGGGGGACCATCTACCCTTTAAGTCAATCCCGTACCGTGTGCCCCCCATAAAACTACCAGCTCTGAGGGATGAGTTAGAGTATATGCTCGGTAGAGGGTTGATAGAGAAAGGCACAGTTAAGTGGACTTCCCCCGTAACACTGCAGCCTAAGCCAGATGGCAAGGTACGCTTTTGTATTGATTTCCGTAGGTTAAACGGTTTGACTCCAACTAACCCATATCCTCTTCCTCGGGTTGATGATAGTGACAAAATTGGTAATGCTCGTTTTTTGTCTAAAGTAGATTTAGTAAAAGGTTACTGGCAAGTACCTTTGTCCGAGCGTGCTAAGAGGTATGTGGTATTGTTGTGGACGGGAGAATCTACCGGTGCAATGTAATGCCTTACGGACTTAAGAATGCACCAGCAACGTTTCAGAACCTGATGAATGAAATTGTAAAGGACATTCCAAATTGCACCGTATATTTGGACGATGTAATCATTTATGATGACGACTTTGAGAGCCATTGTGAGCACCTTGAGACCTTGTTCCGGAAACTTAGTGAAGCAGGTCTGGTAGTAAATTTGGCAAAGTGTGACTTCGTAAAAGCTACTGTGCAGTACCTTGGGTTTGTAGTGGGAAGGGGACAGGTGTGCCCTCCTCAGAACAAGGTACAGGCTATCAATAAATTTCCGCACCCAACAACCAAGAAGCAGATTATGAGATTCTTGGGTGATAGGCTACTACAGACGCTTCATAAAAGGTTACTCAACGGTGTTGGCACCTCTCACAGATTTGTTATCTAACGACAAAAAGTTTTTGTGGGCACCTGAGTGTGAAAAGGCTTTCACTTTGGTGAAACATTTGCTATGTACTCACCCGATACTCAGGGCCCCAGACTTTAACAGACCTTTTCAGCTGGCAACAGATGCTAGTGGTGTAGGGGCTGGTGCCGTCTTGCTACAGACAGACAATGAAGGTGTGGAACACCCAGTAAGTTTCTTTTCTAAGAAGTTTAATGCTGCACAAAAGAACTATTCTACAATAGAAAAGGAATTACTGGCGATTGTGCTGTCGCTCAGGCACTTCGAGGTGTATGTTCCAGCCTATGGCCCAGTCGTGGTTATCTACACTGATCATCACCCTTTGAGATTCCTGAATCAATTTCACAATCGCAATATGAGACTGACCAGGTGGTCTTTGATGTTGCAGGAGTACAACCTGGACATCCATCATATTGCTGGATGTGACAATGTGATCGCGGATTGTTTATCAAGGGTGGATGATCAGTCGTAGGCTATCACAGGTGTGTGGGTTTGAGTGGAGGAAAATAGGCTGCCCTTATAGTGCAGCCGGGAAAAACATATTAAAATATAAAAAATCATATAAAATCTCTTTCTTTTGATATAGATAATCGTATAAGTTTGTCATAGCCTATAGAGTTTGAGTAGTCCACGAACTATCAAACGGCTGAGCTGCTGTAAGCTCGCTCTGGGAGTATGATATTGTGTCTTTTTGCTATTGTTGGGAGGAGTTATAAAATGTGATTTTTTTTTTTTAATAACAAGATGTGTTTTGGTGATAAACTCAGCTTTGTTTTAGTGCCATGCGGTCGCTGGGTGTGAGGGGCTTGATGGGGTTCTGTGTTTGTCAGATTTTAGCTCAGGGTTGAGCAAGTAAAATCTTGGGGGAGGTGTGACGCATGTCCAGTGTGAGCATGCTGTACAGAACGCCTAGTCATGCCCCACTCTCGCTAGGATCGTCAGGGCAGGAACTTTGGCTGTAGTCTATGTAGAGTTTCCTAACTTAGTTCATGTGAGCCGTTGTACTATAAGTATTATGAATATGTATTTTGTTTTCATCTGAGTCAACGAGTTCTATTTTATATCATTAGTTATAAGTATTGTGTGTAAAACTTATTTGTAATGATGAGAGGAGAGAGAGAAATTACGTAATGGGGGTCAGTGGGTGCGCCAGGAGGGAGGTGGGCCTAACTCACTAGCACTCCCCCCCTCCCCCCTCCCCTCAGTGTTACGGGAGCCTTTGTCTATCCCAGAGGAGAGAGAGAAATTACGTAATGGTTGTCAGTGGGCAGTCCTTAGTAGTTCACGTTGGGCTCACTAGAGGGCCGGGTATAAAAAGGGAAGTCTAGCCATTTTTTGATCAGAACTCATTAGGCAGAGCGACTTCTCATTTCCCTTGCTAACTATATATATTCTTCTGACTGATGTGAACTTTCTCTACTACCTTACATTCTTATCTCCTCTTTTCCCTGCCTGTTTAACTTCCATGGTCCCGTTGGTGCAGAGCTAGTCAGCCAACGTATTATCGCTTGAGTTCTCACGAGATACATGCCTATTAGATAGCCTATTTTGGAAGGGTTAACTTAGAATAGGATTGATTTATGTTTGTTGCACTTGTATATGCATTTCCCTGTGTGTTATTATTATTATTCCTGTTTTCTGCTAGTCTAGGTAATGCTAGACTGGGGTAAGGCTTTTCTGTGTTACGAGTTGTTGTTTGATGCAGTGGTTAAGCGATAAACCTGCATACTCGTTTCGGTTCAGTGAAGCTCCTTTGTCAAGGAGCCGGGAGAAAACCAGATACAAGGGATCTGGATTTCTCAAAGTGCACTTGTTAGTGTTAACGTAATACTTTAAACAGTTGTGAGGACTTCGCTTGGCTACGAGCCGTTTTTGCTCAGTCACTGCTACCTTTTGCCCACAGTACCCCAGCTAGACTTTACTCGATTAGTAGATACAGAATAGTATTGAAGCTTTCCTTATGTATGATATTGTTTATGCACTATTGATTTCATGTGTTGCACGCTTGGCTACTTTAGTGATTAGTGGCCCACGAGCACAATCCGAGTAGGCTATTGCCGTTGCATTTGCGGAGTACTTCTTTTTAATGTTTGCCATTTACTATTGCATATTCTTTTAATTATTCTTATGCCAATTTAAACCTTTAATAGTATTTAATTGCCTGTGTTTTGCTTATTGAATTACTGTTCAAAATCCAATACGTACTTCTTACGAGCATCCGAGAAGCATCTAACTTTTTTCAGAAGATTCCTTACTCGATGCTTAAGGACTATTAATTAACGTAACGTAATAGTGCCGATCCGAAGTAGAGGGTGGAGGACTTCTTAAGTTCTTAGTCAAGGGTGGATTACTTCGGCTTCGGCCAACACTTTTCTTTGGTGTTGTTGTTTCTTACTTCATTATTTGATTATTGACCAGACTAGATAATTCCTGTCTCTTTATTAGTCTGTTGTTGAACACTAGTACCGAGTTCTTGTATACCCCGTTATAGCAGATTGAACTCTGGAGGGTATTGGTGTTTTTTGTTCGGCTGGCAGTACTCAGGGGTTGGGATCGTGTGTTTCCGTTGTGGCAGCGAGCCGTACTCGAGTCCTGATTGAGAGCCCTTGTGTACCCGAGTGCCAGGTCGTAACAACCAAAACAAAAAATTGCATTAGACTGAGAGAAATAAAATAAAATGTACGCTTCCATGCCCGAAAGGATTACCTCGGTTATGCGTTCAGCACTCTTTGAGGGTCCACGGCCACAGAAGCAGAAGTCATTCCATGGGAAACCAAAGAAGTACTGCCGGAGAGCCTCCCAGTCGGTAGTGCCAAAGTGCCACAAGCGCCGCCGGCTGGGAGGATCGAATGGCTGTACTGAAGAGATAGGACAGGTGACGGAGATAAGTTTATGGTCGGAGGAGCCCAAAGGAGAGAAAAGATTGACAGTATAAGGAGAAGGGTTAGAAGTCAGAAATAAGTCAAGAATGTTGGGCCGATCTCCGAAGCGATCCGGGCTGATTTATGTATCATCCATGCTTTAAGAATATTATTATTCATTCTTGAAGTAAGTTCGAGAGTATTTCAATATAAATACGACTCGACCAAGTGTCTATCTATGATGCATGCCAGTGACCTGATCTAAAGTGAAATAAAAACTTGTGAAACCCAATCATGTATTCTGTATCATGGAGATTGAGGAGATTTATAATTGCATATCTGGAGTCAGCTGTGTTCCTGCTGATAGTTAGAGTTCTTAAAAGCTTTCCTTGAGTGGAAAGATAGAACTGAAGTACGCAGGCAAATATTATTGCCCGGCATAAAAATGATCAACAATTGGCTTAAGGGGAGGCACACCATTTTTCTGGACCGCCTTCTCCCTAATGTTTAGCCCCACTAGTTTTGAGATTGTAAGATGTTCGGCCCATTAGTTTGGCAATTTTAACACCTTTCGCCCCATTTCGTTGTCAATTTTAAGACCTTTCGTGCCATTTGAGTGTCGATAATTTCCTGGCGAGCGAAAGAGAGCCTGCAATTTTAACCCTTCTTTAGCGGGGCCCGACTTAAGTCTGTATCTAAAAATCTGGACTATGTGGCGGGGTCCGACTTAAGTCTGTGTGCAATTTTGGCGCAATATTGTGTCTGAGAGAGAGACGAGCGACGGGAGGAGCGTAGGTTACCTCATGACCGCTCGCCATGGCCGCCGTGGGTCTACTGACATGTACTCCACACTACTCCACCCTCCCTCCCTCGCTACACACTTAATTATGTAACGAAATGACCGTATTTTAGCGATTTTGCCCTTCGGTTGCACGATCGTTGCAAGAAAAACCAGTGATCGTAGAAGGATGGTTCTGGTGTCATTGAAAAGCTCAATTTACGCCCTTTCAGGGATACATAATTGTATTACGCTCTGGCTCTTGTTTATGCATGAAAAAGAGCACGGAAACAACACCATTTATGGTAAAAACCCCCTGCTGGGCGGCACGGTGAAATATACTCCACCAGCCGCTCTTTGAGTGTTAAGAGGAATCGGCCTTCGGCCGGGACATTTTTCTACAGAAAAATATACAAATTTATCTAGAAGGGGGGTCTAGGCGATGTTTTTCTAAGCTTGATGGAGGTCCAGCGAGGAAACTAAAAAAATATATGAATAAATGAATTAATAGACCAAACAAATGGCCAGCCTCCCCTTAAGAGTGGGCTAGAGGCTATGGTATCCGAGTGTAACCTTGTATTATGTTTTTTGTTTCCTCCCGAGACTTTTTGAATTTAGAGACTTAGTTTCTTGATGGACTCAAGCTTAATATTACACCTCCTCGACACCCTTTCAAGTTGTCACACACACATACACACATCGCCTCTTGCGCGCACACACACAAACACCATCCATTGTGAACACACATACACACACAGTAGTCACACACACACACACACAATCAATTGCACACACACACACACACCAACCAAAGTACACACACAACTTTTGTCATCAACCAACTAATTCCCGCGTATGAGAGGGAGTATTGCCAAACGTTCTATGAAAAAGGCCTTATTCTGTGTGTTTATATAAATATATATATATATATATATATATATATATATATATATATATATATACTGTATTATGCAACACCCCTTCCATCGATTCAAATCAAATCTTGTCTCTGATTCTAATTCAACTCACTGTGTTACAACTGCATAAGATATTGTGTGAATTATCCTTGTGTAGTATAATGAAGTAAGTACCCACAAAAGACCAAACAATAAAATACTTTCGTTCTCGTCGATTATACCAACTGTACTTCATATGGATATAATACCCACTCGGATGATAGTGAACAGTGTGTTGGGCATAATTACGTAGAATGAGATATTCTACCCAGAATGAGATATATTGCGCAGAATGAGATATAGTACGCAGAATGAGATATATTACGCAGAATGAGATATATTACGCAGAATGAGATTTATTACGCAGAATGAGATATATTACGCAGAATGAGATTTATTACGCAGAATGAGATATATTACGCAGAATGAGATTTATTACACAGAATGAGATATATTACGCAGAATGATATATATTACGCAGAATGAGATATATTACGCAGAATGAGATATATTACGCAGAATGAGATATATTACGCAGAATGAATTCAATGGGATATATTACGCAGCATGAGATGTATTACGCAGAATGAGATATATTACGCAGAATGAGATATATTACGCAGAATGAGATATATTACGCAGAATGAGATATATTACGCAGAATGAGATATATTACGCAGAATGAGATATATTACACAGAATGAGATATATTACACAGAATGAGATTTATTACGCAGAATGAGATATATTACGCAGAATGAGATATATTACGCAGAATGAGATATATTACGCAGAATGAGATATATTACGCAGAATGAGATATATTACGCAGAATGAGATATATTACGCAGAATGAGATATATTACGCAGAATGAGATATATTACGCAGAATGAGATATATTACGCAGAATGAGATATATTACACAGAATGAGATATATTACACAGAATGAGATTTATTACGCAGAATGAGATATATTACGCAGAATGAGATATATTAAGCAGAATGAGAGAAGGTGCCCAGGGCCAAATCCATGGATGCGTTGGAAGAATGTGAACTATGAACTTTTATTTTATGGGATATATATATATATATATATATATATATATTATATATATATATATATATATATATATATATATATATATATATATATATATATATATATATATATATATATATATATATATATATATACATATATTGTGACATCTGGAAGATAACCAAGATGTGAAGTGTGACCAGACCAACCTGTTGAACGCGACTTTACACCTACAACTGCAAGAAACGATCCCTCTTTCTTTCCTACGTGACGAGAGAGAGAGAGAGAGAGAGAGAGAGAGAGAGAGAGAGAGAGAGAGAGAGAGAGAGAGAGAGAGAGAGAAAGCAGCTTAGCTGGTGTGGACGTGACATTCCACACATCCTTCACATTCCTCAAGTTCCCGCCGCCAAAGCGAGCGAGAGGGGCGGGGCACCTGTGACGTGGTGAGCAGCCCCCTTCCCCCACTAACTTCTAACACCTGGTTGGCTCCCGCACACCTGTTCTCGTTGGTAACTGGCTCTCACACCCTGCCTGCATCGGATTGGATTAGGCACATGTATCCTGACTTCTGATTGGATTAGCTTGGTCCGGGAACGATATATAAGCCTGAGATTTGATAATTCAAACTAGATACATTTGGAGTTGTGAAGCGTATACAGCTGCATGGAGAACAGGCATGTATAATTATTGTATAGGGTTTATTTTTATTTGTAGGGCGTAACTTGTCACCTCTACCCGGTAGGAAACCTGTGACTATTAATTAACCCGAGGTATGTCGAAAACATACACTCCTTTGATTTAGGATTTTGTGGTTGGAGAATCATATATGTTTAATTGGAGAGATATATATTTTGAATTACTGTTTACTTTTGGTGATTAGAATTAATGTTTGATTCAGAGATAATTTGTGATTGAATATTGACTACTTTACCTGTTAACAATTAACTAACTTGATGTAAAGCTATTGTCATTCATAATTAATTATTAAGTCTTGTATAAGTTAAATACTTACCTGACTATTATTCGGAATAGGCATTGTAAAAGTCCTATAAATTATATAGCCTACTTAAGCCTACTAAACTTTAATTTGTACTTTAGTGATATCAGAACGTATGCAAAACGATCCTGAAATCTATCATAACTTTAATTTCTTATTGTTTTGATTAATTGTAAAATACCTTAATTACGTTTATAAATACAATGCCATTTTATATGTGACTTTCTAATATTTCCTTACCATTTTTATTCAGTCAAATGTCTTTCAGTAATAAGATTAAATAAGATAAAATATTAAAGGGAGAATAATAATAAACTAAGAATAAAGAGATAATATAAAGAGTAAAACAATCTTTAAAGGGTTAACAAACTTAAATTAATTATATAAAAAGATCTTAATACTTTGCTGATAATCAAGATTAATTGAGATATTCTAGTGTCTTAAACTTTGCTTACATACCGAACTTTTGTATTCGTAATTAATATCCTCTTTCATATTAAAACATTCAATGTAACTTTAAATAGTTTACTGATTAAATATAATTGAAGTGTATCAGAGTATAAAGGATAACTGTCCCAACAACTAACGGAAAGCAAGTAACAACAGAACAAACTTTAATATTTTACGTTCTATTGGCCTTCAGCTGTTTGCTACACTCTCATATTAACTGTGCTATCTTTATTTATTCAGTTAACCACTTCTAAATCAAGATACGTAACAATATATATATATATATATATATATATATATATATATATATATATATGTAGGTGTGGTGGAGTGGTCTTGCCACTGGCCTGGTAATCCAAAGGTCCCGGGTTCAAATCCCGGTGTATCAATGGGAAGATATTATTGGGATGGAATTTGTGCTGTACCTAGTATCAGTGCATTACCACAAGCCCACCGAAACGTCAATAAAATACCCTCATTGTTCCCTGATTAAATAGCACTGTATGAATATTCTCATATTCAAAATATGCTATAGGGGTGCAATGCCTGGTGAGTTATCTTCTCAACAGGTGGCGTTGTGTGTGTGTAAGTGTGAGAGTCCGAGTGTAGGGGGGAGACAGTGAAGCACGGGAACGATGTGGCTTCAGAGATGGGGTCGTTTCGGGCCATGAGTGAGCACCGTGCCTCATGTGAAGGCAAGATGGCAGGTGCTCGTTGTACTCTACGTGCTTCACATGTCTCACTCCCTAAACTGGAACAAGACCTCACGGGCTTCACTGTTCATTGTAAAGCGGTGAATGTTAAGGCTCTCAGCCTATGCCCGAGAGGAAGTAAGTTGGAATATAGAAAAAAAAAAAAAAAAAAAAAAAAAATATATATATATATATATATATGTATTATTATATATATATATATTGAGTATATATCACAAATACACGTGAGCCACTAAATGTTTCTAATATCTCAGTGGGGTTCGAAACGCCGACCTTCAGGACGATAGCCGACGCTTTAATCAACTACACCTCGGCAATCTAAAAGACACTCAACCCTCTATCCAATTTATGTTAGGGAGAAGGGAAACCCACTAGGCGAATATATTTCAATGCATACATAATCGTAGGATCCATATTCCAGAATACCATACAAGGATTTCTGAGTGTCCCGACGCAACTCGGGCCGAAATTGATTTCATTTCATTCTAACCCACCAAGCATGAGAGTTACAAATATTGAGTATATATCACAAATATTTAAATTGATTATATATACATATATATATAATATATATATATATATATATATATATAATATATATATATATATATATATATATATATATATATATATATATATATATATATATATATATATATATATAATTAATTTAAAAGGTGTAATTCTTGTGGTGATATATAAAACATAATATACTATACATACACACCAGGTGCATGTATTGCAAATTTGAAACACTGCGCAATAGAGAACGGGTTAATATTCACAGATCTTTGTTAAGTTGTGGTTTAAATTTTGTTATAAAGTAAGTTTCCTTGTTTTTTCGTAAGGCAAGGTCATCTTTGTTGATTTGGGACGAAAAAGATGGCAATTTTCTACCTATTTTAAAAATTATGAATAACGTAGATCCCAAACTAAATATTACGTGTGATGCAAGTGGAAATATGGTCACCTTTCTCGATGTAAAGGTCATAAAACAAAATAATAAAATACTTACGGATATTCATTACAAGAAAACTGATACAAAGCAATATTTAGAATATAACTCCAATCATCCAAGACACATTAAAAATAACATTCCTTTTAACTTGGCACAAATAATTTGCACAATAGTTTCTGAACCAGATTTAAAAGAGACTAGATTAAATGAACTGCAATGCTTCCTTTCACAACGTAAATACCCAAACGGTATAATAAAGCACGGCATTGAACGAGCAAAGCAAATCCCTATAACCACCTTACGCAACACTAGTAATACTAAATCTCGTAACAACATATTACCTTACGTAACCACTTACAACCCCAATTATGACGATTACTTTAAAGCAATTACATGCACATTAAAACTTTTACAAAGATCGTTGGAAACTAGCGATATATATAAGGATATGGCATTGATTAAAGCAAAACGGCAACCAAGCAATCTTAAAAGTTATACTAAAGCCAGAATCCATAAACTATTGAATTATAAAGGAACCAAATGTGGTAATTCAAGATGTAAACTGTGCACCGAAATAATTGAAGGCCGCGAGTTCAAATTTACAAACATTAATTTTACCTTTTAAGGAAACTTACTTCATAACAAAATTTAAACCACAACTTAACAAAGATCTGTGAATATTAACCCGTTCTCTATTGCGCAGTGTTTCAAATTTGCTATACATGCACCTGGTGTGTATGTACAGTATATTGTTATATATATATATTATATATATATATATATTATATATATATATATATATATATACCGGTATATATATATATATATATATATATATATGTGTGTGTCTGTGTGTGTACCAAAAACTTAATTATAGTAAGCACACACACGAGGACAACAATTACACCACACTAGCAGAAGTGCAGCAGGTCTGTAATTACATACACGTGTCCTCAGGGAACCCACAGGAGATTACTTTTCTATTTAATTATATGTAACCTATACGCTACTTTCACTTATATCTGAAGAACCCTAAACAGTTTTTCATTAGCAATTCGTTTCTCTTGCCAAACAATCAGAATTTGGAATGATCCTATTTTCTTGTTGTGTGTGTGTGTGTGTGTGTGTATGTGTGTATATAATTCACCGAACTTGTTTGTCAAGGGGATTCCACGAGCTCATTATTATCGCGCCTCCTTAACTGGGAATGTATTGGTGAAGTGAATGTCAAGTGCTATTGGATCGATGGCTGTGGATGTGAGTGTAGTCTGTAATCAATCAATTGGCGACATTTGACATCGAAGGCTTGGGTTGATCTTTACGGTACCCGCCTCAGGTTCCTATTTATACTGCTAGGTGAACAGAGGCTACACTGTTAGGAGACTTACCCAAATGTCTCTTCCCCGCTCGGTTCTCGAACTCGGGACCTTCTGGTTGTGAGCCAGACGCGCTATCCGTTACGCCATGGGGAGGTGTGTGTGCGTGTTTTTGTTTTTTTTGTGAGTGAGAGCGACAAAAGGCATAACTGCCTGTAGCGAGTGCCTCCCCCATAGTTGAAAAAGTGACAGGGCCAAAATTAAGGGACATTCGAGCCAAAATGCCTGGACACATGGAGTTTGAAGCAATTTAACCCTTATTTAGCGGCGAGCAACATAAGTCGAGTTAAATAAAGCTGGACTATGTGGCGGCGCTCGACATAACTCGAGTGGCAATTTCAGCACGTAATGTGGCTGAGAGAGAGAGACAAGTGGTGGCAGGAGACTAGCGAGCGTATGACTGCTCCAGACCACCGCGGCGAACCTACTGACACAAATCTCAGCTCCCTCCTCCCTCTCTCACTCGCTACATACTCAATTATGTACTGAAAGTACCGAATTACCTGCTTTTTGCACTCGCGTTGCACGGTTATTGCAAGAAAACTATCCATCATACAAGGATCGTTATGGTGTCATTCGAAAGCTCTGTTTATGCCCTTTCAGGGATAGGTACTTGTTTTACGTTCTGGGTCTTATTTAGGCATGAAAATGATCACGTAAACAGCCCTATTTTGGCTAAAAACACCCCGCTGTGCGGTACACATAAATAAACCGCATAGGCCGCTCGTAAGGTGTTAAGTCATAGGAGGAGGGAAAGACTGATTCTAGGAGAAAGTTCCAGAGCTCAGTTGTTGAATAGAAGAAAGTCCGAGAGAAATGTTTCACTCTTGGGTTGGAGAGTTGCACAGAGTAGGGGTGGGAATGTGTTGCAAGAGGGTACCACATACCTTACGTAAAGGAGGTGGTATGCACTGGGAGAGCTCTGAGGAGCACTGATTATTGTAGTAGCGATAGAATAGCGAGAGTGAGGCAAGATTGCGGCGAAGAGAGTTTGCAGAGAGTTGGTGAGTTGGCGGGAATTAATGATACGAAAGGCTTTCCTTTCTACTTTGTTTAGGAGTGCGGTGTGAGGGGATCCTCCCCACACATGTGAACAATACTCAATACAAGGATGCACTGTGCCTCTGTACAGAGCAAGAAGGTGTGCAGTGGTAAAGAACCCCTTGTGGAGATTGAGCACACCCAGCTTCTGGGAGGCTGATTTAGCAAGGCTGGTAATATGGTCCTTCCAAGTGAGAGCAGAAGAAAACGAGACACCAAGAATATTCTATGGCTTCATTACGTTTGTCTTTGAGGGATTGCTGGCTGGGGCGTTCTGGAAAACTAATTGAGTAGTGTAGGGTAGAGTCGTCTGCGTATGAATGGATGGGACCGGAGGTACAGTTGAGAAGATCCTTTATGAAAATTAGAAAGAGAATAGGAGATAGGACAGAGCCCTGAGGAACACCGGAGTTACTAGGATGAGGAAGTGAGCGATGGCCGTCCACAACCACAGCTATGGAACGGCCGGATAGGAAATTAGAGACAAATTCACAGATGGAGGGATAGAAACCAAAGGAAGGTAGTTTAGAAATTAAATATTTGTGCCGGACTATATCGAAGGCCTTCGATATGTCTAGCGCAATAGAAAAGGTCTCAACGAAGTCCCGAAAGGAGGATGGCCAAGAGTTAGTAAGATATGAAAGAAGATCACCAGTAGAGCGACCCTTGAGGAAGCCATATTGGCGATCTGAGAGTAGATTATGAGAAGAGAAATGCTTAAGAAATTTGGAAGCAAGAATAGTTTAAAAAACTTTAGAGATACAAGAGATGAGATCAATTGGACGGTAGTTGGAGGGTTGAGAGCGGTCACCCTACTTTGGGACAGGTTGAATGAGAGCAAACTTCCAGCATGAAGGGACAAGGAGAGACAGAGACGAAATAGTTTGCCTAGGCAAGGAGTCAGCACGGAAGCACAGTTTTTGAGTACAACAGGAGGAACACCGTCCACACCGTATGCCTTCTTAGTATTAAGCCCAGAGAGGGTAGAAAGTACATCTTTAGAAGAGATTAGGATATTAGGCATAAGTGTGTGTGTGTGTGTGTTGGTGTGTGTGTGTGTGTGTGTGTGCTTCAACTTTCATCTCTCATAATCTATACTATTTTCCATTCCTTACAGTTTTTCATTACATTCTTCTCCTTCACTTATTCTGCATTCTGATGTCTTCCTTTCCACCCTTCACAGTAGAAAGTCAAACATGAATGCGAGCTTCACATTGTCTGACATTTGTTTATGAAAATAGTATTCTCTTTCTTTCAGAGAGAGAGAGAGAGACAGAGAGAGAGTGTGAGAGTGAGTGAGTGAGAATGAGAATGAGTTTATGTGTGAGAGAGTGAGAGTGATAGAATAGGAGTGAGAGGAACAGACAAAGACAATAATTAAATGAAAGGTGTTCAAATAAAAAAAGCAAACTAATGGAACTAAACATGAGGGAGAAGGGGGTCTAAAAAAACAACCTTATACCCCTTAATCCTTTCACGCATTTATGACGCAGAGGTTGCCAGATTAGCAATAAGAAATAGAGTTTTCTCACTCTTATAATTACCTCTCCAACATTAGTTTTCTGCCCACAGCTAACTCAAAGACAACTGCAGAGGTTGAAGTAACTAAACTAAAGTTTTCTAAATACCCCTGATGGAAACAAAGGTTTTAAAGTATCCCCAATAGGCTCAAAATCGCGTCATATGTCGGAGAGGGTTAAGTTAATATTAACACCATATGAGGAAGAGCACTTTATCAACTCTGCGAAGCAGAGTGGTATCGGGCAAACAGACCCTGCCCATATACTGTGCACCACCAGCCAGCCTGTCTGTCGTCGTCCGTCGTCGTTTTCGTCCGTCGTCCTCGTCGTCGTCCGTCTGTCTGTCCGGAAACTCCTGCTAGGCCTTTCGATGGATTTTTACCAAATTTCACAGGTATATCCATTTGGTCAATGCAACGACCAGAAATTTTCCATTTAACTTAAAGGTTAAGGTCAGGGGTCAAGGTTAAAAATAAGGTAAATATTACATATTTTTTAGTTTTTACTCAAATTTCTTTATTTTCACTATAAAAGTTACTGGTAACTTTGATATCTTATTGACCAAATTATAGATAAATATTCTAAAGGGTAAGGTCAAAGGTCAAGGTCAAATGTGAAAATAAGATTTTTACTAGTATGTCTAATACTAACTGTTAGATTTTCACTAGGCTTACCATGTATATTCGGAATACCTAGGCCAAGGTCATACAAGAAACTATACAATTCCATATGGAAGGTCAAGGTCACAGGTCAAGGTCAAATATAAGGTCAATATGCTGTTTTCTTTACTTTTCATGCAAACATCACAAAATTTGGTGAGATAGTTGCACTTTAAATGGAAAGGAAAGTAATAAATTACATATCATGAAGGTCTAGAATCTAGATAAAGGTCAAAGGTCAAAGTCAACTATTATATTAATATATATGAAACTAACTGATAGGTTTTATATGAAAAAAGAAGATTTACTCTTGCATAAAGGTCAAGGCAAAGGTCAAAGGTCAACTTTTACTATTTATTTTTAGTTTTTACTCAAATGTTTTCATTTTCACTATGCAAGTTATTGGTAACCTTGATATCACATTGAACAAGTTTTAGATAAATACTATAAAGGGTAAGGTCAAAGGTCAAAATGTTTTTTACTAGTAGTTCTTATGCTAACGGTTAGATTCTCACTAGGCTTACCATGTATATTTGGATTACCTAGGCCAAAGTCATACCAAAAATTATACAATTCTATATGAAAGGTCAAGGTCACAGGTCAAGGTCAAATAAAAGGTCAATATGCTATTTTCCTTACTTTTCATGCTAACATCATAAAATTTAGTAAGATTAGTAACATTTTAAATGCAAAGGAAAATAATACATTTTGAGACATCATAAGGTCAAGATAAAGGTCAAAGGTAAAGGTCAACTATTCTATCAATATACTGTATATGAAACTAACTAATGGGTTTTAATGAAATTAGGCATGCTCTTTTGATTTTCATGGGCAATATCAATGCAAACAAATATGTACTCTTACATATAGGTCAAGATCCCAGGTCAAGGTCAAAGGTCAACTCTTATTATTAATTACAAAAGTTACTCAAATTTTGGAAAACTGGCTGCGTTAGTTGCTTGTTACTTGAATAACATATATCAAATTTCACATCAATATTGTAATAGTTAAGGTCAAGGGTCAAGGTCACATAATATGATCATTAATGATTATCTATAAGTTTTTATACAAACTACACCTTATTCATAATACTAGTTAATACGAACATAGGTGGTAAGTTAACAAAATCCTCAAAGAATTTCTAAGGTCGAAGGTCAAGGTCAAAGGTCAAGGTTAAACATAAAAATAAGATTCTCACTAGGTATATCATGCATATTCAGAATGCCTAGGCCATGGTAATACAAGAATAAACATAATTCCATTTGATAGGTCAAGGTCGCAGGTCAAGGTCAAATATAAGGTCAATATTTGATTTTGTTTTACTATTCATGTAAACTTCATAAAATTCGTTGAGACAGTTGTGCTTTTAATGAAATTAAAATGTAAAATTTTCAGACATCATGAAGGTCAAGATGAAGGTCAAAGGTCAAGGTCAGATATTCCTTTAATACCTCTGGAACTAGTTTATGATCTTTAATGCAATTTGGCATGCTTATATGATTTTCCTAGGTTACATCAATGCAATCAAAAAATATATTCCTACATAAAGGTCAAGGTCACAGAAATCAAAGTCAAAAGTTAACCTTCATCATAAAAAAATACTCAAATTTTGACAAGCTGATTGTTAGTTGCATTTTATACAGTATAAATAACATATACAGTATATTAATTTCATATAAATATTCTAATACTTAAGGTCAAAGATAAAAAGAAGTGTTAAAATTTGTTCTCAAACTTTTCCTATGCTGTTTAACCCTTACTGTACTGGCGATGTTTTTTTTTTATCATATTCTAGCCACAATTAGACAATTTTGTGGAGCTTAAGAAGGATCTGGGGTGGAAAACGGGTTAATTAGGATAATTGAAAGCATGCTAATTAAGCTGAATACAATTGTCTAATATTATCCAGTATAAAATGATAGAACTTGTACTGAACGGGTTAATGTATCGTCACCAAATTTTGCAGGCAAATTCGGTTGGTCAATGCGACGATTGTCGCCCCCGGGTTGGGGGCCAGTTGTTTTCGGGGCGAATCCTCCAGCATTCTTGGTGATATTATGTGTGATGATGATGATAGTTGTAATGATGATAGTGATAGTACTGATGATGACAGTAGCAGATATGGTAGTAACAGCAGGGATGATGGTGATAGCAATGACGATCGTAATGATAGTAGGATGATGGTGATACTTGTAGTGATAATGATGACAGTAGTTATGATAATGGTACTAACGATGGTGACAGTAGTCTTGATGATGACAGTACTAGTAGTAGTGATGATGGTGACAGAAGTAGAGATAATGGTGAAAGTACTAGTAGTAGTGATGATGGCGACAGTAGTACCGGTAATGATGATTGTATGATGATGGTGATAATAGTAGTGATGATGGTGATAGTTGTAGTGATAATGATGACTGTAGTGATGTTAGTGACGATGGTGATAGTAATGGTGATGGTGACTGCTTTAGTGATGATAGTGACAGTTGTATTGATGATGACAGTTGTAGTGATGATGGTGAAAGTAGTAGTTATAATGGTGGTAATAGTAGTGATGATGGTAACCCATCGCAGAGTTGGGTATGCTGTTTTGATTTTAGGCAAAGCGGCACTTCTACTTTATTGAAAACGTTTCGCAGAGGTTAGTGTCCTGAAGAAGCTATCAGCGAAACGTTGTCAATAAAGTTCTCCTCCTTACATGGTGTTTATATTCACTTAAGGGGCATGTGATTGCTTTTTCTGAACCCCTGCTCATGTTTAGTTTCATTAGTATGCTATTATAAGACGTTTGTTCTATCAGTTTGGCAATTGTAAGACATTTTGTGCCTTTCAGATGTCAATTTTTTCCTGCCGAGCGAATACGAGCCTGTAATTTTAGAAGGAAACGGCCTTTGGCCGGGAAAATGTTCTACCGAAAAATGTACAAATTCATCTTGAAAGGGGGTCTAGGGGGTGTTTTTTAGGTTTGATAGAAGTCTAGCGAGGAAACTAAAATATATATGAAGAAATATATATATATATATACAGTATAGTATATATATATATATATATATATATATACACAAGAAGTAACCACTACCCCCCTTAATGCAGGGTACTAGATGAGAGAAAGCTAGGTGGGTAAGGGGATATATCAGTTGAATGGAACAGTGAGTTAACGAGACGTGAACAACTGATAGGGGGAGAGAAGGGAATAGTAGCCTACGTGAGGTAATCTTTGGGAGAAATATTTGTTTAACCATAATTATATATAATTATATAATATATATATATATATAAATATATATATATATGCGCAGCTTCTTGCTCTGTACAGGGGCACAGTACGTCCTTGTATTCAGTATTGTTCACATGTGTGGGAAGGATCCTCTCACACCGCACTCCTAAACAAAGTAGAAAGGAAAGCCTTTCGTATCATTAACTCCCGTCCACTCACCAACTCTCTGCAATCTCTCTCTCTCTCATGGCTGCAATGTTGCATCTCTCTCGCTATTCTATCGCTAGTACAATAATCAGTATTCATCTTAGCTTTCCCAGTGTATACCACCTCCCCTTCGTAGGGTACGTAGTACCCGCCTTGCAACATAATCCCACCCCTACTCTGTGCAACTCTCCAACACAGGAGTGAAAGTTTTTCTCAAACTTTCTTCTATTCAACTGCTGAGCTCTGGAACTCTCTCCCAGAATCAGTCTTTCCCTCTTCCTATGACTTAAATTGCTTCAAACTCCGTGTGTCCAGGCCTTTTAGTTCGAACGTCCCTTGATTTTGGCCCTGTCACTCTTTCAAAACTGGGGAAGGCACTTTTGCAGACAGTTATGCATTGTGTCTCCATCATTCAAATTGAAAAAAATATATATATATACCGGTATATATATATATATATATATATATATATATATATATATATATATATATATATATATATATATATTTATGTTAGTAAAGCCAGGTAATACATTTTCTTTAATGCATACGAGGTTGAAAGAAATGGCAATTTCTGCGTTGGAAATTTTATTATTCAAAGTTTCCAGGTCTCTGATGAGTTTTCGCTGGGTGGCAGGAAGTAGATGAATGAGATGAGCAAAATTCATGGTGGTACAGGGTTACATAAATGTACATGATGATACAGGATATACGACGCGTTTCACTGGACAACCAGCATTATCAAGTAAGGGTAGAATGATATAAAAGGTAAACAGGAAGGGTATATATAGAGGGTGGAGGATCAGAGGAGGCGAAAATCAGGGGGCAAATGTCCTATTGGTGGAGGGGTAATCTAGGAGAGCAAAAGGGGGAACCGCTTCACGCAGGCGCACTGGATGCGGGATAGTGTTGGCCGGGTGGCGGGGTCAAAGCTGATTTGCTGCGTGTCGAGGGGCGTGGCCTAAGTTGTGTGGTCCGTGTGGCGCTGGCATAAGACGAAGCTGAAGGTCCAGAGTTATGTTGTTGATGTTAGGCCTTACATCCTAACATCAACAACCAAACTCTAGACCTTCAGATCCTTCCTTCTGCCAAAGGGCACTACCCTACAGGACCTAACGCCCCTCCTCGCCCCCCGGTGCCCTTGACGCAGCCCCCCGTGCTACCTCCTTCAGCTTCGTCTTCTGCCGGCGCCACACGGACCACACAACTTAGGCCACGCCCCTCGACACGCAGCCAATCAGCTTTGACCCCGCCACCCGACCAACACCATCCCGCATCCAGTGCGCCTGCGTGAAGCGGTTCCCCGTTTTGCTCTCCTAGATTACCCCTCCACCAATAGGAGACTTTTGCCCCCTGATTTTCGCCTCCTCTGATCCTCCACCCTCTATATGTACCCTTCCTGTTTACCTTTTATATCATTCTACCCTTACTTGATAATGCTGGTTGTCCAGTGAAACGCGTCGTATATCCTGTATCATCATGTACATTTATGTAACCCTGTACCACCATGAATTTTGCTCATCTCATTCATCTACTTCCTGCCACCCAGCGAAAACTCATCAGACACCTGGAAACTTTGAATAATAAAATTTCCAACGCAGAAATTGCCATTTCTTTCAACCAACCTCGTATGTATTAAAGAAAAAAAAAAAAAAAAAAATATATATATATATATATATATATATAGTATATACCGGTATATACATTATACAGTATATATACATATATTTATATTGAGAAATAACCACAAATACTGGTGATAAATATATTGTTTCTACTCGCTAGGAAAATGAAACATGGAGCTGCAAGCTTTCGTCTGTATTCCAAGACATTTTCCGGCAGATACAAAAAAAAATACAATGGAAACCAATGACACAAACACATACACAAATATAAGAACATATAATATAATACTGACTTACGGAAGCGAAGCATGGACGTTGGTTGAGAGACTCAGACCAAGAGTGAGAGCAGTGGAAATGAATTACTTAAGGAGTGCGTGCGGAGTTACATGGAGGGATAGACAGACTAATGAGGAAGTAAGAAGGAGGTGTGGTGTGGAGGTAGATGTGCTGGAAAGTGTGAAAAGGAACAACTTGAGATGGTTCGGCCATATGGAACGTATGGAAAGCGAGAGAATGACTAAGAGGGTGTATGAGAGCGAGGTGGAGGGACAGAGGGGGAGAGGTAGACCGAATATGAGGTGGAAGGATGGAGTGAGGAAGTACATGAACGAAGGTGGTGCTGGTTGGGGGGAGGGGCGTCGACTGACTGGGGACAGAGGTGCATGGGGGCGGTTCGTTCGTGGCCACCCCTTCGGGGATCACGGCGTCAGGCAATAGATAGATAGATAGATAATATAAGTACACAGAGAGATGACTATAGTCTATTCGCTGTAAGTAGGTGATAAATCATGACCTCTCCCCTTTGTAACTCCAAAAGGGCTAGCGCAAATTGGCTGTAAATTTCCAAATATATTCCTTGACTGGCTCTTCCCAAATGGTAGTTTTTATTAGCTCGATTACTCCAGTCGTTTTTGAGTTACAGAGGTTAGAGGTCATGATTTATCGCCTACTTACAGCGAATAGTCTATAGCGTTTCCCCAAGGCCATAGCAAGTGAATACCCAATAAATATGTTCTGTAAGCTATTGTAGTTTGAACGTGGGAATCGTCAAGGGTACTTAGCCTCTCTCTCTCTCTCTCTTTTCCTTTCACGCTTTCTCTCTTTCACACTCACTCCTTCACTCACACACTCACCCCCTTCCTCTCTCTCTCTCTCTCTCTCTCTCTCTCTGTAAGCTATTGTAGTTTTGAATATGGGAGTATTCAAGGGCACTTAAGGGGGGAGGGGTCGCTTTTTTTCGATCCTTTTCTCCCTCGTGTTTAGCCCCATTATTTTTCAGATTTTATGACGTTAGGCCCATTACTTTAGCGATTTTAAGACTTTTCGACCCATAATTTTTTTGTCAATATTAGAGTTTTCGTGTCACTGTCATTTAGGTGTCGATTTTTCCTGGCGAGCGACAGCGAGCTTGTAATTTAAAAGAAAATGGCCTTCGGCCGGGATATTTTTCAATCGAAAAATGTACACATTTATCTTGAAGGAGGATCTATGGGTGTGTTTTTCTTAATATCTCTCTCTCTCTCTCTCTCTCTCTCGTATATATAATGGTTGTAATACAATCTTGAATACGATACGTGTGTTTTATTAGCTGTTGTAGTGCCAGCGTGGGAGTCGTGATGCTCTCTCTCTCTCTCTCTCGTATATATAATGGTTGTAATACAATCTTGAATAAGATACGTGTGTTTTATTAGCTGTTGTAGTGCTAGCGTGGGAGTCGTGATGCTCTCTCTCTCTCTCTCTCGTATATATAATGGTTGTAATACAATCTTGAATAAGATACGTGTGTTTTATTAGCTGTTGTAGTGCTAGCGTGGGAGTCGTGATGCTCTCTCTCTCTCTCTCTCTCTCGTATATATAATGGTTGTAATACAATCTTGAATACGATACGGTACGTGTGTTTTATTAGCTGTTGTAGTGCCAGCGTGGGAGACGGGATGCTCTCTCTCTCTCTCTCTCGTATATATAATGGTTGTAATACAATCTTGAATACGATACGTGTGTTTTATTAGCTGTTGTAGTGCCAGCGTGGGAGACGGGATGCTCTCTCTCTCTCTCACTCTCTCTCTCTCGTATATATAATGGTTGTAATACAATCTTGAATACGATACGTGTGTTTTATTAGCTGTTGTAGTGCTAGCGTGGGAGTCGTGATGCTCTCTCTCTCTCTCTCTCTCTCGTATATATAATGGTTGTAATACAATCTTGAATACGATACGATACGTGTGTTTTATTAGCTGTTGTAGTGCTAGCGTGGGAGTCGTGATGCTCTCTCTCTCTCTCTCTCTCTTTCTCGTATATATAATGGTTGTAATACAATCTTGAATACGATACGGATACGTGTGTTTTATTAGCTGTTGTAGTGCTAGCGTGGGAGTCAGTCGTGATGCTCTCTCTCTCTCTCTCGTATATATAATGGTTGTAATACAATCTTGAATACGATACGTGTGTTTTATTAGCTGTTGTAGTGCTAGCGTGGGAGTCGTGATGCTCTCTCTCTCTCTCTCTCTCGTATATATAATGATTGTAATACAATCTTGAATACGATACATGTGTTTTACTAGCTGTTGTAGTGCTAGCGTGGGAATCGTGATGCTCTCACTCTCTCTCTCTCTCGTATATATAATGGTTGTAATACAATCTTGAATACGATACGTGTGTTTTATTAGCTGTTGTATTGCTAGCGTGGGAGTCGTGATGCTCTCTCTCTTTCTCTCTCTCTCGTATATATAATGGTTGTAATACAATCTTGAATACGATACGATACGATACGTGTGTTTTATTAGCTGTTGTAGTGCTAGCGTGGGAGTCGTGATGCTCTCTCTCTCTCTCTTTCGTATATATAATGGTTGTAATACAATCTTGAATACGATACGTGTGTTTTATTAGCTGTTGTAGTGCCAGCGTGGGAGTCGTGATGCTCTCTCTCTCTCTCTCTCGTATATATAATGGTTGTAATACAATCTTGAATACGATACGTGTGTTTTATTAGCTGTTGTAGTGCTAGCGTGGGAGTCGTGATGCTCTCTCTCTCTCTCTGCCAGCAACGAGAGAATTTTACAGTGAAATTAGATGAAGCCTACAACAAGATCAACGTCCTCACCTTGAAGCTGGAATCACTCCAAGAGTTTGTAACACTCAACGTTCGAGTACCACAAACTTCAATTGTCACCGCAACTCCAGCAGCCACCAACGCCCCAATGTCAACTGGCAACAATTCAACGCCTACAGTAGCCACTTCAGCTGATGTTTCCGATAATAGTGACTCTCTTCCCCCTCAAGACAACTTCCGTGTCGTGAGGAACAACGTTTGCCCCAAGACCAGGAAACACATACCGATTACCGAGTGTCAAAACCGTTTCCAGATACTCGCAGACTCAGATGACGAAGAGGAAATAGAAGGAGTCCGGCTCGTGGGAGACTCGATGATACGTGGTCAGCTCACAGAGTTTTGCGCCAGGGCACCTAAGACCAGGAAGCGTTTTTGTATCCCTGGTGGTGGTGTGGATGACGTAGTTGCAGCAGTTGATGAAGTATCAAAGCTGGCCCCTGCTAATACAATGTACGTCATCCACGTTGGATCCAACGATGTACAGCGAACCCGGTCGGAAGATTTGCTTTTAACACCTTACGAGCGGCCTATGCGGTTTATTTATATGTACCGCCCAGCGGGGTGTTTTTAGCCAAAATAGGGCTGTTTACGTGATCATTTTCATGCCTAAATAAGACCCAGAACGTAAAACAAGTACCTATCCCTGAAAGGGCATAAACAGAGCTTTCGAATGACACCATAACGATCCTTTTATGATGGCTAGTTTTCTTGCAATAACCGTGCAACGCGAGTGCAAAAAGCATGTAATTAGCCACTTTCCCGATACAATTCCTTATATAGCGAGTGAGAGAGGGAGGAGGGAGCTGGGATTCGTGTCAGTATGTTCGCCGCGGTGGTCTGGAGCAGTCATACGCTCGCTACTCTCCTGCCACCACTTGTCTCTCTCTCTCAGCAACATTACGTGCTGAAATTGCCACTCGACCTATGTCGAGCGCCGCCACATAGTCCAGCTTTATTAAATACGACTTATGTGGTGAGCCGCTAATTAAGGGTTAAAGTACCAGCAGCTGATCAAGTCGTTTAAGGAGAAGTCATCAAGGATCATCGTCTCAGGAATCGTTCCCCGGCTCGGTGTAGAGAGCCGATTTTACAACATAGCCACCAGCACAAATCGTTGTCTAGCAAACCTCTGCAGGAAGGAGAACGTGGGATTCGTCGACACCTGGGACAATTTCTACTACGATGACTATTTGTTTTCGGACGATGGAATTCATCTGAACCAGGTGGGAGCAGCACGTTTTGGGCGTCTTCTCAACGATGCGGTGAAGGATTTTCGGAGAAGAAATAGACTCAGCACAGGACAACCAGGAAGGAGGACCGAAGACAGCGAGGACGGCAACCTACAAAGGAATTAAATACTAATCCGTCAAGAACGGCGAATTTGGATAAAGCTCCACCAACACGACCCAAATTCAAAACCGCCAGGGATAACGACCGAGGACCGAGGACAGCCATGAATGTAAATGTTGATCCGACCAGAACCAAAAATTCGATGAAAGAACGTTTTGTGAGTTCTAAAACCGCAACTTTAAAGGTTTTCTATGCAAACGCTCGTAGCATACGCAATAAATTTTCAGATTTAGAGGAACTAGTGTTTACAGAAAATTATGATGTGATTGGCATAACAGAATCTTGGCTCAATACAGAAGATAGAGACTTTTAGCAGAGTATTCACTTCCCGGTTATGTAATGTTTGAGAACAGCCGAATAAATAAAAATGGAGGTGGCGTTTTATTTTATATCAAAGAAAGTCTTAACCCGACCCTCGTGTCAAAACCTCAAATTGTGAACGTCGACACATCTTTTGTGCTAATAAAGAATAATAAAGGTACAAAAATAATACTTGCGTTAATATACAGACCTCCAGCTCAATCAGTGCAAACTGACCGAGAAATTTACGAACAAATTGCAGATGTAAGTAACTCACAAGATACCGTAATTTTTGGCGACTTTAATTTACCTGTGACCAAGTGGGGCGATACTCTTACTTCACACTCCGGACATGACTTGTATACGAACTTGCAAGAGAGTTCGCTTTATCAATTTGTTCGAACGCCGACCCGTGGTAATAACGTTCTTGACATTGTACTTGCAACAAAAGAAGAATTGATAGAGAATTTGAATGTTGGTGATGAATTCAGTAACAGCGACCATCGTACGATAACTTTCACTTTAAAGTTTACTAGTAACGAACCAAATAGTAGCATCGAAAAAGTCCCTAATTTCAAGAAAGCAAACTTCCATAAACTTAGAGCTATGTTTAAAGAAACTGACTGGAGCTTTTTAATTAACAATAACGACATAAATACATCTTGGAAGTTATTCGAAACCACTTACCTAAAAGCAGTGCAAGACTGCATACCATCGAAAATACGGCGTCCAGGCCATAATAATAAGCCCAAATGGTGGAATAAAGATATTTCAAACTGCCTGCTTGCTAAAAAATTTGCTAATGATAGATTAAAATCCTCACAAAATGACGAAGAACGGGTGAAATTTGTAGAGCTACGACGCAAAGCCAAAAAGTTAATTAAGCAAAGTAAAACGACCTTAGAGTTACATATTGCGAATCAAACTATAACAAACCCGAAAGAATTCTATAGTTATATCAGAAAGAAAAAAGTAGTTACTTCAACTGTTGGACCGTTAGTCGATGAAAAAGGAGAATACACCAAAGACGAAGTACAAATGAGTAATGCCCTCAATACCTTCTTTGCATCAGTTTTTACAACAGAAGACCTCAGTGATATCCCTACACCATCGCCGATTCAGATTGATAATTCAGATGTTCTAAGCAATATCACCGTTACAGAGAGAGAAGTATTGAATTGTTTAGATAAACTCAAGGTAAATAAAACGCCAGGACCTGATACAATCTCGCCTAGAGTTCTAAAGGAAGCTAAGAATGAGCTCTCCAAACCACTGACATTACTATTCAATAAATCCTTGCAGTCTGGAACTATGCCTGATCAGTGGAAGCTAGCCAACGTAACACCGATATTAAAAAAAGGCAGCAAATCCCTACCAAGTAACTATCGTCCAATTAGCTTAACCTCGGTTGTATGTAAAATGCTAGAAACGGTCATACGAGACAGACTCGTAAATCACTTAGAGGAAAATAACATACTTAAAGATACTCAACACGGCTTTCGTAAAAAACGTTCCTGTTTAACAAACCTCTTAGACTTCTTCCACGATATCCTCAACCTCTACGATGAGAGTAAAGCTGTAGATATTATATACCTTGATTTTCAAAATGCCTTTGACAAAGTTCCCCACAAACGTTTACTGCTAAAACTAAAAGCGCATGGAATACAAGACAGTGTGTTGAAAGGGATAGACAATTGGCTCAGCAACAGAAAGCAAAGGGTAGTCATAAACGGTAAGGCATCTAAATGGACCAATGTAAGTAGCGGGGTACCCTAGGGATCGGTACTAGGACCAATTCTCTTTCTAATTTACATCAACGACATAGATGAGGGTCTCACCTGCACAATCTCAAAATTTGCTGACGATACAAAAATTGCAAATAGCGTACTCTCAAAAGAACAAGTTGACGATATGCAACACAATCTAGATAAATTGTCATGTTGGGCCCAAATTTGGCAAATGAGTTTCAATGCGGATAAATGTAAAGTACTACATGTCGGATACCTAAATGAGAAAGCAAACTATTCGATGAATGGCACTCAGCTTAAGAATGTAAACAGAAACCGATCTGGGAGTAACAATATCGAGTAACCTAAAACCGAGTCAACAATGTTCAGAAGTTGTTAAGAAGGCAAACAAAATAATTGGCTTTATAGGCAGGTCATTTGAGCATAAATCCAAAGAAGTTATCCTAACCCTTTACAATTCCTTAGTCCGCCCTCTTCTGGAATACTGCGTTCAATCCTGGTGCCCTTATTACCAAAAAGATATAAACAAGCTAGAACGAGTTCAACGTAGAGTTACCAAAATGATACCTAGCCTAAAGAACAAACCATACGAAGAGCATCTTAGAGAATTAAATCTATTTCCTTTAACCCAGCGCAGATTAAGAGGTGACTTAATTCAAGTGTTCAAAATCATCAAAGGCATCGACAATATGAACTGTAGTAAGTACTTCACTATCGACCAATCTAATTACACGCGGGGAAACGGTTGCAAAATTATTGGTAAATCTTTTAACTCGCACGAATCTAAGAATTTCTTCTTCAATCGAGTTGTCAACTTGTGGAATGGGCTTCCCCGAAACGTTATAGACTGCATCACCGTTGATTCATTTAAACTCCGCCTAGACAAATATCTCTCTCATCAAACCCGCGACTGACTGCGTTTGTAAATGAATAACTTTATTTTATCCCCTCCTCAGTTACTAACCCATCTGTCCTCTACTAACTTCCTAATCCTGCCACGGACATTAGTTCCAGGGCAGTAATTCCCTTTCCAATGTTCCCTTACCCACTCTAAACCACTGTTTGGACACTTGATCCTCAGTGTTTTGGAGGACAAGCAACCTAGAAGGGTCACTAGATCTGTTGTTGCTTGATTTCCTTTGTACTCCTTTGTACTCTCTCTCTCTCTCGTATATATAATGGTTGTAATACAATCTTGAATATACGTGTGTTTTATTAGCTGTTGTAGTGCCAGCGTGGGAGTCGTGATGCTCTCTCTCTCGTATATATAATGGTTGTAATACAATCTTGAATACGATACGTGTGTTTTATTAGCTGTTGTAGTGCTAGCGTGGGAGTCGTGATGCTCTCTCTCTCTCTCTCTCTCTTTCTCGTATATATAATGGTTGTAATACAATCTTGAATACGATACGGATACGTGTGTTTTATTAGCTGTTGTAGTGCTAGCGTGGGAGTCAGTCGTGATGCTCTCTCTCTCGTATATATAATGGTTGTAATACAATCTTGAATACGATACGTGTGTTTTATTAGCTGTTGTAGTGCCAGCGTGGGAGTCGTGATGCTCTCTCTCTCTCTCTCTCGTAATAACATAATAATTGATATTGGTTCAGGGGTAATTTATCGAGAGGACTTCCCTAGTGGTTAAGGCCCCATTAATTGCTCTTTCCATTCACATATGCATAGCCTACGTGAGTTGCAGTTGGGATGTGTGTACATGCTTAGATTGATATGCAGGATTCGAAGTTGCATAATAAATCGTAGGCAGTGTCCACCATTCTTTAACTGTCTACGTGGTGCGATGCATAAGGTGTTGATTTTCGGTGTGAGCATCCTGGATTCGAATCCACGGACTGCCACATGTGTTTGTAAATTTCATTAATCGATTTTAGGAGTATAGTTGGTTGTTGGAAGGAACATAATAATTGATATTGGTTCAGGGGTAATTTATCGAGAGGACTTCCCTAGTGGTTAAGGCCCCATTAATTGCTCTTTCCATTCACATATGCATAGCCTACGTGAGTTGCAGTTGGGATGTGTGTACATGCTTAGATTGATATGCATTCGTATTATCCATACGAAGAAACGTTGCATCCCTTGCATTATTCTACAGATATTTTCACAGCAATTGTTCCGAGGAACTTGCTTCAATTGTGCCGCCTCTCCACATCTTTCCCCGTAGAACTAGGGCAGCTGAGAGCGCCCATGAATTTACACTTTCTCCTCCACAATGCAGAACTTCTGCTTATCAGAATTCATTTATCCCCAGAGCTACTACTCTTTGGAATTCACTTCCCTCGAATTGCTTTCCACAAACTTACAATCTACAAATGTTTAAATCCAGTTGTTACAAACATTTTATGAATGGAGGATGCCTTTAGGCACATGGACCTTTTTGTTTTATCTGTGTTTTTCCTTCCTCCGTTCATTGTCTCTTAAAAAAAAAAAAAAAAAAAAAAAGGATTCGAAGATGCATAATAAATCGTAGGCAGTGTCCACCATTCTTTAACTGTCTACGTGGTGCGATGCATAAGGTGTTGATTTTCGGTGTGAGCATCCTGGATTCGAATCCACGGACTGCCACATGTGTTTGTAAATTTCATTAATCGATTTTAGGAGTATAGTTGGTTGTTGGAAGGAACATAATAATTGATATTGGTTCAGGGGTAATTTATCGAGAGGACTTCCCTAGTGGTTAAGGCCCCATTAATTGCTCTTTCCATTCACATATGCATAGCCTACGTGAGTTGCAGTTGGGATGTGTGTACATGCTTAGATTGATATGCAGGATTCGAAGTTGCATAATAAATCGTAGGCAGTGTCCACCATTCTTTAACTGTCTACGTGGTGCGATGCATAAGGTGTTGATTTTCGGTGTGAGCATCCTGGATTCGAATCCACGGACTGCCACATGTGTTTGTAAATTTCATTAATCGATTTTAGGAGTATAGTTGGTTGTTGGAAGGAACATAATAATATATAATGGCTGTAATACAGTCTTGAATATGATACGTGTGTTTTATTAGCTGTTGTAGTGCTAGCGTGGGAGTCGTGATGCTCTCTCTCTCTCTCTCTCGTATATATAATGGATGTAATACAATCTTGAATACGATACGTGTGTTTTATTAGCTGTTGTAGTGCCAGCGTGGGAGTCGTGATGCTCTCTCTCTCTCTCTCTCGTATATATAATGGCTGTAATACAATCTTGAATACGATACGTGTGTTTTATTAGCTGTTGTAGTGCTAGCGTGGGAGTCGTGATGCTCTCTCTCTCTCTCTCTCGTATATATAATGGATGTAATACAATCTTGAATACGATACGATACGTGTGTTTTATTAGCTGTTGTAGTGCCAGCGTGGGAGTCGTGATGCTCTCTCTCTCTCTCTCTCTCGTATAATTATATACTGGTTGTAATACAATCTTGAATACGATACGTGTGTTTTATTAGCTGTTGTAGTGCTAGCGTGGCGTGGGAGTCGTGATGCTCTCTCGCTCTCTTTCTCTCTCTCTCTCTCTCGTATATATAATGGTTGTAATACTATCTTGAATACGAGTGTTTTATTAGCTGTTGTAGTGCTAGCGTGGGAGTCGTGATGCTCTCTCTCTCTCTCTCTCTCGTATATATAATGGTTGTAATACAATCTTGAATACGATACGTGTGTTTTATTAGCTGTTGTAGTGCTAGCGTGGGAGTCGTGATGCTCGCTCTCTCTCTCTCTCTCTCTCTCTCTCTCGTATATATAATGGTTGTAATACAATCTTGAATACGATACGTGTGTTTTATTAGCTGTTGTAGTGCTAGCGTGGGAGTCGTGATGCTCTCTCTCTCTCTCTCTCGTATATATAATAATTGTAATACAATCTTGAATACGATACGTGTGTTTTATTAGCTGTTGTAGTGCTAGCGTGGGAGTCGTGATGCTCTCTCTCTCTCTCTCTCGTATATATACTTGTTGTAATACAATCTTGAATACGATACGTGTGTTTTATTAGCCTTTGTAGTGCCAGCGTGGGAGTCGTGATGTGCTCTCTCTCTCTCTCTCTCGCTTTGTCTCGTTCACAATCACTCTTTCACTGACACTTTCTCTTTCTCTCTCTGCCTATCTATCTATCTATTTAGCTATAAATATATTTAACTACTCAATTATTTATCTATCTATCTACTCAACCATCTATATATTTATCTATTTATCTATTTATCTATCTATCTATCTATCTATCTATTAAGTTATCTTATATTTAACTACTCAAATATTTATCTATCTACTCAACTATCTATCTACCTATCTATTTAGCTATCCATATATCTATATATTAATCTATCTATTAATTATTTAACTACTCAAATATTTATATAACTACTCAACTATCTAAATACCTAGCTACCCTGTATCTATCTATATTTATATCTATTTATCTATCCATTATTTAACTACTCAAATATTTATCTATCTATCAACTATCTCTCCACCTATCTACCAATGTATCTACCTATATCTCTATCAATAATGGCTTCAAATCATGCTAGACCACGATCAATGTTTTCTATAAGCCGTTTTCTATAAGCCATTTTTTATAAGCCGTTTTCTATAAGCCGTTTTCTATAGGCTGTTTTGTATAAGCCGTTTTCTACAAGCCATTTTCTATAAGCTGTTTTCTACAACCCGTTTTCTATAATCCTTTTATATAAGATGTTTCCTATAAGCCGTTTTCTATAAGCCTTTTATATAAGCAGTTTTCTACAAGCCGTTTTCTATAAGCCGTTTTCTATAAGCCTTTTATATAAGCCGTTTTCTACAACCCGTTTTCTATAAGCCGTATTCTATAAGCCGTTTTCTATGAGCCGTTTCTATAAGCCGTTTTCTATAAGCCGTTGCAGAGTCATAAAAGCACTTAGTATCATAGACCCTGAAAGCTAGACATTGTTGCACTATTAACCTCTTCTGTACCGGTGACGTGTTTTTAATTACAGTCTAGCTATATGTAGACAGTTTTATGCTGCTTAGGAAGAATACGTGGTAGCTAAAGTGATTCAATAAGGTAGTGTAAATTAAGCCTTTTAATTGGTAGACGTCCCTCCAAAGCTGAATAAAATCGTATTATAGGTGCCAGAATATAACGGAGGGTACTGAACGGATTATGAGGGTAGTCCTTGGTTTTTGATCGGTATATTTATCAATTAATTTATTTCTAAGTTTCCTCGCTAGACCTCCATCACGCTTAGAAAAACACCCCTTAGACCCTTTTTCAAGATAAATTTGTACATTTTTCGATAGAAAAATGTACCGGCCGAAAGCCGGTTCCTTCTAAAATTAGAGGCCCGCTATCGCTCGCCAGGCAAATATCGACACCTGAAAGGCACGAAGGGTCTTGATATTGACAACAAAATGAGGTGAAAGGTCTCAAAATCGCCAAACTAACGGAACGAACGTCTTAAAACCTCAAAACTAATATGCTAAACATGAGGGAGAAGGGGGTCCATAAAAAGCGAGTAGTACCCCCTTAAAGACCCCCCTGAAGGCTATAGTAGCTAGGTATCGATGCAGTATTTAGGGCCAACGGGGGACAACAGAGAGAGAGAGAGAGAGAGAGAGCCTTCATCTTTACTATCCTTTCCTTGCACTTTCTCTTAGGGTTGCTATCTCTATTAATGGGGACGGCAGTATTTTTGACGATAGGTAGATAATTGACGGTGAATTATGGGCTCTCTCTCTCACTCTCTCACACATACTATTACACACATACACACACACACACTATTAAACGCACACATAAACTATTACACACGTACACACACACACACGGATACAGACTACTACACACGTAATTCATAGCTTTACCCACAATTAATTAGAAAAATAACTATTATATTTTCTATTCTATAAACTCAGGCCCAATCCCCACTTTTACCTTTCTTTCTGTTGTTCCCCTCTTTTCCGTTTTCTTCTTTTTTGGAGAGGGGGGGGGGGGGGTCGACTCCAGACAGAGCCAGAATAGGGACAACGCAACAGAAAACAATGAACACACAAAAACAAAATACAAATTCACACACATCTAGGTCATCCAGGAAAAGACACAGAGACCAGGGTCATAGTAAATTAATCTCCTCATGTTCCCATTAGTTTGTTTTCCAATTCTCATTAACCCTTTGAGTACCGGGGATGTAGTTTTCATTTTCATCTAGTTAGCCTATATGCAGATTTTATGCAGATTAGGAAGAATCTGTGGTAGTTCAAAGTGTATCTAGTTATATTTGGACGATTGTATGCAGCTTAGGAAGGATCTGTGGTAGTTATTTATAAGTCTAGCTAGATATTCTATGTTTTATTAATTTCACCACACCACCAAACACCTCCAATGAAATTAATGAAAGCATATAATTATGTGATCCACCGGGATTCAAACCAGGGTTATCACACACAGATTTGTTAGACACCTTAACCATTACACCACCAAGACGATTTTATGCAGCTTAGGGAGGATCTATGGTAGTTAAAAGTCTATATATTTATATTTGGACGATTTTATGCAGCTTAGGAAAGATCAGTGGAAGTTAAAAGGGTTAGTCGAGATATTCTGATGTTTGCTAAACATCTTGCTTAACCCTTTGAGTACCAGCGACGTGTGTTATCTTTTATTATAGCTTTATTTAGACGATATTGTGCAGCTTAATAAGGATCTGTGGTAGTTATAGGGGTTGGTTGAGATAGTTTGAAGCCATATTATTGCTAGAGGTTCTTCCTAAGCTGAATAAAATCGTCTAATAGTAGCCAGAATATGATTAATAGGACGTCCCTGGTATTGTATGGGTTAAGCGAAACAAAATCGTCTAACAGGATCCAAAATGCCCCCAAAAGGACGTCAACGGTATTGAAGGGGTTAATCTTATGACGTCATCTCGGCAAATTAGGTATTTCAGCCAGACCCAACATTAAGGGGGGATGGGCCGGTTTGCTGGACCCCCTTCTCCCTAATGTTTAGCCCCACTAGTTTTGAGATTATTAGACGTTCGGCCCATTAGTTTGGCGATTTTAACACAATTCGCCCCATTTCGTTGTCCATTTTAAGACTTTTCGCGCCATTTGGGTGTCGATTTTTTCCTGGCGAGCGAAAGCGAGCCTGCAATTTGAAGAGGAACCAACCTTCGGCCGGGATATTTTTCTACCGAAAAATGTAAAATTTATCTTGAAGGGGGGTCTAGGGGGTGTTTTTCTAAGCTTCATGGAGGTCTAGGGAGGAAACTAAAAATATGTATATGAATAAATTAATTAATAGACCAAACAAACGGCCAGTCCCCCCTTAAGAGACCATGAATATTAAACCAGAAAGCCAACGATGTGTTTCCTAGATCAACATTTACGGAGTCATTTGCATAGGAAAGATATATATTTTCTTTACCGCTAAGATGCAAACAAAGACTACACTTAAGGGGACATGGGTCGTTGTTCTGGTCACTTTTATCCCTCATGTTTAGCCCCATTAGTTTTCAGATGTCAAGATGTTTGCCTCATTAGTTAGTCAATTTTAAGACATTTTGCCCCATTTCTTCATCAATATTAAGATCTTTCGTTCTATTTAGGTGTCAATGTTTTCCCTGGCGAACGATAGTGAGCCTGTAATGTTGGAAGAACCGGCCTTCGGCCGGGAAATTTTTCTACCGAAAAATGTACAAATTAATCTAGAAGGGGGATCTAATGGATGTTTTTTTTTTAATTTGATGGAGGTCTAGGGAGGAAACTAGAAAAATAATGAATACATGCAAAAATCGACCAAAAAGTGAACCATCTCCCCTTAATGGGATATTTTCACTTAAGGGTCTTTTCTGAACCCCCTTCTTTCTCGTGCTTAGCCCCATTGGTATTAGAATTTTAGCCTGTTTGCCACATTAGTTTGTAGATTGGTATTACCTACAACAAATTTGGACACAAACTACCACCACTTTATACAAGCAATACATAAGATCAGTGATGGAATATGCAAGCCCTGCCTGGGATTCTAACCTAGTTGAAGCACCCCACATAACCTTGCAGACCATTCAAAATAAAGCCCTGAAAATCATCACTGGCTGCACAGCTACTACACCTACAGATCACCTACATTAAGAAACCAAAGTCCTCAAAGTCAAAGACCACCTAAACATTAGAGGCACTCAATTCCTGGCTGCAGTCTTCACAAACCAACACCACTCATTACACTACATGGCAACACACCCACAAAAAGGAATGTCAAAACAACACCCAGCACACGATATCACACACAAATACTGTCATCTCTCCCTCCCTGTCCACCCCAAAACAGCTTCCAGAAGCACATCCAGACTCATATCTCTCGCCGTTCCACCCAACCACTCAACGACAACACGCAGCTGCAGGCGCGACCTCCCTAAATCCATCCTTCTGAATTCTCCCTTACTCGCGAGGACAGAGTCCACCTGGCCAGGTTCAGATGTGGGCACCATCCAGCTCTTTTGAGCTATCAGAAGAGACTGGATGGTTCCGTCGACGACACATAACCAGGATGTAACACAGCACCCCAAATGAGTTTCAATGCGGATAAATGTAAAGTACTGCATATCGGATACCTAAATGAGAAAGCAAATATTCGATGAATGGCACTCAGCTTAAGAATGTAAACAGAGAAACCGATCTGGGAGTAACAATATCGAGTAACCTAAAACCGAGTCAACAATGGTCAGAAGTTGTTAAGAAGGCAAACAAAATAATTGGCTTTATAGGCAGGTCATTTGAGCATAAATCCAAAGAAGTTATCCTAACCCTTTACAATTCCTTAGTCCGCCCTCTTCTGGAATACTGCGTTCAATCCTGGTGCCCTTATTACCAAAAAGATATAAACAAGCTAGAACGAGTTCAACGTAGAGTTACCAAAATGATACCAAGCCTAAAGAACAAACCATACGAAGAGAGTCTTAGAGAATTAAATCTATTTTCTTTAACCCAGCGCATAATAGGAGGTGACTTAATTCAAGTGTTCAAAATCATCAAAGGCATCGACAATATGAACTGTAGTAAGTACTTCACTATCGACCAATCTAATTACACGCGGGGAAAGGGTTGCAAAATTATTGGTAAATCTTTTAACTCACACGAATCTAAGAATTTCTTCTTCAATCGAGTTGTCAACTTGTGGATTGGGCTTCCCCGAGAGACGTTATAGACTGCAGCACAGTTGATTCATTTAAACTCCGCTTAGAAAAATATCTCGCATCAAACCCGCGACTGACTGCGTTTGTAAATGAATAACTTTATTTTATTCCCCCTTCAGTTACTAACCCATCTGTCCCCTACTAACTTCCTAATCCTGCCACGGACATTAGTTCCAGGGCAGTAGTTCCCTTTCCAATGTTCCCTTACCCACTCTAAACCACTGTTTGGACACTTGATCCTCAGTGTTTTGGAGGACAAGCAGCCTAGAAGGGTCACTAGACCTGTTGTTGCTTGATTTCCTTTGTACTCCTTTGTACCATCAAACAGTTCATAGAAGACAGCATTCCACACAATCACTAACACCAACAACATAATCTACACTCATTGAGAGCCCTGTGGGGAAGCCCGATCGTGGCTATGGCCTTCCTTAGGGACTCGGGGCTGTTCGGCCAGGCAGCTTAGGGAACAACAACAACAACCCTCTCTAAATGATTAAGAATACAGCTGCCACTCCTTCCACAATCCAATCTTCACTTCCTCTATAACTTGCAGCTAGCCATTCTCTCATTAAGGGGAGATGGTTCACTTTTTGGGCGATTTTTGCATGTATTCATTATTTTTCTAGTGTCCTCCCTAGACCTCCATCAAATTAAAAAAAACATTCATTAGATCCCCCTTCTAGATTAATTTGTAAATTTTTCGGTAGAACAATGTCCCGGCCGAAGGCCGGTTCTTCCAACATTACAGGCTCTCTATTGTTCGCCAGGGAAAAAAATCGACACCTAAATAGCACGAAAGGTCTAAATATTGACGAAGAAATGGGGCGAAAGGTCTTAAAATCGACTAACTAATGGGGCAAACATCTTAAAATCTGAAAACTAATGGGGCTAAGTATGAGGGAGAAGGGGGTCCAGCAAAAACGGCCCATCTCCCCATTAACCCCGCTCCTCGATGAACGGTCTCAATTTCCTTCAGCTAACAATAATCTTCATCGATTCTGGTTCCCGGAAGACTCGGCTGGTACAGTCGCCCTAATAAGTTCTGGTACAGGCAGGCTAATAAGTGATGTCTCGGCACCAAGTATGTTTTGATCAATAATTGGTATCATCAATATCTAAGCTTCATTTCTTAATCTCGAGTGAAATATACAAACATGTTCCTACACTTACCCACCCTATTCAACATCTGACAGACATTATTACAGCACAGAGCAAGCCAAACGTAATGACAGCTGGGACATGACTTATTAGCGCAACTGTACAGTCGCCCTCACAAGTTCTGGTACATTTTGATCCCTCGAACTGCTTGAACGAACCACGGAAATACAAATATCAGGTAAAGCATTAAAGGGACATGGGCTGTTTTTCTGGTCACCCCTCTTCCTCATGCTTACCCGCAATAGTTTTAAGATTTTATGACGTTCAGCCCATTAGTTTGGCGATTTTAATACCTTTTTCCCCATTTCGTTGTAAATTTTAAGGCCTTTTGTGCCATTTTAGTGTAATCTTAAAGGTGGTGGTGCATGACATGGGCTCTACTTATAATGGGAAATACCAACATGCAAGTAACGCACTTTGAGTGTTATTATTAAATTTTGTCAAACAATAATCTCAATATATCGAATTTTATACCTTGCGGAAGGTGTGCATGATTCGGAGTTAAGGCGATCTTCGTGACGTCACACCAGGAAAATTGTAAACAATAACAGCATCAAGAGGATTCAGGAAGACGCCTGAGAGGCTGAAAAGCTTGACTAGCCTAGATGTCTCGTGATTTGTGAGGCTGACTCTTAGAGTCCTAGGCCTATGAGCGGTAATTTCGTAACTTTAACTTCGTTGTATAACAACCTGCACAATGGACGATGATTATGAGAGCTCCTGTGAAAGTAGCCAAGGCCTAGTGAACAATTTGAAATGCCTTTTAACCAGCGACGTGTCATATTTTTTTCTAGCTGTATTTAGACGATATTATGCAGCTTAGGAAGGATTTTCGGTGGTTGAAGTGGTTGGTTGAGATAGTTTGAAGTCTTATTATTGCTAGACGTCTTTCCTAAGCTGAATAAAATCATCTAGCCTAACTTAATAGCCTAGATGCCAAAATATGATGAAAAGGAAGTCCCTGGTACTGAAGAGGTTAATTGTTAAATTGTGCAATGCACAATAAATTTAGTTCAACCGTATGATAATCTGACCATATCAGTTCGAACCAGAAGCTGCACAGCAACCAACAGTGGCAGAGGCGGCAGGACAGGCGCCGACGGACCGACAGAGTCTTCACTCTTCAGGCCGCAGGCGTCAGGCTCGAGCTGTTGGTGGACACTTGCTATTGCTTACACATGAACCCCAGGCCCAGAGAATAGTAGCCTAGCCTAAACATAGGCTAATCATTTTGCAATAATAAAGGCCTAGGCCTAGGCCTAATTATTATTTTTAGGGTGTCAAATGGGATAATTTTGTTTCAAGACTGGGCTGAAGATGAGAAAAATAGGCCTACAAGAAAATTAGTTTGAAATTAGCCTAGGCCTAGCCTATATTGATCACTTTCAAAGACATATCCTAAGTAATAAGAACTGTAAAGCATAATTTTAACTTTGTATAGGCCTAGCCTATTCGGCTAAATAAAAATTATGAAAAAGATGGAACTGCTCTTGTTTGATAGCCTGTTTTTTGCATTAGGCCTAACTAGGCTATGAGGTTATTCTCTTTTCAGTCAAACATTTCCCTCTAGGCCGGTTTTTTTCTTTCTTACAAGCCTACTGTTAGCCTTTTTTGATTTTTTTTATTTATTTAGGCCTTTTTTTATGTGGGTAGGAACCTAAGGAGACTGACAATATTCAGATTTTTGTTTTATATTAAATTGACATAGGCCTAGGCCTAATTCTTTAGACTAAGACTTGGGTTTTCTGTTTTTCAACTGCTGAGTGGATGGGACTCGTTAGCCTTGGTCGGCAACTCATAAGAACATAAGAACATAAGAAAATGGGAGTCTGCAGAAAGCCGATTGGCCTAAGCAAGGCAGATCCCTGTCCCACACAACCCCAATTCAATTACAAAGCCCAATTATAGGCTTCACACTCTAATACCCTGAGGATCATCTTACCAAAACGGTTAGAGATTAACGCAGGATTATGGAGGTCTGCAGAGCGCTGATTGGCCCAACCCGGCTGATCCCCCTTCACACCCAACCCTTCTCGTCCATATGCTTATCCAATTTTATCTTAAAGCTCCCTACAGTTTTAGATCCCACTATAGCACTTGGTAGTCCATTCCACCCATCTACAACTCTGTTACCAAACCAATACTTGCCTATATCTTTTCTGAAACGAAATTTATCTAATTTGAAACCATTGGTACGAGTTCTTTCGCTATCACTGAGCTTTAGTACATTTGCCATGTCCCCTTTGTTAATCCCACTAACCCACTTGAACACCTCTATCATATCCCCTCTAACTCTGCGTCTCTCTAACGAATGTAAACCTAATTTCTTCAACCTTTCTTCATACGAAAGATTTCTAATATTATGGATCATTTTTGTCATTCTACGCTGTACTCTCTCCAATGAATCTATGTCCATTCTGTAATAAGGACACCAAAATTGGACAGCATAATCCATATGGGGTCTCACTAATGACAAGTAAAGTTTTAAGAAAACATCAGCAGTTCTGTTACTCACACTCCTAGAGATGAACCCGAGAATCCTGTTTGCCTTATTACGAACGCTTATACACTGTTTTCTAGGCTTCAAATCATTGCTAACAAACACACCTAGATCTTTCTCGCAGTCTGAATTTTCTAATTCTAAATTAGCTAGTTTATATTTAACATTTGTTTGCATCTTCCCTATCTTTAACCCGGCAAGCGCGATAGGCCTCACGGAAGGCTTCCTATAGGGAACGCGATAGGCCTCACGGAAGCAAGACCATAAAAAAAAACTTCCAAAACAAAAAAGGGCCTATCAAAACAAAGGATTTTGTCTCTAGGTGAGATAATTCACCTCTAGTACTCATCCATGTGTTTCTCACCCCTCCCCCTTCCCTCCTTCCCCACCTTATTCCCCCCTCCCCCCCCTCCTCAATTATCACCTATTTATCCACTTATTATCATCATTTATCGGTTATTTTTCCCTCCCGCGATAATGTAGCACAAGTGGGTTGCATAAAAGATCGTTATGCAACACCCAGACACCGGCACACACCGCCCCGCTCGTCTCAGTTGACTCCCAGACAGCGAGAGGGGAGGGCTGCCTGTGGCTCTCTCTCGCCTGAGATTATGACCGGGTGGCCAATATCTTCGTTTTTCACCACCCAAATGCTTTTCCCACTTATTTTAGCACTCTTGAAGGTTCATATATACATCATATATGTAAAATAAAAGCATACCGAAAACAAATAATGGTTTATATTGTAAATATAACGAATTCTGTCAGAATCCAGGGCTAGAAATGCACAAATAACTACCCTAGCACCTAGGTCTATATCGCGCTTGTCAGGTTAATACCTTGCATTTGACAATGTTAAACTTCATCTGCCAATTTACTGATCATTCATGTAAGGTATCTAGATCCCTTTGGAGGCACTCTATATCGCTATCTGAATCAATTGATCTCCCTATTTTAGTATCGTCTGCGAATTTACTTATCCTACTAGTTATACCTAAATCTAGGTCATTTATGTATATAAGGGGATATAAGGGGTATATAATTATATATATCTAGGGGAGACAACCTTATACAAATCCGGGTGGATGGGACTCGTCAGCCTTGGTTGGCAACCTGTCTAGGGGAGTAAACCTGATACAAATCCGTACTGCTTACCTAAGGGTAAGGCAGGTTAGTGGATGGATTAGCCGAACACCACTGTAGAAAAATAGTGCTAACAAGATACACAAGAGGGCCTCGGAGTTGGACGAATCCTAAATTGAGTGGTCAATCCTGTAAGTCCTTCACTAAACTGGCTCGGGTTGTCCCTCTCACAGGGAATAGGTCCGCTTGGGGGCATTCTGTGTATGGCCACCCTCGTAAGGGTAGTAAGGCGTCCGGCAATAGAGAGATAGATAGATAGACACATAGGCCCAGGCCTAGCCTACCTGTGATCCTCCTGAAAGATAACAAATTTTAAAAGGCTAGCCCAGGCCTTTTACGCTCTAGGGTGGCTAACCAAACCAAATCTAACTTACTGTAACCTAACTTTTCCAGGTGAGGTTAGGTTATTTAATGTTGAATGTTGTGGGTTTTGATATAAATATACATACAAATAGCCAAATTGCAAATCTAGGTGTTTTAATGCTCAATGGAAAAACTTAAAAAAAGGGTTGTGGTGGGGGGGGGGGGGGGGTAAAGCCCCCTCATCCTATTACTGTATTGTGTCCCACAGCCAGTAACTCGACAATTTATGCAGCAGATGGCCGTGGGGTACAATAATGGGTAAAGCTCCTCCTCACCCCCCTTGAATTATTGTCATCATACTGTATATATAATTATGTTACCAGCAGGGGCATATAACGGCTGGCTGTGGGATAATTTTGTAAACAAAAATTATAAAATAAAATAAGTCAAATTAGAAGCGAACATAGGCCTAATTGCAAGCGTACAACTTATGCAAATAGTACAACGCGATAGTATGCCTGCTAACACAACCCTTACCAAACTAAAATTTTATTATTACTACTGTAGATGTGCCTTTATATCTTTGGCAGTTTGTTTTTCTTTACATTATATACATACTGTTACTGGAATTACAGCTTTGTGTATATTTTAACAGCAAATGTATCGTAAAGTGGCGTCATTCTCCTGCAGAAATAAGCCTACCGGTACCTACGGTATTTTTTTTTTTTATTAAGACATGTTTGACAGTTTAAACAGTCATTGTGGAGATTATGCCTGGTTAGGCCAATACATGTAAATATATTTTTTCTTTGAAAAAATAATAAACTATTGAACTCGCTCTTATGCTTGCCTCGCCCGTTATGAAAACTCGTTCGTGTCTCGTGAACACAATAAAATACAAGTAGGCCTAGATACAGATTAACCAGGTGGACACCAGCATCGGACGTGAGTCGACGGCATTCTAAATCCCTGCCAGTACCAGCGTCGGTTATAGCCGACGGCGCTAATTGAACATTGATAGAAGGTTCGTAGAGGGTTCAAATTTGTATGGGAACTGCTTTAGGATCCCACGGAACAATACCGATGGTTGGCAGCCCCCTACAGTAAGTCCAGCCGCGTGCACGCTGGAGTGATTTTCCAGTATTTTGCCTACCCATCACCCCATGTTAATTGCGACTTTCCGCCGCCTCCCCAGGACCCCTAAATGACCTAAGGGAGCGTTTTTTTTTGTGGTTTTCCCTATATTACTAACCCATCCCATGTGTTTTCAGGAAAACAAAAATCGACAAGTGGCTGGGTCTGGAGTGTGCATTTTTATTAAATCAGCTGGGGCTTAATGGGTTAAGTAGGCTAGGTTTTTCATCGAATATGTAAACAATTGCCTCTCGTGCAAGACGCGTCCCTAAGCTTCTCAAACACTGTTGACTAGACCTAGGCCTATGTCACTTTCCCCCAGGAATAATAAAAGGCAGTGGACGGTGGATAATTTGTATATGTAATATGCAAGGGGTGACCCATAGCCTATGTCAGCACTTTGGCTGATGTTGGTACTGTATAGTGCTAACCGTGCCGCAGCAAGACTCGGTAAGGGTTATGTTAGCGGGCGTACCGTCCACTTTGTTTACATAGTCGCATGCTCGCATTTATATTCGCGTCTAATTTGAGTGCTGTTATTTGCCCCTGCTGGTAATATATATGAAGATGACAATAAGTCATGGGGGTTGAGGGGAACAAAGCTCCCCCTCGACCCATTATTGTATCCCAAGGCCAGGTGTTGGATAAATTGTTATGTTGAGTGAGGCTTTGCCCCCCACCCCCCCATGACTTATTGTCATTATCATATATATTACCAGCAGGGGCAAATAACAGCAGTCAAATTAGACGCGAATGTACAGTAACTGCGAGCGTGCCACTATGTAAACAAAAGGTATGGTACACCCGCTAACACAACCCTTAACCAAGACTCAACTACAGTAGGTCCATCTGCAGTATCTGCAAACCATACCAGCCTCAACAGTGCCGCAACAAGACAGTACGGTACCATACCAAGACTCTACTGTACATTAGGCAACTTGGACTTTAGAACAACAAGATCCTGCTACAACACTGCCCTACCATGTAACACTGCTGCCGACTCTGGCGTTGCGCCAACAGCGCCCAGGTTAAACTAGTAGAGTCCCTTATGGCACCTAACCGCACTCTACCAGTCTCGGCATTGCCATACCAAGACAGTGCCTGAGTGCCAATAACAAGGCTTTATTGTATAGGCTACTAATGGCTGTTAGTCCACAACTCATTTTCCACGCCCCCTATTAGTCGCCTTATACAACATGCAGTAGGATGCATGGGGTATATTAATTTCTTCCTTCACCATAAGATGAAGGCCTCCTTAGCCCTGGGGGGGAATGCATTCCTCTCTTCGACCTATTGACCTTCGAGTTCCGTTTTTCACACAGCATTCTAAACATAATTACTAAACCAAACTTTGCAACGCTCACTCATAAGAGCAGTATCATCAGCTAACCGTAGCACAAGCAACTTCCATCGCTCCATTGCCTTACTAGTGTACTGCAACATCCTCTGCTTTTCCTTGGATTTATTTCATGACTCCATCCATACAATATGTGCTGTATAGGCTACTGAACATCCATGGGGACATTACACACCCATGCTTTATTGAAGAAATCGCTATGCTCATTCTCTACACGCATTGCTGCTCTTTCACCCTCATACATGCTTTTCACTGCTTCCAGCAACTTACCAACTACCGGTACTTGCTATATCTTCAGTACTTTCCACACACCTTCTCTACTTACTGTCTTAGGCTTCTCCAAGTCCATGAAGGCAGCATAAACTTCCATTTCTTCTGCAGATACTGGGTACTTCTTCACAAGGAGAAGATCTGATCTACACAGCCCTTCCTAAACCCACCTTGTTCCCCATCTACCCATTGCTCTGTTACATCACTATCCTACAGTACCAGTGATGGGTCTATTCTAACCCCCTCTTTCATTTCCCAGGTTAAAGTGCTTTCTTAGCTTGCTTCATCACTAGAACTCGCCCATTGTTATCTTTCACGCCCTTGCTAGGCCTACTTCCATTGTCACCCTCCCTAACTTTCTTGACCTCCTTCCAAAACAATTTCTTCTAAATTTGTCATCTACTGTTCTCGTACTCAGGCTCACTACTCTCTTTTTCTTCACTTACATTTCCCTTTTCTGCCTCTCCAAATTTTCATTCCCTCTACTACCCAACCACTCTTGTATGCTTTATTTTTCTCTTCAACTGCTTGTTTCACCTCCTTAGTCCACCATACTGTTTAATCCTTTCACTTCCTTCCCCTCCTCCTAACTCCTCACATGCTGGCCGTAGCACGGTTGGTAGAACACTCGCCTGTAAACCTCACGGTCAAGGGTTCGAGTCTCAGGCCAGCCAGTGTGTTATTGGCAGACGCCAGTGCTGTGGTGGAGGGTGCAATCTAGCAATCTGTGGCAACTGTTCATCAGGGCACCCACCTTAGTCCAGCTATTGAGCAGGTAGTGTATGGTTGTAAAAACTGCATCATTATCATCATGCACTTATCTCTTCCATAAACACAAAGCTCACCCCTTACACCTTCTCCATTCGCTTCAAGTCAAACCTATCTAGGTGTCTTCTACTGCTTTTTTTAACTCTTCCTGTAACCTTTTCCCTCTCTACATGGCTCCTCCTCCATCCTGCCTTACTCTATCTTTCCTCACCCACTTCGTCTGTAGCCTACTCACATATTTGCTACTACCACATTATGGTCAGACAACCCCCATCCCCTCATTGCCCCAAATACCCTCTATTATGAAACACAGATTACCTCATTCGTTCATCTATACATATAAAATCAGTCGGCACATTTCGTTCAACCGTCTCTACTTCCCTTCTCCACTCCTCTCATTGTGTACCAGTACCGTACCTTTTTATCTTTCTCTGCCTGAAGAAGTGGCAACCATCAGCCTCCTCCTCACACATACGTCCACAGTTGCATAGCTTATTAACCCAGGAACTACTATGTTCCTTCCGCCAGGCACGGTATGTAAACATGTACATCAAATCAAATACTGTGCCAGTGCCGGGAAATGTCTCAAAATTGGGCGACACATAGAAAGTAGTGGCATCTCTCCATGCCACATCCTTCACTCCTCCCCCCCCTCCCCCCCCTTAACTATACCCTTTTCTTTGTACAGGTTCTAGCAGTTCATGGGTTAACTAGTATATTTTGTTATGTGGTATAGTTTGGTAATACAGTATAAGTACTGGTACGGTTGCTTGTTAGCAGTTTGTGATACGGTAATGTACCATTCTTTTACCACATTAAAACTCTAGATAATTGCAGGTGTCTGTGTGGGAATTGTGATGTGATGGACACCTATGAGGAGTGTAAATGCTGTCAAGAAATAATAAATGTACGAATACATTAATGTTGTTATAACCAGGGATGGAGTGAATACAAGAGTTCAGTATTCAAATACGAATACTTTATGAAAGTATTCATGAATGCAGTCATGAATACTTTTCCATAAATTAATTAACTTTTTTACTATAGGCCTAGCTAATTACTGTAGCTTATGCAATGGTTAACTATTTTATGACTGATAACAGACACTACCTGTATTCAATACTGGTATTTAAACTTATATAGTGTAGTAACTAGATATATGGTATGGTATCAAATTTGTGAATATGACGAGATACGAACGATGACAGCTCTCTCTTGCTCTCGCTCTCTTTGTATTCGCCATATTATTCTAAGAATACAAATAATTTGTCCAAATATTTGAATACGAATGCACATACTTTTACTTTTATTTACAAGAATTTGAATACGAATACCCTGAATTACTGTATTCGAATGCATTCGAATACGAATAACAAAAACGAATACTCCATCCCTGGTTATAACTTCAACAGTACGGTATATGCAGTAACTGTCTCGAGTGAGAATTGCCCGGCGCGACCGCAGCCGCTCCAAGGACGCGTGCCTCCAGGGAGGGGTCAGGGGATAGTTGTGGCGGTTTGGCTCCCGGAAACTGCTCCCCACGGTCGGCAGCCTGCTGTCCTCCACTGTCGGTGATCTTGTCCCCGGACGGGAGGGTCGGCAGTTTCGGGAGGTGGTCCCACGGCGTAAACGCCCTGACTATACACCCTTCACCAACAACCAGACAAAGCATATCATCAACAATCTCAAGCTCTAACCCGCCTGTGGCCTAGACAACATAAGCAACATTCACCTCAGACACCTGGGACCACAAGGCATACAAGCACTCACTAACATATCAAACTACAGCTACTCACACAACACAATACCAGACATCTGGAAGCATGGCATCATCATCACATTCCCCAAACCTAACAAAGACCCCACACTACCCTCCTCACACCGCCCTATCACACTCCTTTGTACCCCCTCCAAAGTCATAGAGCACCTTGTACTACAACTGATGACACCTGACTTACCCCATTCTCCAACACAACACGGCTTCAGGCCATTGCACTCCACAAACACTCTTCTTACAGACCTTACACAAAGAGCTTTTGACGGCATCAACTCAGCTAGACCACCACACAGATCAGTACTTGCCACACTCGACATTAGTAAAGCCTTCGATGCCATCCCCCGCCACAACCTAACAAACAAAATCTACAACACATACATGCACAACAACACAAAAAGATGGCTGGCCAACTTCTTAGCAGGCAGATGTGCACACGTATCTTTTGCCGGTCAGTCATCTAGCATTAGAAATTTCCCAAACGGAGTCCCGCAAGGATCCGTCCTGTCGCCCGCACTCTTCAATCTGTACATGCATGATATAAATACACCAAATTCACCCCAAATAACCAAAGCCTCCTACGCAGACGACATAACACTCACAAGCACGCACCAAAACCCAGACACAGCAACAAGACTCCTTCAAGACTATCTCGACACATTACATGAATGGTGCACTACAAACAGACTCAATTTAGCCCCAGCTAAATCCACTGCAACCCTCCTCACAAGCTGGACAGGAGAGCACGATTACGTCCCGGGACTCAACATAAACAACACACCCCTAACACACACACACACACCCAAAATCCTAGGAGTAACATACGACACCCAAATGACATTCAAACAGCACACCACAAACACGAAAAAGAAACTGACACCCAGACTTAACGCCCTCAGATCACTTGCCCACACGAAATTTGGACACAACAAAGAAACCACCACCACAGTCTACAAACAATACATAAGATCAGTTATGGAATACGCAAGCCCGGCCTGGGCTTCCAACCTAGCTGAAACACATCATAAGACCTTACAGACCATTCAAAATAAAGCCCTGAAAATCATCACAGGATGCACAGCTACGACACCCACAGATCAGCTACATCAAGAAACCAAAGTCCTCAAAGTCAAAGATCATCTAGACATGAGAGTCACAAAATTCGTGGCAGCAGCCTCCACGAATCAACACCACCCACTACACTACATGGTTACACACCCACAGACACCAAGAAATATCAAAACAACACCCAGCACACGCTATCACACACAAATACTGTCTTCTCTCCCTCCCTACCCACCCCAAACCAACTTCCGGAAGCACATCCATACTCATATCACTCGCCGTTCCATTCACTCACTCATAGACAACACCCAGCTGCAAGCACGACCTCCCGAAATCCATCCTTCTGAATCCTCCCTTCCTCGCGAGGACAGAGTCCACCTGGCCAGGCTGAGATGCGGACACCATCCGGCTCTTCTGAGCTATCAGAAGAGACTGGATGACTCCGTCGTCGACACCTGCCCGGGTTGTAACACAGCACCCCATACCATTAAACACTCATAGAAGACTGCATTTCACACAACCACTTATGCCAACAACACAATATACACTCTTTGAGAGCTCTGTGGGAAAGCCCGACCGTGGCCATGGCCTTCCTTAGGGACTCGGGCTGTTCGGCCAGGCAGCTTAGGGAACAACAACAACAACAACTGTTTCGAGTCGGCCACCCCTAGCTATGGGATATGTGCCTAAGTATAGGCCTATTCACACAAACTTAGTAGTATATCTTCACACCTATTGAAACTTCACTATGCCAGTATGTAATATTTTTGTAAAGTGGGGTGACTTTGGACTGGGGGTACACTTTTGACCTTTCACGGTATTTTGTAGACCTACCGTCATCAAGGCAATATGAAAGGTATTTAAAAAAAAAAAAAAAAAATGGCACTTAAGAGATATCATTAAAGTAGGTAGGAAACAAATCCCAAATAAATCACACAAATATATACCGGTACCGTACTGAATAGGCTAAAAAAAAAAAAAAAAACATTGTAAAGTTGGTGGGAAAATATATACAGTATAGGCTATCTATCTATCTATCTATTGCCTGACGCCGTGATCCCCGAAGGGTTGGCCACGAACGAACCGCCCCCGTGCACCTCTGTCCCCAGTCAGTCGACGCCCCTCCCCCCAACCAGCACCGCCTTCGTTCATGTACAGTATAGGCTATACCTGGTATAATTATAAAGTATATATATATTTTTTTTTTGTTACCCTGGGTACCTTTGCTCATACAGAAGAAATGAGATTATACAGTACCGGTACTGTACAGTGTATATGCTGTATGTGAATGACTGGGTCATCATTTATTGTTATTATATTATTATTTTGTTTTTCTATGTCTCAACTTCTGGACTGTAGGCTTTTCAATAGCCTTTAACTCGTACGAGGCCCCAGGATTATCAATTGAAGCTTTGAGATGGGTGCTTCATGTGTCGCACTAGATGAGATGGAGACAATGGAGCTTCAAGGTGTTTGTTGCTTCCTTTCTGCCACAATAGATGTATGTTCATACACAGGGACATACCCCATAGCTTGAGATGGTCTTAACAAAAATATATATTCACACACATCTAGATCACCTAGGAAAAGACCCAGAGACCAAAGATCACTAGGGGCCTCCAGCATTTCACTTGCCCCAGCCCTCCCGGAGAGGTTCCGGTCTTAGCATGCAGACACGCAGCGGGGCACACCACAATGCCCGCCCACCTCACATCCAGACATGACCCTTCATAATTATACACTGGCTCCCCGGGCCAGACGCTTGATGGACTACACATTATCTAGTCCAACTGGCGCCTGACCCAACGCCCGCGCTATCTCTCAACTATTCACAAGCATTCTCTAATCATTCCTATTTATTACCACTGCTCTTGCCTGTTCTACAGTCATCTCTCTATCTTTCAACGCTTGTACTCCACAATCACTCCATCTCAACGGAGGTAAGTCTTCCTCCCTCCCTTTGTAGCTGACTCATATACAGTACTCTCTTTGTAAGCCTTTCATATCCCATTTGCTCAACATGTCCATACCAGCACAGGACCCTTCTGGCTCATCTCTCATCACATCCAACTTCCTTCTCTCTTTTGCCTTCAAAGCCCATGTCTCAGCCCCATACATAACTGTTGGTACAACTATCCCTTGATACATTGCACTTTTAGCTTTCATTCCGAGATTTCTCACCTTCCACATACTTACCATTGCTCCGAAAACTTTCTTTCCTTCACATACTCTCTTTTACTTTAATTTCCACACATGTGTCCTTGCTTATCATTCCTCCAAGATATTTAAAACACTCAACTTGTTCCAGTATTTCATCATCCAGTCTCACATCTAGATTCCCCCTACAAGCACCTCTACACACCATCACTTTACTTTTATTGATGTTCAATCTCAGCTTCCCCCTCCGACATACCACACCAAACTCTTTGACTTCTCGCTGCAGTTTCTCTTCAGAATCTGCTACCAATGCTATATCATCAGCAAACAGCAACTGGTAGAACTCCAAATATATACCACTCTTTCCTACTAAACCCAATCCTCTACCCGTAGTTCTCATTTTCACCTCCCTCACCACACCATTAAACAGCCACGGTGACATTACACAACCCTGTCGTTGACAACACTAGATGGCGACACTTTATATATAAACGTCACTTGATTGGAGAGAGCAGCTATTCGGTACCGGTAGTTCACAGCATCATTGAATATGGCCGGGCATCTTTTATGCTATGAATTGGTGACGATATAGGGGGTATTTTCTTGACATGTTGGTGTAGCCAGGATACTGTACTTGTAGATCAGCAGGAAAGAATGTTGTGAGGCTGAACCCATACCTGACTGCATGATTGATCATCCAGGGTTTATATCTGTTGCCTTATGCCCGTGGAATCTTCAGGCTGTCTACTATGCTTATAGGCAACAATATGGACAAATACAAAGAGAAAACTGAATGAGTAAGTGTAATGCCTTTAAAAGTACAGTACCGTACTGTAACTAGAATATGTTTTATCATACATAATGTACTGCTGATCACAATTATTTTCTTTTAATTTTTCTGAAGTGAATATACATAATTATGTCAATATTTTGTCACACCTTCAAAGTTTAAAGTTTGAATTTTGTGACTAAACCAGATTCTTCAAAATAGCAAACTACAAATAACAAAATTTGATCATCTTAGCATATAGATTTTTAGAGTAGCTTTAGCCTATGCTTATTATTCTGTACCAGCTATACATATAGAGAAATAGGTGAACAAGAAAACAAATATCACTTTTGACCAGATAGTAACAGACATCATACTAGTGTGAATTTATATACTGTACTAAAACACTTATGATAAGTATACTCAAAGGATGACCCTGCTAAAGGATAAAATGGTGCAATATGAAGTCATACTATAAACAGTAGGCCTACTGTACTGTAATTGAAAAGCAAGTTAGAAGAGGAAATACTGAAGATGTGTCAGGTGGTATAATAAGGAGCTTATATGAGTAGAAGATGGAGGGTGATGGTATGGTATGCCTGTATGCATGTTATTCTGTCTTATTGTTAGAAAATGTGGAACACTAGAGTAGATAACACTATAGGTAAAACTTTGCAGTGAGGTAGGCTGTGATGCCCATCATAAACATTATGCAACACATTTTATAATAAAAGAAACATATTTGCTTTAAAGTATGACAGATCTGTTGATCAGTTGTACTTTCCAGCATTTACATCAGAGTGATTGACCTATAGCCTGGGTATGAGCAAGTGAAAAAACAAAACATTAAATGGGGACCATTTTGGGATGGGCATAAGGGGCATGTCTGGACAAAAAAAGCTGGAGGTGTTCCCACCATGGTCATCCTTTAGTAGGGTATTCCTGGGAAGGAAAAAATAGTATCAAAGATATTGATATTATTTCAGTAGTACCGGTATTCATAAATATAAAAATACAGGTGATACACTCTTAACCCCAAGATAAAACAGTACAGTACCAGTATATACTGTACATTATACAACATTGAAAGTACTGATAGGGTTTCACCTAACACATCATCATCATCATATCATCTCCGACACCTTGTTTCCCCCTGGGAAACCCCCACTAGAGGATGACCATGACAGAAACGTCTCCAAGCTACTTTGTCAAGACATGCCTCCCCTGCCCGTGCCACAATGCCCCTTCCACTACGTGGAAGTTTTTCTTCAATATATTTTTCCACTTTCTTTTCCCATACCATAGGTGGTCTTCCACTACTAGCGGTTCCACTCACCTGACTCCCATATATCTTTCTTGGCATTCTGTCTTCATCCATTCTCTGAACATGACCATACCACCTCAAAGTACTTCTCTTTATCCACTCAACCACACCACAATCAATGCCCAAAGCCTGCTCTTCCATTCCAAAGGACTCGTACACTTCCCTATTACTTGGCCCATCTAGCCTATTCATGCCAGCTGCCATTCTGAAAAGCTCATATCCACAGGTCTCAGTTTGAAGAGGTCCTCGTCACTTGCCGTCCATGTCTCGCTTCCATACGAGAGTGTTGAGAGCAGCACACTGTTTCTCAGTGACTTTTTGACTTCCTGGCTAACCATTCTTCCTTTGAGAATACTATCAAGTTCTCCAATCACCTTTCTCCCTTGCATTTTTCTCTCTTTTTATCTCACTCTCCATTTTACCATATTTGCATAGTACAGCTCCCAAATACTTGAAACTTTCAACCTCTTCTAGTACTTCATTTTTCAATTTTATTTTACAACTTTTCTTGTGTTCTTTCTTGATTCTATATGTTTCCTTAAAATCTATGGTTTCATGCATTCTTCTCTCAAACACCATTACCTTACATTTCCCTACATTGACCTTTAACTTTCTCTTTTCACATACCCTGTCAAAGTCAGTGACCACTCTCTGAAGTTCTTCAGCATTTTCTGCCAACAGGACTGCATCGTCCGCATATAGGCATGTTAAAATCTTCCATGTTCTTCCCTCTGATTACAGTCTAGCTCCCACACCCATTGATACAGCCCTACATTCCCTAATCACTCCATCCATGTATATATTGAACAACCAAGCTGACATGACACATCCCTGTCTTACACCTACACTGACCTCAAAACTTTCACTTAACTTATCCCCTACCTTCACATTTGCCATTGCATTCCTATAAAAAGATTTTACTGCCATTAGCAACTTTCCTCCCACACCATATACTGTTAACACATCCCACAGGCCCTCCCAGTCTACTTTGTCATAGGTTTTTTCCAAATCCATGAATGCTGCATAGAGTTTTCTGTTTTTGGCCAGATACTTCTCTACCAACAATCACATTGAGGCTATCTGCCCTTTCTGAAACCTCCCTGTTCCTCGCCTATTTTGTCATCCGTTATCTTCTGTAGCCTCTCTGTTACTACTCTTGCGTGTACCTTTCCAGGTATGCTAAGCAAGCTAATTCCCCTATAATTCTTACACTCTTCTTTACTACCCTTCCCTTTGTATCACTGCTTTCCTCCAGTCCTCTGGTACACTTTCCTTTTCCCATGCTAATTTACATAACCTATGCATTATGTCAACAGCTTCTTCTCCTCCATATCTCAGCATTTCACCTGGGATGTTATCTACTCCAGCAGCTTTGCCCATTTTAAGTCTATTGATTGCTTCTTTTACTTCTTCTCTGCTTATCTGGCTTTCAACTACCCTGTTTATTCTACCTCCCTCCATTCCTATGGAATGGAGTTTATTCCTATACAAGTTTATAGTTAGGCATAGAGATAAGATAGAAACATGCATATATATATATATATATATACGGTATATATTTACGTCTCACATTTTACTACCATTAGAAGCTGTGCTATACCGTATACTTAATGTATAGTCGTGGTCATGAATTTCTGGATTTTTTTTGTAGAGATAATTATAATACACATGATAACTATATTGGAAAACTGTTGGAACCGCACAGACAAATTACTGGGATTCACTAGTTAATGTTCATTGTCTTGTACTGTATTAGGTGTATTCTGACCACGACTGTACATAGATTATTGAAGCGTGGGGTTTAAATTAACAGCCCACTAACATTTTCTAGAATCTGCATAGGGCAGATTCTAGATATCTGGAGTTCACCCGTAATGCTCTGAGAACCTGCAAAAAGTGCTTATTACCAGTATATGGAATGCAACAAAATGCAGTGTTATAGGATAATCGCATAAGGGAAATAAACTGGGAACATACTCTTTATTGCATTAATCTAATAAGTTAGTATTTCTATGAAAGGGTTAAAGATAAAACAAATTCTTACTAATTATATTTTTTATTTCGTAAGTGTCATTGTATACTTGTATTTACATGTTTTAATGTTTTAATTTAGTTACCAACAAGCCTAGGAAATTATTAAAATTCAACAGTTTGGGAAGTCTTACATTTAATCAAAATGTCTATAAAATACAGTACAGTATATCCTCATACATGAATTTATACTCAATTTTATGTATGAAAGTTAAATTTGAATGATTTACAAGAAAAGAAAAAAATACTGGTACAGTACTGTACAACAAATCTGAGTGAAGTTTTGAGAAAACTTACCAGTAAGTTTCTCCAATTTTGGAGTTTCCTTATAAAAAAAACAAAAAACAAAAAAAACCCAAGCTACTTTATATATTTTTAAGTATTATCATTGTTTTATGTCTTTCAATTAACCCAACATTTTGGTGAAGATGTAGTATTCGGGCGTATCGCCCGTCTTGTTTACACTACTCACAGGCTCGCAATCACGTTCCTGTCTATTTTAACTGCCTTGGGATACAATAATAGGGTACCCCCCCCCCTATTACTTATTGTCATCATCATATATTTTGCCAGCAGGGGGAAAATTGCAGAATAAAAGCAGTCAAAATAGACGGAATTTAACCGCGACCGCACGACCTATGTAAACATGACGACCGTAAGCCTGGATACTACATCCTTCCCCATATTTTCCCTAATATTCATAGCCTGCCCCACTGCAGCTCCAGACAGCACATATGTATAATGAAGCATTTCATCGAGAGATAAATGATCGGTAAAAATGTAGTTACTTTGGCTAGTTTTATTTTTTATTTATTTTTTTTTTTTACCTAAAAACCTGGTGTATCTGTATATTCAAGTAGAATATTATGGTAAATCCATATAAATCAGTAATATACGGGCCCATTACACCGAGAATATTAAAACAACAACAGAACAAGTGGGGAGGGCTTGGCAATGATGCAGTATTCGGGCGTACCGCCTGCCTTGTTTACACAACACAGACGCTCGCGATCACGATCCCGTCTATTTTGACTGCCGTGGGCTACAATAATAGGTTGATTGCCCCCATGACTTATTGGCATCATCATATCTATTGCCAGCAGGGGGTAAATAACAAAAAATAGCCGGGAACTTAACCGCTGGTGATCTACTGTCGACTTATGTACAGTAAACATGACAACTGTATGCCCAGATACTACATCCTTCCCGATGGCTTTGAAGCTCAGGGAAAATGAGGGGTTAAGACGTTTAATGAGTGAATATGGATAAAAACACCTTGTCCAAACCTTTAATTATTTGAATAGTACATAACTACGGAAAGTCGTCAAGTTTTGTAGTTACGATATGTAATATAGACATAAAATACGATATATGCGGGTCGATCCACGCTCGAACATCATCTGTTCCTCAGTGTAAACACACGACTGCAGGCGGATCGCTAGATATACCTAAAACTAACCAAACATAACTTAGGCCAACTGATTTAGGGATAGATGTAGAGTTCGGGCGTACGGTCGTAATGTTTACATAAGGCGATCGCCCGCGGTTAACTTCGCGTCTATTTTGACGGCAATGTTTTCGGTTATTTGCCCCCTGCTGGCAATATACATGATGATGACAATATGTCAAAGGAGTACAAAGGAGTACAAAGGAGTACAAAGGAAATCAAGCAACAACAGATCTAGTGACCCTTCTAGGTTGCTTGTCCTCCAAAACACTGAGGATCAAGTGTCCAAACAGTGGTTTAGAGTGGGTAAGGGAACATTGGAAAGGGAATTACTGCCCTGGAACTAATGTCCGTGGCAGGATTAGGAAGTTAGTAGGGGACAGATGGGTTAGTAACTGAGGGGGGGATAAAATAAAGTTATTCATTTACAAACGCAGTCAGTCGCGGGTTTGATGCGAGATATTTGTCTAGGCGGAGTTTAAATGAATCAACGGTGATGCAGTCTATAACGTTTCGGGGAAGCCCATTCCACAAGTTGACAACTCGATTGAAGAAGAAATTCTTAGATTCGTGTGAGTTAAAAGATTTACCAATAATTTTGCAACCGTTTCCCCGCGTGTAATTAGATTGGTCGATAGTGAAGTACTTACTACAGTTCATATTGTCGATGCCTTTGATGATTTTGAACACTTGAATTAAGTCACCTCTAAATCTGCGCTGGGTTAAAGGAAATAGATTTAATTCTCTAAGATGCTCTTCGTATGGTTTGTTCTTTAGGCTAGGTATCATTTTGGTAACTCTACGTTGAACTCGTTCTAGCTTGTTTATATCTTTTTGGTAATAAGGGCACCAGGATTGAACGCAGTATTCCAGAAGAGGGCGGACTAAGGAATTGTAAAGGGTTAGGATAACTTCTTTGGATTTATGCTCAAATGACCTGCCTATAAAGCCAATGATTTTGTTTGCCTTCTTAACAACTTCTGAACATTGTTGACTCGGTTTTAGGTTACTCGATATTGTTACTCCCAGATCGGTTTCTCTGTTTACATTCTTAAGCTGAGTGCCATTCATCGAATAGTTTGCTTTCTCATTTAGGTATCCGATATGTAGTACTTTACATTTATCCGCATTGAAACTCATTTGCCAAATTTGGGCCCAACATGACAATTTATCTAGATTGTGTTGCATATCGTCAACTTGTTCTTTTGAGAGTACGCTATTTGCAATTTTTGTATCGTCAGCAAATTTTGAGATTGTACAGGTGAGACCCTCATCTATGTCGTTGATGTAAATTAGAAAGAGAATTGGTCCTAGTACCGATCCCTGGGGTACCCCGCTACTTACATTGGTCCATTTAGATGCCTTACCGTTTATGACTACTCTTTGCTTTCTGTCGCTGAGCCAATTTTCTATCCATTTCAACACACCGTCTTGTATTCCATGCGCTTTTAGTTTTAGCAGTAAACGTTTGTGGGGAACTTTGTCAAAGGCCTTTTGAAAATCAAGGTATATAATATCTACAGCTTTACTCTCATCGTAGAGGTTGAGGATATCGTGGAAGAAGTCTAAGAGGTTTGTTAAACAGGAACGTTTTTTACGAAAGCCGTGTTGAGTATCTTTAAGTATGTTATTTTCCTCTAAGTGATTTACGAGTCTGTCTCGTATGACCGTTTCTAGCATTTTACATACAACTGAGGTTAAGCTAATTGGACGATAGTTACTGGGTAGGGATTTGCTGCCTTTTTTGAATATCGGTGTTACGTTGGCTAGTTTCCACTGATCGGGCATAGTTCCAGACTGCAAGGATTTATTGAATAGTAATGTCAGTGGTTTGGAGAGCTCATCCTTAGCTTCCTTTAGAACTCTAGGCGAGATTGTATCAGGTCCAGGCGTTGTATTTACCTTGAGTTTATCTAAACAATTCAATACTTCTCTCTCTGTAACGGTGATATTGCTTAGAACATCTGAATTATCAATCTGAATCGGCGATGGTGTAGGGATATGACTGAGGTCTTCTGTTGTAAAAACTGATGCAAAGAAGGTATTGAGGGCATTACTCATTTGTACTTCGTCTTTGGTGTATTCTCCATTTTCATCGACTAACGGTCCAACAGTTGAAGTAACTACTTTTTTCTTTCTGATATAACTATAGAATTCTTTCGGGTTTGTTTTACTTTGATTCGCAATATGTAACTCTAATGTCTTTTTACTTTGCTTAATTAACTTTTTGGCTTTGCGTCGTAGCTCTACAAATTTCAGCCGTTCTTCGTCATTTTGTGAGGATTTTAATCTATCATTAGCAAATTTTTTAGCAAGCAGGCAGTTTGAAATATCTTTATTCCACCATTTGGGCTTATTATTATGGCCTGGACGCCGTATTTTCGATGGTATGCAGTCTTGCACTGCTTTTAGGTAAGTGGCTTCGAATAACTTCCAAGATGTATTTATGTCGTTATTGTGAATTAAAAAGCTCCAGTCAGTTTCTTTAAACATAGCTCTAAGTTTATGGAAGTTTGCTTTCTTGAAATTAGGGACTTTTTCGATGCTACTATTTGGTTCGTTACTAGTAAACTTTAAAGTGAAAGTTATCGTACGATGGTCGCTGTTACTGAATTCATCACCAACATTCAAATTCTCTATTAATTCTTCTTTTGTTGCAAGTACAATGTCAAGAACGTTATTACCACGGGTTGGCGTTCGAACAAATTGATAAAGCATGTCATGGGAAGGTGAGGGGGGGCATGCCCCCCTTATCATATTATTGTTTCCAATGGCATTTAAACTAGACGGGAACATGATTGTAAAGGTCCGACGCCTCCGTCATGTTTACATCTGTCGATTGCTGTGGTTAAGTTCGCGTCTATTTTGACGGCGATTTTTTCGTTTCGGTAATTTGCCCCCTGCTGGCAATATATATGATGATGACAATATGTCATGGGGGTATTATTGTATCCAAAGGCAATCAAAATAGACGGGAACATGATGGCAAAGGTCCGACGCCACTAATGCGTAGTGTAAACAAGGCTGGCGGTACGCCCGCACTTAACATTCTTGCCTTTATTTACCCTAAAGTAAGCAAATCGCACAAAGTCGAGGTAACAATTTGCTCCGTTTAGTTTTTCTTTCAAGGGGGCCTAATCAGGGATCCGAATCATTATAAGATTGAACTTAGTGTAATCATCATCTATGTTGCCATTACGGGGCATCAACAAAATACAGATATGATAATCCCGCGCACGAGTTGATATGAACGGATCGCCAGGATCGGCTAGATAGTCAACAAAACTGGGATTCAAACACAAGAAGTGGCGGATCTATCACAGACTTTACTCTTACAGGCGCCTGTGCACATATTATTACCGTACCTAGGTAATGGACTAGTGCCAGGGCCCAGGGATGTACATTCTGCTTTACAGGTAGGAGTACAGTACAGTACCATAAATTGTGTTCACGGCGAAAATATAGGCTAGTGATAAATTGACACCAAGCCACCAACACTTCTAGACTAGTACGAAATAATCAAAATACACACATAGGTCTAGCATTAAAATATAGCAGAAAGGGCAAGGATGTAGTATGCGGGTTTACCGTAAAACCGCCCGCCTTGATTACACTACACAGACGCTCGCGATCAGGTTCCCATCTATTTTGACTTACATGGTTTACAATAATAAGTTGAGGGGCCAGGGAGGACTTTGCCCCCTCTCACCCCCCCCCCCCCATGACTTAGCCTATTGTCATCCTCATATATATTGCCAGCAGGGGGCAAACAACTGTAACATGACAAAATAGACGGGAACTTAACCGCAATTTATCAACCTAGGCTATGTAATCATGCCGACCGTCGGCCTGTACACCCGGATACTATATCCGGGTAGAACGTAGAGTTCGGGCGTACCGCCAGCCTTGTTTACACTACGCGTAGGCCGTAGTGGCGTCGAACCTTTGCCATCATGTTCCCATCTATTTTGACTGCCTTTGGATACAATAATATGTTGAGGGCTCACCCCCCCCCCCCCATGACATATTGTCATCATCATTTATACTGCCAGCGGTGGGCAAATAACCTAAAAAAATCGCCGTCAAAATATACGCGAAGTTAACCGCGGCGATCGCCCTATGAAAACATGACGACCGTACGCCCGGAATCTACATCCATCCCCTATATCCTTCCCCAGAAAAGTATGTTTAGCCTACTAATAAAAACTCATGATGGTGCACTTATAGAAATTTACCAATATCATAAGTTGTCCATAGGCTCACCTAGGCTAAGTGTAATAATAATAATAGGCTAATAATTCAATTGTTCGACCTAGCCAGTAGCATAGCCTATAGGCTACTGCGAAAGAATAGGCTAGTAGCCTAAATGTCATAAACTGCACTAGCCTTAGCCTAGGGGTTATTTTAAACGACACTAGCCTAGGCCTACTGCAGCGTTATGAGAAACAATTTATTAGGGAAAATAGGCACCAATAGATTTGCCATATAGGCTAGGCTAGTCCTCATGGAGGATTTTCGTTATCGATAAATTGAAAAAATACCCACTTCACATACAAATAGCCTACACCAAATATCTAGGCTAAGTCAAAGATGTAAAACAGCGGGGGTGGCAGCCCCCACCCATAATATTAGGATAGGTTAGGTAAGGTTGTTAGGTTAGGCTAATGTCATTTCAAAGGGGTATAGTAAACACTAGGATAGTCTAGGCCTATACCCGGTCAGAGGTAAGTCCTGCAGTAGTCTCCTTGAATGCAACCAATATTGAATTTGACGTTTCATTGCTGCTGGCCTCTGCAATGGTGAATGGTTTAGCAATAGGCAATGCACTCTCCTCGAAATGTAAAGTAGGCTACACAGCCTAGGCCTACAGCTAGACTTTGGCTTTTCATTCCAAATTCTTGTCTGGTTGACAAAAACATACCATTTTCTAACATACTGTTCTTCCTCAGGAAATTTATAAAGACATATAGGCTACATGGTCCAGGTGTGTTAAAACACCCAAATACCACACAGCAGTTCGGCAAACATAACCACTCCTGACGAGGGGTGAGGAGGCACTGCCCGTGACTGACGTTAAATTAATTCATTCCCAAATATTTTCGCACTCTATTCCTGGTGTGACGTCACACATCGTTGCCAGTGCGTATTGTTAATAATGTTTTTTTTGCCATTACGGAGTGATATTTTTGGTAAATTATATATAACCAGATATTTATCAGCTCCTGTAGAACCTCTCAACCACGATAAAAAGTAAATGTGTTAATTCATGCATCACCACCTTTAAGAGTAACCGGCCTTCGGCCGGAACATTTTCTACGGAAAAATGCACAAATTAATCTAGAAGGGGGATCTGATGGATGTTTTTATAAGTTTGATTGAGGTCTAGGGAGGAAACTAAAAAAAAAAAAAAAAAAAAATGAAAAAATCTACCAAAAAGTGAACCATCCCCCCTTAACCCCTTCTGCACGATACCGCCTTTTTCTCTTTTATTCTGGCTAAATTTGGACGATCGTATGCAGTTTAAGAAGGACCTATGTTATTCAGAGGGCTTATCGAGATAGTATTTACCCCTTTGAGTCCTAGAGGTTGATAACAAGCCAAAGAGAATCGCCTAATGGTAACCAGCATAAGATGAACATTACGTGCTTAAGGGGTTACTAAGTTTCAATTAAACCCGATAAAATTTAGAAAATGTACAGTACGTATCAGCATTAAGGGGGGATGAGCCGCTTTTCCGGACCACTTTCTCCCTCATGTTTAGCCCCATTAGTTTTCAGATGTTAAGATGTTTGCCCCATTAGTTAGTCGTTCTTAAGACCTTTCGCCCCATTTCGTCGTCAATATTTAGACCTTTCGTGCTATTTAGGTGTCGATTTTTCCCTGGCGAGCGATAGTGAGCCTGTAATGTTGGAAGAAACGGCCTTCGGCCGGGACATTTTTCTACCGAAAAATTTACAAATTAATCTAGAAGAGAGATCTAATAGATTTTTTGTTTTTTATTTGATGGAGGTCTAGGAAGGGAACTAGAAAAATAATGAATACATGCAACAATTGCCCAAAAAGTGAACCCCTTAACTCCTTACCAAATATTTAAATTTTGGAGGTTTTGAATTTATCCCGAACTGAATCAAATCTTGTTATTAATGATTTACCTAATCTATAATGTTTACATTTTAGTGGATCGTTGTTGTTCGGGGGTTCATACGGGCCTGGAGTTATGTCTTAAGCCGGTATCACACGAGAGCTTTTTTAGTCAACATTCGATAATCAACATTTTTCTGGCAACATTTCTGGAATATTTTGCACTGGTATCGGAAACTAGACTTATGATTGGTGAACTTAGGTGACAGAAATATTATAAATGTTGACCTCATAAGCTGCCAGACCAGTGTTGAGGATTAATGTTGAGGCAAAAAGCGCTCGCGTGATACCGGCTTTAGAGTGCATATTTTGAGGCCTTGAACTGATTGAACGAACCTCACAAATAGGGAAGATGCATAGATAAGACAGTAAAGCTGGTATCACACGAGTTTTTTCCCTCAATACTGGTCTGGTAGTATATGAGGTCAACATTTAAACTATTGCGGTCACCTAAATTCATCTACCATCAGTGTCGTTTCCGATACCAGGGCAAAATATTCCAGAAATGTTGCCAGAACAATGTTGATCATCGAATGTTGAGTATAAAAGCTCAGAAGTGTCGGATACCAGGTAAACATTATTAACCCTCTCAGTACCGGTGACGTCCTTTTCTATAAATTCTGGATGCTATTCGACGATAATATTCATTTTAAGAAGGACGCCTTTTTGTTTTTTGTTTTGTTTTGTTTATCTATGTGAGTGGGGGAGACAAAAGGCAGAACTGCCTGTGGCGAGTGCCTCCCACAGAGTTGAAAGAGGGACAGGGTCTACTCCCTAACAGGCTACAGACTATCCCAATTCATCCTTTTAGCTATCACATATCCTTCCTAAGCTTCATAAAATCGTCTGAATGTAGTTGAAATTAAAACAAAAGGCGTCATCGGCGCAGAAGGGCTTGGGAGCCCAGACGGTATTGTGTAGCATAAGTTATTGGTTCGACTCAATGGTTTAAGGAGGGGGTTTAGTTTGCTCTTTAAACCTCTATCAAACTTTAAAAAAAAAAACACCCACAAGACCCCCTTCGATATTAATTTGTAAATTTTTCAGTAGAAAAAAGTCCCAGCCGAAGGCCGATTCCTCTTCAAATACAGGCTCGCTATCGCTCGCCAGGAAAAAAATCGACACCTAAATGGCACGAAAGGTCTTAATATTTGCAAAGAAATGGGTCAAAAGGTCTGAAAATCGCCAAACTAATGGGGCGAATGTCTTGAAATATCATAACTAATAGGGCTAAACATGAGGGAGGAGGAGGACTCGAAAAACCAACTGCCTCCCCTTAAGGATATGAAGTTAGACAAGTGAATGCAGTCGAACAATGCGAGGATATGGATATTGTAGTGAAAATAAGATTGTATGGATCAACTAGGGAACTATAGGGAACTTTAGTCTATTCGCTGTAAGTAGGCAAGAAATCATGACCTCTATCTTCTGTAACTCAAAAAGGGCTCGAGCAAATTGGCTGTACATTTCCACATCTATTCCTTGACTGACTCTTCTCAAATTGTCGACATAATAGCTCGATTACTTTAGTCGTTTTTGAGTTACAGAGGTCATGATGTTTCGCCTACTTACAGCGAATAGACTATAGTATATACATGAACCCCTTCTGTGTCGGCGACGTCGTTTTAATTTTATTGTAGCTCTATTGGGACGATTTTGTCGAGCTTAAGAAGGATCTGTGGTAGTAAAATGGGTCAAGTTCGATTGTTCTGTCTTTTTGGGCGATTTTTGCATGTATTCATTATTTTTTTAGTTTCCTCCCTAGACCTCCATCAAATTAAAAACAAAATCCATTAGATCCCCCTTCTAGATTAAGTTGTACATTTTTCGGCAGAAAGATTTCTCGGCCGAAGGCCGGTTCTTCCAACATTACAGGCTCACTATCGTTCGCCAGGGAAAACATCGACACCTAAATAGCTCCGAAAGGTCTAAACATTGACGAAGAAATGGGGCGAAAGATTTTAAAATCGACTAACTAATGGGGCAAACAACTTAACATCTGAAAACTAATGGGGCTAAACATGAGGGAGAAAGTGGTCCAGAAAACCGGCCCATCTCCCCTTAAGCTGAGTAACATTATCTAAGAGTAACCAGGATAAAATGGAAAGGAAGTCACCGGTACTGAAAGGGTTAGATGATACACAGAAGAAAAATATCTCCCCAATTTTCCCTTTTTTTTCGATATATATGATGCATGATGCAAAATTGGTATATCACCATATATTCCTAAAAAAAAAAAAAAAATAACATACTGAGTCCGTGTCTCATTTTTTTTTTTTTTTTTTTTTTATCTTTTCAGTCTTTCTATGAGGGAGTCCTTCTACGTATGATACGAGGAAAATATTAATGACCTCTCTCGCTCTCTCTCTCTCCCTTCCTCCCTCCCCCCGCCCCCTCTCTTTCTCTCTCTCTCTCTCTCACTCTCTCTCTCTCTCTCTCTCTCTCTCTCTCTGTAAGTAGCTGGGTACCCCAGGGATCGGTACTAGGCCCAATTCTCTTTCTAATTTACGTCAACGACATAGATGAGGGTCTCACCTGTACAATCTCAAAATTTGCTGACGATTCAAAAATTACAAATAGCGTACTCTCAAAAGAACAAGTTGATGATATGCAACACAATCTAGATAAATTGTCATGTTGGGCCCAAATTTGGCAAATGAGTTTCAATGCGGATAAATGTAAAGTACTACATATCTGATACCTAAATGAGAAAGCAATCTATTCGATGAATGGCACTCAGCTTAAGAATGTAAACAGAGAAACCGATCTGGGAGTAACAATATCGAGTAACCTAAAACCGAGTGAACAATGTTCAGAAGTTGTTAAGAAGGCAAACAAAATAATTGGCATTATAGGCAGGTCATTTGAGCATAAATCCAAAGAAGTTATCCTAACCCTTTACAATTCCTTAGTCCGCCCTCTTCTGGAATACTGCGTTCAATCCTGGTGCCCTTATTACCAAAAAGATATAAACAAGCTAGAACGAGTTCAACGTAGAGTTACCAAAATGATACCTAGCCTAAAGAACAAACCATACGAAGAGCGTCTTAGATAATTAAATCTATTTCCTTTAACCCAGCGCAGATTAAGAGGTGACTTAATTCAAGTGTTCAAAATCATCAAAGGCATCGACAATATGAACTGTAGTAAGTACTTCACTATCGACCAATCTAATTACATGCGGGGAAACGGTTGCAAAATTATTGGTAAATCTTTTAACTCACACGAATCTAAGAATTTCTTCTTCAATCGAGTTGTCAACTTGTGGAATGGGCTTCCCCGAGACGTTATAGACTGCAGCACCGTTGATTAATTTAAACTCCGCCTAGACAAATATCTCGCATCAAACCCGCGACTTACTGCGTTTGTAAATAAATAACTGTATTTTATCCTCTTCTCAGTTACTAACCCATATGTCTCCTACTAACTTCCTAATCCTGCCACGGACATTAGTTCCAGGGCAGTAGTTCCCTGTCCAATGTTCCCTTACCCACTCTAAACCACTGTTTGGACACTTGATCCTCAGTGTTTTGGAGGACAAGCAGCCTAGAAGGGTCACTAGATCTGTTGTTGCTTGATTTCCTTTGTACTCCTTTGTACTCTCTCTCTCTCCCTCCCTTCCTCTCTCCTTTCCTCCTTCCCACCTCTCTCTCTCTCTCTCTCTCTCTCTCTCTCTCTCTCTCTCTGAATGTTATTCATAAATAAAAATATAAATGTGCAGGTATATGACAAATGCAGGGCAAACACTTTAATAACAAGTGACAGTTTGTATGTATTTATATTTTTGCCAAAATATCTTCAAAATCTAAAAATACAATATCAACCCAGAGACGTCTTTTTCATCATATTCTAGGAACTATTAGACGACTTTATTCAGCTTAAGGGGAGACTGACCGTTTGTTTGGTCTAGTAATTAATGTATTCATATATTTTGTTTAGTTTCCTCCCTAGACCTCCATCAAGCTTAGACAAAAAAAACCCTAGACCCCCCTTTAAGATAAATTTGTAAATTTTTCGGTAGAAATATTCCCCGGCCGAAGGCCGGCTCCTCTTAAAATTGCAGGCTCGCTTTCGCTCGCCAGGAAATAATCGACACCTAAATGGCACAAAAGGTCTTAAAATTGACAACGAAATGGGGCGAAAGGTGTTAAAATCGTCAAACTAATCAGCCGAACGTCTTACAATCTCAAAACTAGTGGGGCTAAACATTATGGAGAAGGGGGTCCAGAAAAACCTTAAGAAGGACCTCTACCAATATAAAGGCTTCTAACTATCCCAACCAACCCTTCTACCTACCACAGATCCTTCCTAAGCTCCATAATACCGTCTAAATATAGCTCGAAGAAAATATATAACACATCGCTGGTACTCAAAGGGTTATTGTAGTATGCTAGTGTACACTGTAAGTATATATGGTATGAAGAGGGCAACTAAAGTGTCCATAAAAATATACCCTCAAAATGGCATATAAAGTAGGTTAGGTAGCGCCAACGAACTTGACAATAATCTTGACCCCTTAACTTCTTATAACTCAAAATTAATGAAAGCAATCGGGCTGAAATTCCTATCATTTGGGAAGAGTCCACCAGGAAATAGGTATGGAAATGTACAGCCAGTTTGCTCTAGGCCCTTTTGAGTTACGTAGAGGTCAGGGGTCGAGATAATTGTCAAGTTAGTTGGCACTACCTATAGCTAATAATAGAACATATAAACAGCCCTATAGACTCTTTCTTTTCCAGCTGATGCTAAATTTAAGGGGAGACGGTCGTTTTTCTGGTCCCCTTTCTCCCTAGTGTTTAGTCCCATTACTTTTGAGATTTTTAGACGTTCGGCCCATTTCTTTGGCGATGTTAAGACCTTTCGTCCCATTTCGTTATACATGTTAAGGCCTATCGTGCCATTTAGGTGTCGTTTTTTTCCCCTGGCGAGCGAGAGAGAGAGCCTGTAATTTTAAGAAGAACCGGCCTTCAGCCGGGAAATTTTTCTATCGAAAAATGTACAAATTATCTTGAAGGAGGGTCTAGGGGATGTTTTTCTAAGTTTGAGGGATGTCTAGCGAGGAAACTAACAATTTATGATTAAATGAATGTATAGGCCAAAGAAGCAGTCAGTGTCCTCTTAATCACTCAGCAACTGATTTTTCGATACCTAATGCATAAATATAAAAGTACTCAGTCTGATTCATATTAATGTTAAGTTTGTTATCATAAACAACCAAGAGACTGGGGTTCTCGAAAAGGGGTTTCAGTCCTGAAAATGTGCTTGACTTGCAGTGTGCTGGCTAAATAATCCAGAAGGGTTGATAGCCTCTGAAGTGTTAGTTTAACTAATTAACTAACATTAAAAACATAATTAACTACAAAATAATCGTCAAAGCTTTCTTCTATTCAACAGCTGAACTCTGGAACTCTCTCCCAGAATCAGTCTTTCCCTCTTCCTATGACATACAGTGCTTCAAACTCCGTGTGTCCAGGCATTTTGGCTCATACGTCCCTTGATTTTGGCCCTGTCACTGTTTCAACTCTGGGGGAGGCACTCGCTACAGGCAGTTCTGCCTTTTGCCTCCCTCACTCACATAGAAACAAAATATATATATACAAAAGTAAAAAACAAATGACCCTTCCAAGATCCGATTACACATCATTAAACGATTACTTCCAGCTTAGGAAGGATCTGTGGGAATTATATGGGTAACGATTATCTCAATTAACCCTCTGATTTCCACATACCCTTCCTAATCCAAGTAAAATCGTCTAGTAATAGCCAGAAAACAGAAACGAAATACGTCAACGAACCTAGAGAGGGTTAAGATGGGAATAATAGACTAGCAATATACTAATTATGTTTTAAGGGGGGTCACCTGCTTTGTTTTATCTTTGTCTCCTTTTCTCTCTCTCTGGCTTGTATCCATTCGGCCCCATTCAGCCCAAGTGTCTTAAGACGTTTATCCCCATTCAGGTGTCGATTTCTGCCTGGCGAGCGATAGCGAGCCAGCATTGTATGGAGAAATCCGGCTTCGCCGGAGACATTTTTCGATCAAATAATGTACAAATTTAGCTTGCTGTCAAAAGAAATATATATATGCTGGCTCGCTACCGCTCACCAGGTAAATATTGACACCTGGATGGGGTAAACGTCTTAAAACAGTAGGCTAAATGGGGCCGATTGGATACAAGCCAAAGAGAGAGGGAGGGAAAGAGAAAAAAAGCGAGGTGGGCCCCCTTAATAATTGTATACTGTTATTACCTTTATTATATTTTGTTTAATGTTCTTTACCGTGTGCCCTTAACCCCTTCACCATGATGACGTCATTGTAATCAAATTCTGGTTACCATGCGACGATTTTGTTTAGCTTGTACTCAACCTCGAGGACTCAAAGGGGTAAATCCTCTGAATAACACAGGTCCGTCCTAAGCTGCATAATATTGTCTGCTTTTAGCCAGAATCCAAGGTAGAAAGGCGGGGTTAACCCATTCTGTACCGGTGATGTACTTGTCGGTATATTATGGCTACTATTAGGCGACTTTGTTCAGCTGAGGGAGGACGTCTACCCGTTACAAGGCTATAGACTAGCTCAATTATTCATTTTAGCGATCATATATCCTGCCTAAGCTTCATAAAATCGTCTAAAGGTAGCTGAAATCAAAGACAAAATAGGTCGCTGGTATAGAAGGGGTCAATATATAAAATGACTGGCGTTATCCGGGAGTATATATATTTGGCCAAATATAAAACCACCCAGCTGGTATAAAAGCTGTCGATATTTTGAAACCCTCTCAGAACTCTATGACGTATTCTGTCATTTTGTTTCGGGCTAGTTTTCAAGGGGGTCACCTGTTTTTTTTTATCTTTCTCTCCTTTTCTCTCTTTCTCTGGCTTGTATCCATTCGGCCCCATTCAGCCAACTGTTTTAAGAAGTTTATCCGTATCCAGGTGTCGATTTCTTCCTGGCGAGCGAAAGCGAGCCAACATTGCATGGAGAAATCCGGCTTCGCCGGAAACATTTTTCTATCGATAAATGTACAACTTTAGCTTGCTGTCAAAACAAAAATATATATATGCTGACTCGCTAGCGCTCGCCAGGAATATATTGACACCTGGATGGGGGTAAACGTCTTAAAACAGTAGGCTGAATGGGGCCGAATGGATACAAGCCAAAGAGAGAGAGAGAGAAAGAGAAATCAATGCTAATAAGCTTACAAAATTTTTGTTTATTTTCTTTTATTTAGTGTTTGGGGGGGGGGGGGGGATGGTAGGGGGGAGTTTCAATATCAAATGAGATAGATTCTGCCCCTGCTACTGCTAGAGGTCCTCTCCAAGCTATATACAATGAGATAGATTCTACCCCTGCTACTGCTAGAGGTCCTCCCAAAGCTATATACAATGAGATAGATTCTACCCCTGTTCCTGCTAGAGGTCCTCCCAAAGCTATATACAATGAGATAGATTCTAGCCCTAAGGTCCTAAGCTATATACAATGGATTCTACCCTGTCTGCTAGAGGTCCTCCCAAAGCTATATACAATGAGATAGATTCTACCCCTGTCTATGCTAGAGGTCCTCCCAAAGCTATATACAATGAGATAGATTCTACCCCTGTTCCTGCTAGAGGTCCTCCCAAAGCTATATACAATGAGATAGATTCTACCCCTGTTACTGCTAGAGGTCCTCCCTAAGCTATATACAATGATATAGATTCTACCCCTGTTACTGCTAGAGGTCCTCCCTAAGCTATATACAATGAGATAGATTCTACCCCTGCTACTGCTAGAGGTCCTCCCTAAGCTATATACAATGAGATAGATTCTACCCCTGCTACTGCTAGAGGTCCTCCCTAAGCTATATACAATGAGATAGATTCTACCCCTGCTACTGCTAGAGGTCCTCCCTAAGCTATATACAATGAGATAGATTCTACCCCTGCTACTGCTAGAGGTCCTCCCTAAGCTATATACAATGAGATAGATTCTACCTCTGCTACTGCTAGAGGTCCTCCCTAAGCTATATACAATGAGATAGATTCTACCCCTGCTACTGCTAGAGGTCCTCCCTAAGCTATATACAATGAGATAGATTCTACCCCTGCTACTGCTAGAGGTCCTCCCTAAGCTATATACAATGAGATAGATTCTACCCCTGCTACTGCTAGAGGTCCTCCCTAAGCTATATACAATGAGATAGATTCTACCCCTGCTACTGCTAGAGGTCCTCCCTAAGCTATATACAATGAGATAGATTCTACCCCTGCTACTGCTAGAGGTCCTCCCTAAGCTATATACAATGAGATAGATTCTACCCTGCTACTGCTAGAGGTCCTCCCTAAGCTATATACAATGAGATAGATTCTACCCCTGCTACTGCTAGAGGTCCTCCCTAAGCTATATACAATGAGATAGATTCTACCCCTGCTACTGCTAGAGGTCCTCCCTAAGCTATATACAATGAGATAGATTCTACCCCTGCTACTGCTAGAGGTCCTCCCTAAGCTATATACAATGAGATAGCTCCCTAAGCTATATACAATGAGATAGATTCTACCCCTGTTACTGCTAGAGGTCCTCCCTAAGCTACATGCAATCGTCTAATGATAGATAAGTATGAAGAAAGGCAAAGCTTAACTCCAACTTAACTAAATTCAATATAACGCGCTTAACTCTTTCTGTATGGGTGACGTCTTTTATATTGGATTTCAGCTACAATTAGACGATTGTATGTAGCTTAGGAAGGATATATGGTAACTAAACACCCCCCCCCCCAAAAAAAAAAGTCGGGATTGGGCCTGAATATATAGATAGATAAATATAAAAAGGATTAATTGAGATAATCTGCAGGTTGTAATTGGTAGACGTCCTTCCAAAGCTGAATAACATCGTCTCATAGTAGCCAAAACAAAGTGAAAAGGATGTTGCCGGTACATAAGGGGTTAAATATCATTAAGGGGGGTGACTTTCTTTTTGTCTCTCCTTTTCTCTCTTTCTCTGTTTATATCCATTCGGCCCCATCCAGCCTACTGTTTTAAGACGTTTACCCCCATCCAGGTGTCAATATTTTCCTGGCGAGCGGTAGCGAGCCAGCATATATATATTGTTTTTTGACAGCCAGCTAAATGTGTACATTTTTCGATAGAAATATTTCTCCGGCGAATCCGAATTTCTTCATACAATGCTGGCTCGCTATCGCTCGCCAGAAAGAAATCGACACCTGGATGGGGATAAACGTCTTAAAACAGTTGGCTGAATGGGACCGAATGGATATAAGTCAGGGAAAGAGAGAAAATGAGAGAAAGATAAAACAAAGCCGGTGACCCCCCTTAAAAGTATGAACATTTGGTCATGTATTGGCCGTAATCGTGTATTCTCTCAGTTCTTTACGTATTACTGAATTATAGTCGGTTACATTTCCGCTCATGGTAAATTGAATATCTGAGCAACGGTTTTCTCGGTACTTAATGGGAAAATATGAAACTATTATGTCTCTACGTCATATTAATGCCAGGTTTTTATGATTAACAACATATTTCACTACACACTCTTCGTACTAGTTCATATTATCACCAACCCACCAATTCAATTTGAATTAAATTACAAATAAACCTAATTAATTAAATAAATTAAACTAATGCATACATATCGGACTCCAAGGATTTGAACCTAGGATACTCACACCGAAATTCCGCACTCTAACCATTATGCAATCAAGACAGTTAAAGGTTTAACCACAAGACTACGATATATTATCCATTCTCGAATACTGGATATTAATCAAGACAGTTAAAGGTTTATACACAAGACTACGATATATTATCCATTCTCAAATACTGGATATTAATCTAAGCATGTACAGCTACTGGCAAATGTTCGTGAGGTCTTTCAATTTTCTCCATGCAAATAAATCCATTCAGATTGATGTACAGATCAAATCAGATATATTTTGATATACACCTAATATGTGTTTATTGACATATAGCTGATTTGATCCGAATATCAATGTAAATTGATATACAGCATTTGTATAAAGAAAATCGCAAGAGCTTGCACGAACATATGTCAGTGGCTGTACATATGTATACATGGAGTCAAGTCAACTAACCATCAACTGGGAAGAAAAAAAAAAAAAAATTATATTATGCATCTCTCCTTCCCTTGATCACTTCCCTTTGCCGCTTTCCCACCCCTCCCGGTCGGAGGAGCTTGTGGTTACATGCCATCCCCATCCCACCCCTTGGAACTCACTTGGATGCTGAAGCGCTCCGGGTTGCCATCGCGCTCAGAGTGGGTGCGGCAGTTTGTCACCCACACACGTGCAAGTGTAGTGTGTTGATGGATGCTCAAGGTCACCATGCCTTGTCATGTAGTCACAGCGCAGGCCGCCTGCCAAGACACTGCACTAAATGATGTCATAAAACGGGGCCCTGCAGAGTGCTAACCGTGCATCAATCCTTGAACCACATGGACTTCTCAGAGAAGACGGCAAACGGCCAGATGGGATGACCACCTTCCCTTACAAGAATGGCCGGTGCCTCGTGTGGGATGCCACATGTGTTGACACTTTCTCCATGACCAACATCACCAGAAACGCCAACAAAGCAGGTGAAGCCGCCCAGATAGCAGACAGTAGAAAGCGAGAAAATATATCAAGTCATCGCCAGAAGTCATCAGTTCGAGCCTCTGGCATTCGAAACGTCAGGAGTCTTCGGCCCTACCACCCTCAATATGGTGAATGAAATAGGCCGTAAAATCAGAGAAGTTTCAGGAAAACCCCGGGAAACTCTCTGGCTCAAGCAAAGACTAGGGATGGCTATCCTCCGGGGCAATGCCACCAGCGTCATGAGGTCAGTACGACTGGGCCATGTCACTGTGTGAGGCCCGAGCAGGAGTGGTGTATCCGTAGTCTTTCCACGGTAGTGCATAAATAAACTTTATTTGTATTTAACATGTTTGATGCACATAAATAAAAGGAGATGTGTCGGATGGTTGAAAGCCACAGTTGCTCGCACGTTTGGGGCTAGCAACACGTATTATGAAGAACATGTATCCATCATCCATTCACTGTCTCTCACTTCACGCACTCACCCCCGCAATTTACCGGAGGATAACAGGTTTTTCACAATACGTAGACGGAGGTCTTTTTGTTTTTGATACACACAGTCACCTACACACAAATCCACACGCTAAAACACACCCACATAGCGGCACACATACATACACCAACACACACTCACACAACAACACATATGCTTACCCCCCTCCCCCCACACACACATGCTAACACCCACACACACTCTCTCTCCCACACACGTACAGTCACCTACACTCACACACCAACACATATACTTACACCAACACAGACATACAGACACACACACACACGCAAACATCGCACACGAACACAGGCACACAACTCTCTCCCACATACAAACACACACACACACAGCAACCTACACTTACACACCAACACATATACATACACCAAAACACACTGACAGACACACCCACACACGAACACAAACACACACTCCATCTCCAACATAATATACACACACACATACAACAACACACACAGTCACCTACACTCACACCACAACACATATACTTACACCAACACAGACACACACACACACACACTCTCCCACATATACACACACACACACACACACACAAACTGTCCCTCTTTCTCTACTGTTCTTATATAACTATACCCTGTTTCATTTCAACTGACAATAAATTTAATCCTTCAGCATCTAATTTCTGGATTCTTCATTGACAAATATGAAACTAGTATGTCTCTGCATCATAATAAGACCAAGTTTATATAATTAGCACCATATATCACTACACAATCTTCAAAATAACTGAGAAATCTTTATGGTAACATTGCAATTTACCGCCAGTTGAGAACAAATATATATATATACACACCACGCTTGATTATTATATCGCCTGTGTGTTAATTCAACAGTTACAGATGCCACCACAAATGGGGTGAAATGTCTTATTATATCCAAACTAATGGGATTAAACGTCTTAAAATCTCCAAACTGATGAAGCAAAACTGGGGAGGGCCAAAAAGACTTCCTTCGGACAAAATAAGGTTAACCCCTTCAGCACGATGACGCTTTTTTACCTTTGATTCTGATAAAATTAGACTTACTTTATGCAGTTTAAGAAGGACCTACTGTATATTATTCACATGATATATTGAGACCGTATTTACCCCTTTGAGTTCTACAGTACAAGTAGATTATAATCTAAGGAAAATCGTCTAATGCTAACCAGAATAAAATGAAAATTACATCATCGTGTTGAAGGGGTTAAAATCACTTTCCATTTAGCTCATTTGGAAATTACGAATACAATAGAGGAGACTGTAGACACCAATCGAGCAGGAGGGGAGGCCTCATAGTCATGTGTTAAGGAGTTGCTGGAACTCCTGTTTCATTTGTCTGGCTTTTCTCACTGTTTCTGTTTGTGTCTCACCTGAACATATAGTACCGGTAAAATGACGTAACTTTGGACGGGGACATAATTTCGGACGTTCTGAAAAATAATATATAATGAACCGCAGTTATGGGATAAATACACATTGTTATGGAAACACAAGTATGTCTGCGGTGTTCTTCAATAATGCAGAGCCATTTTTCCATAACTGTAGCTTATATACCATTATCCAGAAATGTTCGCAGTATACCCCCATGTCTGAAGTTAGGCCATTTCACGGTAATACATCTAGCTCTCAAAAACACCTCCTCCTATTAATTTCACTACACTAAACAAGCACACAATATTTCTTTCCAGTGCACCAATAAACACGTTTAAAATAGCAACTATCACTCTTTAAGCTTTAGGGGAGACACTAGTTACAGGCATCTTGGTCTTTTGTGTCCATCATACAAAAACAAAAAAAAGGCACAGCCTATGTGTGTTATCTATTTGGTAACACGTAAAAAGCATATGTACAGTAGTTTACTTGCATATACCGGTATCTCTCTCTCTCTCTCTCTCTCTCTCTATATATATATATATATATATATATATATATATATATATATATATATATATATATATATATATATATATATATATATATATATATAGATATATATATATATATATATATATATATATATATATATATATATATATATATATATATATATATATATATATACAGTATATATATAACTCTATCTCTCTCACACACACCCACACACTCACTCTCTCTTTCTTTCTCACACACATACTGTATACATTGATTTCCCAAGGTATGCAAATTGTATATACTCCTATAACATATTTCCCAAGGTATGCAAATTGTATATACTCCTATAACATATTTCCCAAGGTATGGAAATTGTATATACTCCTATAACATATTTCCCAAGGTATGCACATTGTATATACTCACATTGTATTGCTCACATTCAACCTGTCCCAAAGAAGGGTGACCGCTCTCAACCCTCCAACTATCGTCCAATTGCTCTTATCTCTTGTCTTTCTAAAGTTTTTGAAACTATTCTTGCTTCCAAATTTCTTAAGCATTTCTCTTCTCATAATCTGCTCTCAGATCGCCAGTATGGCTTCCTTAAGGGTCGCTCTACTGGTGATCTTCTTTCATATCTTACTAACTCTTGGTCATCCTCCTTTCGGGACTTCGGTGAGACTTTTTCTATTGCACTAGACATATCGAAAGCCTTCGATAGAGTCTGGCATAAATCTTTAATTTCTAAACTACCCTCCTTCGGTTTCTATCCCTCCATCTGTGCCTTTGTCTCTAATTTCCTTTCTGGCTGTTCCATAGCTGCGGTTGTGGACGGCCATTGTTCACTTCCTCACCCTATAAACTCCGGTGTTCCTCAGGGCTCTGTCCTATCTCCTATTCTCTTTCTAATTTTTATAAATTATCTCCTTAACTGTACCTTAATTCCCATCCATTCATACGCAGACGACTCAACTTTACACTACTCCATTAGTTTTTCAGAACGCCCCAGCCAGCAATCCCTCAACGACAAACGTAATGAAGCCATAGAACTCTTAAATTCTGATCTAAATACTATTTCCAATTGGGGCAGAGAAAACCTTGTTAACTTTAATGCTTCCAAAACCCAATTTCTCCATCTATCTACACGTCAGGATCTCCCAGCGGACTATCCCTTATTCTTCAACAATACAAAAATCAACCCTTCATCTTCTCTCAATATTCTTGGTGTCTCTTTTTCTTCTGCTCTCATTTGGAAGGACCATATTACCAGTCTTGCTAAGGCAGCCTCCCAGAAGCTGGGTGTGCTCAACCGCCTCAAGGGGTTCTTTTCCCCTGCACAGCTTCTTGCTCTGTACAGGGGCATAGTGCGCCCTTGTATTGAGTATTGTTCACATGTGTTGGGAGGTTCCTCTCACACCGCTCTCCTAGACAAGGTTGAAAGGAAGGCCTTTCGTATCATTAACTCCCGTCCACTCACCAACTCTCTGCAATCTCTCTCTCTCCGCCGCAATGTTGCATCTCTCTCGCTATTCTATCGCTACTATAATAATCAGTGTTCCTCAGAGCTATCCCAGTGCATACCACCTCCTTTACGTAGGGCACGTGGTACCCGTCTTGCAACTCAATCCCACCCCTACTCTGTGCAACTCTCCAACCCAAGAGTGAAACGTTACTCTCAAACTTTCTTCTACTCAACATCTGAGCTCTGGAACTCTCTCCCAGAATCAGTCTTTCCCTCTTCCTATGACTTAAATTGCTTCAAACTCCGTGTGTCCAGGCATTTTGGCTCGAACGTCCCTTGATTTTGGCCCTGTCACTCTTTCAACTATGGGGGAGGCACTCGCTATAGGCAGTTATGCCTTTTGCCTCCCTCAATCACATAGAAAAAAAAAAAAAAAAAAAAAAAAATGTCTTTCAGTAATGCCACTGAAATTGAAATAGTGTGCTTGGTAATACGGTTATCGACCCACTCGTTATATAAACTGTATATAGATATTTATTGAAAGGTGTATAGAGGTACGTAGATGGACAATGATGGTAAGGTAGAAGTTGATATATATATATATATATATATATATATATATATATATATATATATATATATATATATAGAGAGAGAGAGAGTGAGAGAAAGAAAGACAAAAAACAGTAAGAAAGAGAGAGAGATAGAGAGAATATGAATGATGCGAGTGTGTGTGTGTGTGTGTGTGTTTGCGAACGGTTATAAGCAAACTACTCTATACAGTATATTGTATTCGCTGGGTATATTTGAATTGAAAGGGTTTATAATTGTACCCCACCTTCAGAATACCAACTCTGATTAGTTGATTAGTTCTCTATACTCATTTGTTTTCCAGCTGACGGTAGATTGCTATGTCTTCATCTTGATTACTCTGATATTATGCAAATTTTGTAACGAAACCTGTTGTTAATTATGTAAACGTGGTCGTAATATGAAGCAGACATAGTAGTTTTGTATTTGTCCGTTAATTATCGAGAAATCAATTGCTAAGGGATTTAATTTTCCTTCAGCTGAGATAAAACCGAGTGTAGTGATAAAGTGATAAAAGTTCCCTGTATCAGGACTCTGTCCTATCTCCCATTCTCTTTCTAATTTTCATAAATGATCTTCTCAACTGTAACTCCAGTAGAATCCATTCATACGCAGACGAGGCCTGTACCTTACACTACACATTGTCACAATTAGTTTTCCTGAACGCCCCAGCCAGCAATCCCTCAAAGATAAACGTAATGAAGCCACGTAACACTTTTCCGCAGATCTAACTAGGCCTACTATTTCCAATTGGTGCAGAGAAAACCTTGTTGCCTTTAAAGCTTCCAAAACCCAATGTTTTCATCTTACTACTCGTTCAGAACTCCCAGAGGACTATCCCTTATACCTCAACAATACAAAACAAAAAAATCCTTCATCTTCTCTCAATATTCTTGGTGTCTGTTTTTCTTCTGATCTCACTTGGGAGGACCATATAACCAGTCTTGCTAAGGCAGCATCCCAGAAGCTGGGTGTGCTCAACTGCCTCAAGGGGCTCTTTACCCCTGCACCGCTTCTTGCTCTGTACAGGGGCACAGTACGTCCTTGTATTGAGTATTGTTCACATGTATGGGGAGGATCCTCTCACACCGCACTCCTAGACAAAGAAGAAAGGAAAGCCTTTCGTATCATTAACTCCCACCCACTCACCAACTCTCTGCAATCTCTCTCTCTACGCCGCAATATTACATCTCTCTCGCTATTCCATCGCTACTATAATAATCAATGTACCTCAGAGCTTTCCCAGTGTATACCACCTCCTCTACGTAGGGTACGTAGTAGCCGTCTTGCAACAAATTCCCACCCCTACTCTGTGCAACTCTCCAACTCAAGAGTGAAACGTTTTTCTCAGTCTTTCTTCTATTCAATTGCTGAGCTCTCTCTCAGAATCAGTTTTACCCTCTTCCTATGACTTAGATTGCTTCGAACTCTGTGTGTCCAGGCATTTTGGCTCGAACGTCCCTTGATTTTGGCCCTGTAATTTGTTCAACTCTGGGGGAGGCACTCGATACACAGGCAGTTCTGCCTTTTGTCTCCCTCACTCACATACAAAAAAAAAAAAAAAAAAAAATTTATGGCTTTACTCGGGTGGTTTTTATTCTTAGGTCGTCGTTTTTATTTGTATACCAAGATAATAAAATAAAACTGATTTCGTGCCTTGCCTCCCTAATTACAACTCTGGTTATTTCTCGAGTAAAAAGGAGCAAAAAAAAAACAAAAATACAAAAAAATAATCTATACTCAAGGCTTGCTCATTTGGGTCTCATTTTTCCTTCACATACGGAGTGGCAAACCAAAATTAATATACCAAACTTCAACCGGGCGACATATTTTGTATAACAATATAAAAAATCGGTGTTCCAGCGGTGCTTTTTCCGTACCATTCAGGCATTATTTCCCTATATGTATGAATAAGACAAAAGACAAGCATGGCTCTATAAAATGTTCACCCCCCCCCCCCCAAAAAAAAAATACAAAATAATAAAACAAAATATATATATATATATATACAGTATATAATATATGACCGAATGAGAGGTGGAAGGATGGAGTGAGGAAGTACATGATCGAAGGCGGTGCTGGTTGGGGGGAGGGGCGTCGACTGACTGGGGACAGATGTGCATGGGGGCGGTTCGTTCGTGGCCACTCCTTCGGGGATCACGGCGTCAGGCAATAGAAAGATATATATATATATATATATATATATATATATATATATATATATTTATATATATATATATATATATATATATATACAGTATATATAAAAAGATAATAATGAAAATAAATACATAAATATAATAAATCAATATAATAAACAACATAAATAAATAAATGAATACAGTATATATATATATAATAAATACAAATACAAATAAAAAAAAAAAAAAAAAAAAATGGTTGAATGAATGATAAAAGGCTAAATTGAAGGTGCGTTGATCCCAAGCAGAGCTTCAAACAGTCCTAGGAGCTGATGGTTCACCTTTTGGGCGATTTTTGTATCTGTTCATTACTTTCCTAGTTTCCTCCTTAGACCTCCATCAAATTTAAAAAAACAAAACATCCATTAGATCCCCCTTTTAGATTAATTTGTACATTTTTCGGCAGAAACATTTCCCGGCCGAAGGCCGGTTCTTCCAACATTACAGGCTCACTGTCGTTCGCCAGGGAAAACATCGACACCTAAATAGTACGAAAGGTCTAAATATTGACGAAGAAATGGGGCGAAAGGTCTTAAAATCGACTTACTAATGGGACAAACATCTTAACATTTGAAAACTAATGGGGCTAAACATGAGAGAGAAAGTAGTCCAGAAAACCGGCCCATTAAGAGGGGGAGAAGTAGTTGATTTTTCTGGCCCCCTATCTCCCTTGTGTTTAGCCTCATTAGTTTGGAGATTTTATGACGTTTTCCCCTTTAGTTTTGGGATTTTAAGACGTTTGCCCCATTGGCTTTGGGATTTTAAGACGTTAGCCCCATTAGTTTGTCGCTTTAACCCTTAAAAAGCGGCTCACCACATAAGTCGTTTTTAATAAAGCTGGACTATGTGGCGGCGCTCGACATAGGTCGAGTGGCAATTTCAGCACGTAATGTTGCTGAGAGAGAGAGACAAGTGGTGGCAGGAGACTAGCGAGCGTATGACTGCTCCAGACCACCGCGGCGAACCTACTGACACGAATCTCAGCTCCCTCCTCCCTCTCTCACTCGCTACATACTGAATTATATGGGGAAAGTACCGAATTACATGCTTTTTGCACTCGCGTTGCACGGTTATTGCAAGAAAACTATCCATCATACAAGGATCGTTATGGTGTCATTCGAAAGCTCTGTTTATGCCCTTTCAGGGATAGATACTTGTTTTACGTTCTGGGTCTTATTTAGGCATGAAAATGATCACGTAAACAGCCCTATTTTGGCTAAATACATATAAATAAACCGCATAGGCCGCTAAAGAAGGGTTAAAGACCTTTCGCCCCATTTCTTTGATAATATTTAGACCTTACGTGCCATTTAGGTGCCCATTATATTCCTGGCGAGCGATAGCGAGGATGGGACATTTTGGTACCGACAATTGCAAAATTATAACTCAAAAGAGGATCTGGAGGATTTTTTTTTTTTTTTTTTTTTTTAAGCTTGATGGAGGCCTAGGGAGGAAAAAATAAATAAATAAATTAATTAATGCCTTTGATTGCAGAGCTATATTTAGGGGTGATGGGTCTATTTTGTTTTTGGTCGATTTTTTTCATTTATTAAAAAAAAATAAAAATCTAATTTCCTCCCTAGACCTCCATCACACTTAAAAAAAAACATCCATTAGATCCCCTACTAGATTAATTTGTACATTTTACGGTAGACATTTTTTTCGGCCGAAGGCCGCTTCTTCAAAAATTACAGGCTCACTATCGTTCGTCAGGAAAAAAATCGACACCTAAGTAGCACGAAAGGTCTAAAAATAAAGGACAAGGAAATGGGACGGAAGGTCTGAAAATCGCCAAACTAATGGGCCGAACGTCATAAAATCTGAAAACTAATGGGACTAAACAAGAGGAAGACAAACAACCCATCTCCTCTTAACTGACCATTTGTTTACCAAACCCTCTATAACGCTCTCCTCATTCGTGGGTTGTTCGTTAGCTCTCAGATTAGGGGGAGATGGGTCGATTTGCTGGTTCCCCTTTTTCCTCATGTTTAGCCCCCATTACTTTTTTCAGATTTTTAGATGTTTGCCTCATTAGTTTGTCGATTTTAAGACCTTTCGTGCTATTTAGGTGTAACAAAAAAATCCTGGCGAACGATAGTTAGCCTATAATTTTAGAAAAATCGTCCTTTGGCCTGGAAATGTTTCTACCAAAAACATGTACACATTAATCTACAAGGGGGATCTATTGGATGTTATTAAGTTTGATGGAGGTCTAGGGAGGAAACTAGAAAAATAATTAATACATAAAAAACATTGACCAATAAGTGAAGAATCTCCCCTTAACCCACGGGACCCCAGCGCCACAGCGTATGCGTCGGCAATGTATGTAACACTAAACCCCAGCGCCGCATACGTTGCGTCCGCTACTTCGAAATGATTTACTCTTGTCCTATGGTAGCTAGAGGCTTGAGGATGGTATGGGAAACTACCTTATGATGTTGCCGAACAGTGGCGGTACGCGACATCTCCCTAGTCCATCCGCGCGGGTGAGTAAGGGCGGATGGGGAAAGCCAGCTTACCCACTTATCCCACTGCCACTTTTGTGCTTATTTATTCTTATCCTATGGTAGCTAGAGGGTTCAAATTCATGTGGGATATACCTTATGATGTTGCCTAACAGTGGCAATACTTATCAATTGGCAATCCCCAAGTCCCGCCACGGTAGGGAGTGGGGAGAGAGAGCGCGGGAGTGGAAGGACTGGGCGGCCTCCTACCTCCCTCCCGGCCCAGTTGCCTTGTTCACCTCGTCGCCTCGCTATGCTTATCGCTCCTCTAACACTTCCCATAACATAGTTGACTCCCCAGCAAGTGGGGAAGAGGAGGAGGAGGATGACCCAGACCCCACGGCATTCCTCAAAATCCGCCAGGTCATGGTAGGGGTAAGAAGAGACAAGATAGTGTGTCATGTTGCTACGTACACAGCAAGTTTAGGCTTTTGTGTACACTGGTCCTTCCCCACTCCCCCTGCCTTCACCACCACCTCCCCTGTCTCCCCACTAAGAATACGTCAAAAAACATATTTCTAAGTCAAAGGTGCCTAAAACAATGTGTAACACTCATATTCTAACCATAAAATATACGGTAAAGTATAAAATCAATAAACAGAGTACGTGAGAGAGGCATAATAAAAGTGAGAGTTAGTGAAGGGGAAGTCGGGTGTCAGTCAGCTGGCAGTGTGTACGTGCGTGAGTCCATGAACAAGGTGGCCGCCAGCCCGCCAGTCATCATGGTAACCACGATGCGCGCGAGTCTTGCCACACCCTCGACAATTATAAAACCTGAATCTATGCACTTATCACACTGTAACTTCACTTACAATGGCAATATGTAATACATGTTACTAATATCTGAACTATGAAGGCACACATGATGCTCGGGTGGTGTAATTAACCGTTACTCGAAAACTGGACGCATCATACATCTGCCATGCTGCCGCGCTCAGCTGTGTCTAGCCGGGCGGGAAGCTTGAAGGCCGCCCGGTATCAGCTGATGGCTGAGGCTGTCCCCCCCCCCCCCCCCCATGGGACCCCCAAATGACCAAGGTGAGTGTTTTTTGTGTTATTCCTAATTTCTCACCTATTTAAGCTATTTAAAAAAGAAAAAAAGAAAGGCCAAATCAGCTGGTCTCTCGATGTACATTTATTCTAAACTAGCTGGGGTTCAGTGGGTTAAGGGAGCTCAGACGGAATTGTGAAGCATAATTTACTAGTCGGCTCAATGGTTTAAGGAAGGGGTTTAGTTTGCTCTCTAAACCTCTATCAAACTTAAAAAAACACCCACAAGACCCCCCTTCGAAATAAATTTGTACATTTTTCTAGCGAGAAATGTCACGGCTGAAGGCCGATTCCTCTTCAAATACAGACTCGCTATCGCTCGCCAGGAATAAAATCGACACCTAAATGGCACGAAAGGTCTTAATATTGGCAAAGAAATGGGACAAAAGGTCTCAAAAATGCCAAACTAATGGGGTGAATGTCTTGAAATCTCATAACATATAGGGCTAAACATGAGGGAGGAGGAGGACTCGAAAAAACAACTGCCTCCTTTCACTACCAAGGGTGTTTGTTGTTTTTATTTCAGCTAAACTTAGACGATTTCATGCAGCTTAGGAAGGATCTGTGGTAGTTAAAAGGGTTAATTGATATAGGTTGTAGCCTCTTAATTGCTACACGTCCGTCATAAGCTGTTAAAATCCTCTAATACTTGCCGAAATATATTGAAAATAACGTAATCGGTATTGAAGGGGTTAAAGTAACATCAACCAAAAATTGAACCATCTCCCCTTAAGGGGGCTGACATTTTTTATAAGTTTTAGTTTGCAAGTTTTACATTTTAATTTGTATTTTCTGGGTTGTATCCATTCGGCCCCATTCAGCCTACTGTTTTAAGACGTTTATCCAGGAAAGGTGTCGTTTTTTTTCCTGGCGAGCGGTAGCGAGACAGCATATTTTATGATATGTGTTTGACAGCAGGCTAAATTTGTACCGTACATTTTTCGATAGAAAAATGTATCCGACCGGATTTCTCCATACAAAGCTGACTCGCTATCGCTCGCCAGGAAGAAATCAACACCTGAATGGGAATAAAAGTCTTAAAACAGTAGGATGAAAGGGACCAAATTGATACAAGCCAGAGAAAGAGAGAAAAGGAGATAATAAAAGCAGGTCACCCCCTTTAACCCATTCAGTACCAGGGGCGTTCTTTTCATCATATTCTGACAACTTTTAGACGATTTTATGCAGCTTAGGAAAGATTTCTAGCAATAAAAAGGCTTCAAACTATCTCAACCAACCGTTTTAACAACCACAAATCCTGCCTAAGCTGCAAAATATCGTCTAATTGTAGCTAGAATGAAATATAACACATGTCGCTGGTCGTTGAAGGGTTAACGTAACCAACCACGGAGAGGGTGTTGTAATGTTTGTTTTGTCTATGTGAGTGAGGGAGACAAAAGGCAGAACTGCCTGTATCGAGTGACTCCCCCAGAGTTGGAAGAGTGACAGGGCCAAAATCAAGGGACGTTCGAGCCAAAATGCCTGGACACACGGAGTTTGAAGCAACTTAAGTCATAGGAAGAGGGAAAGACTGATTCTGGGAGAGAGCTCCAGAGCTCAGCTGTTGAATAGAAGAAAGTCTGAGAATAACGTTGGTTTACGCCGCTAATATTCTAATCAAAGGCAGGAGAAATCAGATAGTGTGTCCCTTTCGATATTGCTGATGTTGTTTTCAGTATATTCAAGTTTATTCAGTTTAGGAAGGGTGCCTAGAGATCCAAATGCATTAACCCCTTCCGTACCGGCGGCGTCTTTTGTCTTTTATTATAGCTTAATTTAGACAATTTTGTGCAGTTTAAGAAGGACCTTTGGTAACAAAAAGGGTTAAATGAGAGTTCGAAGCCTGTTTATTGCTGGAGGTCCTTTTTAAACCTAATAAAATCGTCTAATAGAAGCCAGAAAAAAGTTAGCATTACAGCACCGGTATTGAAGGGGTTAAATCAATTAACTCTTTGTACAGAGCTAAAGGATATCCCCGTCCATACAGAGGGTACCGGTAGTCTAAGTATTGTTGTGGTTTAACCCTTTGAGTACCAGCGACGTGTATTATATTGTATTCTAACGATATGTAGACGATGTTATGCAGCTTAGGAAGGATCTGTATTAGCTAAAAAGGTTGGTTGAGATAGTTTGAAAGCTTAGTATTGCTAGGGGTCCTTCCTAAGCTGAATAAAATCGTCTAGTAGTTGCCAGAATATGATACAAGGGACGCCCCTGCATGAAATTATGGGTAGATAATGGGTACAATAAGGGTAATCCTAGTGTCCGGTACACGCTACCCTTTAAAGGTAAACTTAGAACAAAATTATCCTTCACAATTACCCTTATAGAAGGGTAAAGAATTACTTAAATTTACCCTCCTATGGGCGGGATTTACTTCCAAAATTACCCTTTAAGGGGTAAAATAATTGTGTCCTTTACCCCTGCCCTACTACCTACCCTGTACTCCCTGCCCTACCTCTTTCCATACCTAAAATACATTGTACCACTGTCATAAAGATACAATGTTGACATTGAATATGTTAGAAAAAAAAATACATTATATACTGTATATATTGTAAAAGCCTTCACTAATAAACTAAATGTGGGGAAATCTTACAGCAAAATGTCTAATAGCATGTCGCTCTGAATACATTCACTCCCTCTGACGAAGGTAGAGGTAAGAAGAGAATTCCAGAAGGATACCAAGTTTTCAGACACTTGCCTCAAACTGTCCAAAATACAAAAGAGAGCCTGACACTAATATACCGGTAAATTATTATTATTCATATATTTTCTTTATTACTTTTGCTTGGATTTTTACCTTGTAAGTATGTATATACAGTACAGTACTGTAATGTCCCAATGATTGAGGCAAGTTTGAAATTGGTACAAGTTCTCACAAATTTACATAGGCTTTCCATCCTCCAGAGAAAGTCTGTAGGACCAAGGTACCTTACTGGTATACTCAAACGTGATATAAAGTATGATCCTGATTATATAGTCCTTGTATTTAACCTCTTTATACATCACATTTTAGAATATGTTACACCTGTTTACACTGCATTGAATAAGTTCTTAAATTGTAGGCTTATAATAATAAATGAATAACTTGGAATTTTTAAATATATAGTTGAGTAACCAATAAAACTAAAGCACAGTACTGTAATATAATTTATAGACTAATAATATGCTTGTCATCACACTTTCTCTAGTCATCATTTATTTTGTTGGATTAAATTGATAATTTTATCAATATATAACATAGCTAAATGGAATAATATTACTATCCAGTTGAAATACAGCACTATTTTTAGGTATGTTCAAAGATATAAAGGTTGTAATAATGAAAATCATAGTTCCGCATATACATTATTTATTATCAATATTGACTGATGTACAGTAATGGACAGAACCTTCTCCTTACTCAGAGATACCCAACACAATAAAGTACATCTGTGAATAAATGGCAATGAAAAAAATATATACCGGTAATTCAAGCAAACACTGTATATGTAAAGTACTGTATTGTAAACAGTATAGGCTTGATGCAAATACTAAAAACTAGATATGCTTGTCACTTTAGGCAGAACAGCAGTGGCTTACAGGACAGATCTGCATTGAAGTGAGAAGATGATGTATACCACCAACTGACCACAGATGTCAGCTAGGATTCCTCAAATCCAGAGACCTGTGGGGAAAACTTAGATGTATCTTGTTTGCAAGATTGTGGGATAATTTCTCTATAACATTTGAAAAGGAAGCGTAGTGTCTGGCCATGCACTGTATGTAAAAATAGTGTAAGTAGTCATTTTGAGCTTGTGTGGAACTTGGGTACATTAGATATATTAGATATAACTGGAGAAAATGAATACAAATAAGGAAGCTAGGCCTAGGGATGTAAATAGTCAATGGCATTTCCTTAAGCATAGCCTTCTCGCTGCCACTGACAAAGTCTGTGGGAAACAAAGGGTCACCCCAGGAATAAGACCTCCTGGTGGTGGAACGATGAGGTAGAGCATGCTGTGAAAGAGAAAAGGAGATGCTTCAAAGCATGGAAGAAGGGAGGCAGCAAGGAGGAATACCAGGCAGCTAAACGAACTGCCAAAGAGAGTTATTTACAATGCTAAAAAAGGTATTAAAGGACCTGGTCCTCGAACAAGTGTGTAACACTGACAATCCCAATGGGATCTTCAACCTAGCTAGGCGAGTTAAAAATTACAGTAGGGATATTATAGGTGAACAGTGTGTTAGCAACGGTAATGGGAAGATTATGTATGCAGAAAATGAAATCAGAGAAGCATGGAAGGCACACTATGAACGATTGCTAAATGTAGAGTTTGAATTGGATAAGGAACAGCTTAGTATCAAAGAACCAATATCTAGACCCCCTCCTTTGATAGCACCAGCTGTAGTGAGCGACGCAATCGATAAAATGAAGGACGGTAAATCTCCAGGGTGCTGACATTGTCGCTGAGATGATAAAAGCCTCAGGGGAGACTGGTGTCAGTTTAGTCACTGAGTTGATAAACACCATTATTAAAGATTAGAAAATTCCAGAGGAATGGAACAAAAGTGTAATAGTAAATACATACAAAGGAAAAGGGGATGCGCTAGATTAATTATAGGGGCCTGAAAATGCTTGACCAAATCATGAAGGTCTGTGAGAGAGTCTTTGAGGGTTTGATCAGGCAAAGCATCTCCATTGATGATATGCAGTTTGGTTTTATGCCAGGACGTGGTACAACCGATGCTATCTTCATAGTCAGGCAGATACAGGAAAGATACTTACTAAAAGGCAGGGATCTTTACTTTGTGTTTGTAGACCTGGAGAAGGCCTTTAACAGGGTGCCTAGAGATGTTGTGCAGTGGGCTATGAGGAAAATTGGTGTGGAAGAGTGGCTGGTGCGTGTGATAATGAAAATGTATGAGGATTCGCGAACTGCAGAGAGGGTGAAAGGTGTACTGAGTGAGGAGTTCACAGTCCGTGTTGTAGTTCATCAGGGTTCAGTGTTAGCCCCCTCCTCTTTATTATGGTCCTGGAGGCACTGTCTAGAGTTTTTTTATCCGGACTCCCGTTGGAGCTGTTTTATGCAGACGATTTTGTCCTAATAGCTGACAATGTGCAAGATGCTGAGGCCAAATTCAGAAGATGGAGAGAGGGTATGGCGAGCAAGGGTTCAAGAGTCAATATTAACAAAACCAAGGTTATGCATTGTAGATTGAGACGAGGCAATGTGGAAAATAGCAGTGCATACCCATGAGCAGTGTGTGGAAAGGGTGTGGGCGCTAACTCAATTCGATGTAGCATCTGTCGATGTTGGGTGCACCGTGGGAGTATGCGCTGTAGTAGAATAAAAGGACCCCTGCCGAAGGATAAGTCAGAAATCGATAAATTTGAGTGCGTAGTGTGCAAAGGCGAGCTTGTGTTAAATGATGATCCTGTGGCTGTGAATTTTGGAAATGAGTCATTGGAGCTGGTGGACAAGTTTTGTTACCTAGGAGATACCATCTCTGCCGGTGGTGGGGCCGAGGCTGCCACTGTCACTAGAATTAGATGTGGCTGGGGGAAGTTCAGAGAACTGCTGCCAATTCTGACCATGAAAAGAATGCCTCTCCCCCTGAAGGGAAAGGTGTATGCCTCATGTGTTAGAAGTGCAATGACGTATGCCTCAGAAACATGGGCCGTTAACCCTTCCTACCCGGGCAGTCTTAACTAAGGACGGTCGCCCGTACCCGGGCGAAATGGCTGAAAAACGTCTAGGCCTAGGCTACCGTATTTATGTTTATTTTCACTGCTAAAACTTTCCCACTCATCTATAATCGTAGTGCAGTTTTCAATCTGTATTTTGGCGTTGAGTAGAGCTCTGTAAGTCAACTGGTTCAGTTGTGATGACGATTTCAGTGGAGCAAATATTGCAGAGATGTTGCCAATATGGGGGCTTTTCAGACACTAATTTCGTCTTACGTCTGAACAATAACATTGAAGAGTCTTCTCCTTCTTGTTTTCGGAGGTGCGGTGACGCAACGCTTGGGTTTGTTGACATACGTCGTACGCACGGCGTTCAGACCAAGCTTAATTAGGCTATTAAGCTGCCACCTTAGGTAAGGCAGACCGGGTAGCGGCCCTTATTCCGAGCTGTCCTTACCTAAGGTAGGCCAGGTAGGAAGGGTTAAAGTAGAGGATGTCAACAGAATGGAACGTAATGAGATATGGTGAGATGGATGTGTGGGGCCAGGCTGCAGGATAGAATAACAAATGATGAGCTGAGGAGACGTTTACGTATAAAGAGTATTAGCGAGGAGATACGTACAAGTAGACTGGGATGGTATGAACATGTGGAGAGAATGGATGAACAAAATTGGGTGAAAAGATGCAGGTCTGTGATTGTGGAGGGAGCGGCACCAAGGGGTGGACCGAGGAAGACCTGGGATCGGACTATACGTGCCGATCTCGAATCCAAAAACTTGACAAGTGAAGCAGCCCTTAAAAGGGTTGCCTGGAATGCCACCATTAGGACAAGAAACTGAAACTGCATGTATGTGTGGAGCACTCAGTCTTAAAATGTTATGTATGTGTATGTATGTAGTGTGAGAGGTAGGCATAGTAATGTCGCTGATTTATTATGTTTATATTGCAGAAATCACAAGGCTGAGCTGAATCAACTTTGAGAGATATCTCTGGGATGTGTTGATATACAGTATACTGTACCTGAGGAACATACTCAGTGCTGGGGGTGGTACAGAGGCTAATTCTTTTGGGTGGAATAAATTATGGAAGTAGTTACCACTAATGAAAACAAAGGGTACCAGTATCTTCCGACATGTTGACAAAAGTTGTATCCTGCATGTGTGAGAGGTTTGAAGACATGGGCAGTTAATAAGGAGAATACAAATATACTTGAATGTCCTGAAATGAGCATAGCAGGATGCACAGTACTTAGTACACTGAAGAAGCCCTGGAGCAAGGTTCATACCAACAGCTAACCTCTGATTTCCTTTTTGCAATTATCAAGTACCAGTATATCAATTACTTAATATATTCAGCTCTTAATACTGAAAAAGACTATACAGTACAATTTATATTTGATATGACATTTCATAAAGAATAATGAGGAACTGGAAGAGTTTCAGTGTTAAATATTGGAGCTGTACCGGTACTGTATAAGTAAGGTACCGGTACATTTTATGAATGTTCTGTCAGGTGGGGACCAGTTGTTCCCAACATTTTCTTGTTATAGTTTAACATGCCCACTCCCACAATATAGAGTTATGGACCATTTTGGAATTGCACCTGGTGTAAATTGATAGGACAATTTAGAATCACTGTAACATAATTTGATGACAGGGCAATCCCACAACATAAAATATGGTACCGGTACTGTCATACTGTACTTTACAATGTCAAGTATGAGATAGACAAGGAGTGGGGGTAGTGTGCTACACAAAGGGTACATACTGTATGAGCATTACAGTCACTACGTGAGTGGAGGAGAGGATAAAATGAGAGGGGCTGCTTGTGAGTCATGTGGAGCCGTCAGAAATTGATGGGGACAAAATGCTAGCCAGTTATGTTCTGTTCGTCTTAACAGCACAACTACCTCAATGGGCCAGATACATTCTGTTCAACCATAAGGAGTTAATTTGCCATTTATTTCCATCTATCTAGAATTTATGCCCACAACACCATTTAGTTTTGGTCAGGTAAAGATAGAAATTCCTATGAACTTGTGCCTCACTGATAGGAGTATGGTTGCATAGATGACAATGAGAGCACATCATGAGCAGAGTTAAAACAGTGACTTGGTATAAAGTGTATCAGTGATGTTTTGGCCATGAGAAGAAAATTAATGAGGATACCGGTAATTAAGTGAAAAACGCTTACAGAATGGAAGTAAGGCCGAGGAAGACTAAGACTGAAGTCCTGAGGGGAGATATCATGGTTTGGGATGATGTAGGGGATCAAACAACATTGAGAGCAACCATCAAGTAACCAAGGCATATTCAAATAAAAGACAAACTAGCTTTTAAAACGATATGAAATTTCAATCTAATAAACTTTTAATAATTAAACTAACCATTTTCTTCTTGTGTGCATTCCAAGTCCTGCATATGCTGGATCCTGAAGCTGATACATTAGTACAAGTCAGGTCAAAAGTGAAGGATGCATCCTAACAACCATTGGCACATCTGGCCTTGATATCCATACATTCTGAAAAATTGAAAATATAATTTACCATGGTTTTTCTCATAAACTTGAACATAAAAGCTATATAAGGATTTGGCTACGATTGTTAATAATATATTTTATTGAAATGAGAAAAGAAAAATAATTCAATATTACGTATACATGTACTGTACTATCGCGCTAATAAATGATGTCTCGGCACCAAGTATGTTTTGATCAATAATTGGTATCAGCAATATCTAAGCCTCATTTCTTCACATCGAGTGAAATATACAAACATATTCCTACACTTACCCACCCTATTCAACATCTGACAGACAGTAATACAGCACCCTATATAGCGAGACGAGGGATATGTACACATGTTGTGGTGATATCAGTGGCGGGACTAGGTCCACGCTGAACGGTTAGAGCTCGCCTGCGGTCCTGCCACCCCGTGGATTCTCTCATAATGCCGATAATGTGCGCAACATCCCTTGCTACTTAAGTTGTCAGCCGCTCTTTGGGCCTACGTTCTCTAATGTTACTTAACTCGTCAGCCGCTCTTTGAGGGTTAAAAGTGAAAATTTCTTTCAAATATACTGCATAAACCGATACCAGTACAATACACATCCTGTAATCCAGCTAACAGGGGAATGCGGTTCTATGCTGAATAATATCTCAAAATGGCTTACCGCTATATAGAAAATAATATACAGTACTGTACTATACAAATATATACCGGTACTGGTATACAGTATATATACATAAAAAGATGTGGGATGAAATAGTTTGATCTGATCTCAAAAAATAAAAACCTGACAAGCGGGTCAGCCCTGAACAAGGCTGCCAGTTACACCGCCATTAGGACATAAGACAGAAACCGCACCTCGTGTGGACCACTTGATCTTTAAAATTATGCATACACAGATTATAAAGTATACATATACCGTACCGGTATGTGTGTGTGTAAACTGTAAAAATTGGTTTAAATGCTTTAAAGATGCATAATTATGGAATGATGGATGATAATGCAGTTTTTAATGCCATCAATGCCATGCACTCCCTTGATTGACAGTGTGACGTCTACCAGCGTTGGCAGAATCGCCTCTCGTTAGCCACTAGCGCTCGCCAGGGACATCGAAATGGACTACAGTTATCCGAGAATGTTGTTCTTTCTTTCCTTGTGCTCGCATTGTCACAGCCAGTCCAGTGGTGGTCTTTGTTTTCGTCTGTGACAACTTGAAGTATTTTATATCATTAGTAGAATATAAGATGCATGGTGTAAAGTTAAGGAGAAAGAGCGATAGAGGCAGCGTGGTGGTAATATGTGCGTGTGTATGTATGTTGCTGCCTCCCTCGCTTGGTGGAGTTTTCCCGCCCGCGCGCGGGCTTTCCCGCGCCTTTGATTGGCTGGCGGTTCCTGGCACGTCCCAGGGGCCTGCTGCCTTGTGACGTATCGGCCCGTGATTGGCCGACCATCGCGCCTTTGTGGGCTCGTGTGTGACTTGCCTCATGCATGAGTACAAAGGAGTACAAAGGAGTACAAAGGAAATCAAGCAACAACAGATCTAGTGACCCTTCTAGGTTGCTTGTCCTCCAAAACACTGAGGATCAAGTGTCCAAACAGTGGTTTAGAGTGGGTAAGGGAACATTGGAAAGGGAATTACTGCCCTGGAACTAATGTCCGTGGCAGGATTAGGAAGTTAGTAGGGGACAGATGGGTTAGTAACTGAGGGGGGGATAAAATAAAGTTATTCATTTACAAACGCAGTCAGTCGCGGGTTTGATGCGAGATATTTGTCTAGGCGGAGTTTAAATGAATCAACGGTGATGCAGTCTATAACGTTTCGGGGAAGCCCATTCCACAAGTTGACAACTCGATTGAAGAAGAAATTCTTAGATTCGTGTGAGTTAAAAGATTTACCAATAATTTTGCAACCGTTTCCCCGCGTGTAATTAGATTGGTCGATAGTGAAGTACTTACTACAGTTCATATTGTCGATGCCTTTGATGATTTTGAACACTTGAATTAAGTCACCTCTTAATCTGCGCTGGGTTAAAGGAAATAAATTTAATTCTCTAAGACGCTCTTCGTATGGTTTGTTCTTTAGGCTAGGTATCATTTTGGTAACTCTACGTTGAACTCGTTCTAGCTTGTTTATATCTTTTTGGTAATAAGGGCACCAGGATTGAACGCAGTATTCCAGAAGAGGGCGGACTAATGAATTGTAAAGGGTTAGGATAACTTCTTTGGATTTATGCTCAAATGACCTGCCTATAAAGCCAATTATTTTGTTTGCCTTCTTAACAACTTCTGAACATTGTTGACTCGGTTTTAGGTTACTCGATATTGTTACTCCCAGATCGGTTTCTCTGTTTACATTCTTAAGCTGAGTGCCATTCATCGAATAGTTTGCTTTCTCATTTAGGTATCCGATATGTAGTACTTTACATTTATCCGCATTGAAACTCATTTGCCAAATTTGGGCCCAACATGACAATTTATCTAGATTGTGTTGCATATCGTCAACTTGTTCTTTTGAGAGTACGCTATTTGCAATTTTTGTATCGTCAGCAAATTTTGAGATTGTACAGGTGAGACCCTCATCTATGTCGTTGATGTAAATTAGAAAGAGAATTGGTCCTAGTACCGATCCCTGGGGTACCCCGCTACTTACATTGGTCCATTTTGATGCCTTACCGTTTATGACTACTCTTTGCTTTCTGTCGCTGAGCCAATTTTCTATCCATTTCAACACACCGTCTTGTATTCCATGCGCTTTTAGTTTTAGCAGTAAACGTTTGTGGGGAACTTTGTCAAAGGCCTTTTGAAAATCAAGGTATATAATATCTACAGCTTTACTCTCATCGTAGAGGTTGAGGATATCGTGGAAGAAGTCTAAGAGGTTTGTTAAACAGGAACGTTTTTTACGAAAGCCGTGTTGAGTATCTTTAACCGCTAAATAAGGGTTAAGTATGTTATTTTCCTCTAAGTGATTTACGAGTCTGTCTCGTATGACCGTTTCTAGCATTTTACATACAACTGAGGTTAAGCTAATTGGACGATAGTTACTGGGTAGGGATTTGCTGCCTTTTTTTAATATCGGTGTTACGTTGGCTAGCTTCCACTGATCGGGCATAGTTCCAGACTGCAAGGATTTATTGAATAGTAATGTCAGTGGTTTAGAGAGCTCATCCTTAGCTTCCTTTAGAACTGTAGGCGAGATTGTATCAGGTCCAGGCGTTTTATTTACCTTGAGTTTATCTAAACAATTCAATACTTCTCTCTCTGTAACGGTGATATTGCTTAGAACATCTGAATTATCAATCTGAATCGGCGATGGTGTAGGGATATCACTGAGGTCTTCTGTTGTAAAAACTGATGCAAAGAAGGTATTGAGGGCATTACTCATTTGTTCTTCATCTTTGGTGTATTCTCCATTTTCATCGACTAACGGTCCAACAGTTGAAGTAACGACTTTTTTCTTTCTGATATAACTATAGAATTCTTTCGGGTTTGTTTTACTTTGATTCGCAATATGTAACTCTAAGGTCTTTTTACTTTGCTTAATTAACTTTTTGGCTTTGCGTCGTAGCTCTACAAATTTCAGCCGTTCTTCGTCATTTTGTGAGGATTTTAATCTATCATTAGCAAATTTTTTAGCAAGCAGGCAGTTTGAAATATCTTTATTCCACCATTTGGGCTTATTATTATGGCTTGGACGCCGAGTTTTCGGTGGTATGCAGTCTTGCACTGCTTTTAGGTAAGTGGCTTCGAATAACTTCCAAGATGTATTTATGTCGTTATTGTGAATTAAAAAGCTCCAGTCAGTTTCTTTAAACATAGCTCTAAGTTTATGGAAGTTTGCTTTCTTGAAATTAGGGACTTTTTCGATGCTACTATTTGGTTCGTTACTAGTAAACTTTAAAGTGAAAGTTATCGTACGATGGTCGCTGTTACTGAATTCATCACCAACATTCAAATTCTCTATTAATTCTTCTTTTGTTGCAAGTACAATGTCAAGAACGTTATTACCACGGGTCGGCGTTCCAACAAATTGATAAAGCGAACTCTCTTGCAAGTTCGTATACAAGTCATGTCCGGAGTGTGAAGTAAGAGTATTGCCCCACTTGGTCACAGGTAAATTAAAGTCACCAAAAATTACGGTATCTTGTGAGTTACTTACATCTGCAATTTGTTCGTAAATTTCTCGGTCAGTTTGCACTGATTGAGCTGGAGGTCTGTATATTAATGCAAGTATTATTTTGGTACCTTTATTATTCTTTATTAGCACAAAAGATGCGTTGACGTTCACAATTTGAGGTTTTGACAAGAGGGTAGGGTTAAGACTTTCTTTGATATAAAGTAAAACGCCACCTCCATTTCGATTTATTCGGCTTTTCTCAAACATTACATAACCGGGAAGTGAATACTCTGCTAAAAAGTCTCTATCTTCTGTATTGAGCCAAGATTCTGTTATGCCAATCACATCATAATTTTCTGTAAACACTAGCTCCTCTAAATCTGAAAATTTATTGCGTATGCTACGAGCGTTTGCATAGAAAACCTTTAAATTTGTTATTTTAGAACTCACGGAACGCTCTTTAATAATATTTTTGGTTCTTGTCGGATCTACATTTATGTTCATGGCTGTCCTCGGTCCTCGCTGTCTTCGGTCCTTATCGCTGGTGGTCCTCGGTTGCCTCTGTTTTTTTCTTGGCGTTGGATGATTTATGTCACTGCTGCTTCTTCTCGGATGGCGTTTTTTGATCCATGGCTGCGGACTGCTTCGTGTAGGAGACGACCCATGAGGGTCCACAGGAGCTGTTCTCCTCAGGACAGGCTGGGCGTGCATGCTTCTAACATCCCTTTGCCTACTCTCTCCCGATCACCGCCTTTACCACTGTCTCTCTCTCTGACCTTCTTCTTTTCCATTGCTCCTCACCTTTTTTCAATTACTTGTCCCCTTGGGTTCTGCATACGGTTTCCATAGCCGGCCCATTGTATTGCATGCGCCATCCTCTGAGATATTTACATGTACTTAGAATAGGTTTTGAGGGTTCTTAGTTAGTAGAGGTTGGGAACTTAGTGTGTCTCCATTATTGATTTAGAGTTTCTGCTCTTTTATTTAATGCTAGACTGGGATAAGGTAACTGTAGTCGTTATCCCTGATGTGTGTATGGTTTGCTTATACCTACACGACTTCGATCGGTCCTGTGGTAGCCTGTGTTGTCTTTTCGCTTGCATCCTTTACGAGTGCAACATTGTGTTGACTGAGGGTTTTAGCCTGTTCCAGTTCCACACTTTGCTGCCTCGTTGCTTGTTTTTAGAGGGTCGCCAGGATAGAACCAGATACTTGTGATCTGGATCTATCAAGAGAGCATCCTAGTCAATTAACGTAACTTAAAGGATGCAGTCTTAAGGACATCGCTAGGCTACGAGCCTGTCTTGCTCAATCACAGTTCCTTACCTAGAGTATTCCAGCTAGACATTATTAATCGAGTAGACACTTATTAATATTTAATATAAGCTCTTTGATATGTACGCATTATTATTCACAGCATTTATTAGTCTAGGTTGTTGTTGAGTTGCACAACCATAGCAGACTGTTTTGTTGATGAGGAAGTACTTCTTTTAGTGTCGAGCATTGCTACCGTTGCGCATTTATAGTATTCTCGTGTCAGTTAACATTATATGTCCTATCTTTTAGTGTATTCCATTTACACGTGTGGTGTCCTGCCTCCTGCCTTTATATAGTTTAAGATACGAGCATCTTATGAGCATCATACTTTCTTCAGAAGTTTCCAGGTCTATGCTGTAGGACTGTACTTCACTTTCTTTCAGATAGGAGTGAAGAGTTTATTGTTATTTAGAGTAACTGTATTGAAGCATCTTTTTATTGTATTAAATCTTGCAGTGATTTAATTGATCTTTCCCTAGATTCCTTTTTATGCATTTCAACGTAACTTGCATCTTGTTTGTTATCAGGCTATACCAGTGTGGGTAAGCCTGAAGTAGAGTACATGTATGCCCAGTTAAGGATATCCCGTTATTGCAGATTAACTCTGGAGGGTATAGGTGTTTTTGTTCGCCGGCATATAAGTTCGAGGGTTTGGATCTAGCGTACCGTTGTTGCATAGTGCCCTATTACTAGTCCAATCATTAAGTGCCCTTGTTTTATTCGTAGCCCCGGTCGTAACAAATGGCGACCTTGCCTAGTATCTTATCTTAGTCGTCATACCAAATGAACTAAGAAATAATTGCAGGATTTTTGGACATTTGTTTTTGAGGAATATTTTGGACACGTGGATTTTTTTTTTGGCAACGTAGTATAGCACTTGAGTTGCCTTCAAGCATTTTTTTGAGTGAATAGTGCTACATGAGAGTTTAGGTAAAAAAAAATGTTTTTATAAATTTTGAGAATTTTCGGTGGACACTATGTCGAATGACGTATCAGTGCACAGTGAGGACACAGTATGGGAAGCAGGCTCTGAGGTGCAGAAGCTGGGTTTGTTAGAAGGCATTAGAGTAGTAACTAGTGAGGAGGATGCAAGGAAGTTTCTGGAGATGCCTATTACTGTTTTGACCGGGTGTCGGGGATTGATCGGTATGGTCTCCAGTGTTTGGCCACGGTCATGGGGCATGTTGGCACTAGCAGCATGACGAGAAGTGACCTGGTGGCCTGTGTGCTCGGTGGGGTGCGTGGGGCTTCAGGTGGAGCGGGAGCTGGGGCACCTTTGGCCCAGCCCCCATTCCAGTCGACTCCTACCATGGCGCCCCCTCGGGCTCCGGAGCCGGGTATGTTCCTGCAGGCCGATAGTCACTGGCAGCGTGGTTTGCCCCTGGGTGGATCACTGGGTGGGTCTCCAATTGTTGCATCTCCTCCTCCTCAAGGTTTAACTCCAGATATGATCTTCCAGCTTGAGATGGCTAAGATGGCTAATCAGCAGGAATACCAGCTTGAGCTGGCTAGGATTCAGGCTGAGGAGAGAAAGGCCGTACGGGAGGCTGAGCTTCAGGTTGAGGCTACGAAGTACTGTGCAGACAGAGATCTTGAGAAGTCTCGGGTGGAGTCGACAGGGCAGCGTCTCGGTTCTGGGAATCGAGGTCTTGATCAGTCTTAATTGCACCTTCTTAAGTTAGTCCCTGCATTTGACGAGTTGGGTGTCACCGAGTTTTTCCTGCGTTTTGAGAAGAAGTGCCGGGAGCACCAATGGCCCGAGGTTAAGTGGGCAGCCCTTGTTTTCTCTAGGTTGGTTGGCAAAGGACTCAATGCATATGATGCGTTGCCCTCGGGGGCGGGGGGCCTGGTATCCTTCTCCCCTTAAATAAATCTACCAAAAAAACGAGACAGAGATGGGGGCGAGGGAACGCGTTCGTGGTCCCGGACCCTAAGAATAGGAGCTTTGAATGTGCGTGGATGTAGTACGAATGAGAAGCGAGAGGATATTGGAAGGTTATTTGAAAGAAGGATCTATGATGTCCTTGCACTGAATGAAACAAAGATGAAAGGAGAGGGAGAAGTGGATTTTGGAAACGTGATAGGTAGAAAGTCTGGAGTAGACGAGGGAGTCAGGGGGAAAGAAGGAGTGGCTATTATTGTGAAGGAGGAGTTGAGAGAGTTTATAAAAGAGTGGAAAGAGGTGTCATCAAGGCTAATGTGGGTGAGAATGCGGTTTAAGGGTGAAAGGTGGGTATTTGTAAGTGCGTATGGACCAGGAAGTGAAAGAGAGTTAGACGAGGTAGAGAGTTTCTGGGAGGATTTGAGAGATTGTCTACAAGGGTTTGATGAAAATGAAAATGTTATAGTTTTAGGGGACCTAAATGCTAGGGTAGGAAATGAGCCTGTTGAGGGAGTCATCGGTAGTTTTGGTGTGGATGGTGTAAACGAGAGTGGAGAAAGACTGAAAAAATGTATGTGAAGAGTGTAGATTGAGTGTAGGTAATACGTTCTTCAAAAAAAGGCGTATACACAAGTACACCTGGCATAGACTTGTGAGGGGAGAGATTGTAGAGAGGGCATTGATGGATTATGTGCTGGTGACAAGGGAAAGATTGTGTAGACTGCTGGATGTGAATGTGATGAGAGGTGAGGCGGAGGGTATGTCAGATCATTACCTGGTGGAGAGAAAGCTAAGAGTTAAGAGTTACAGGAGAATAAGAGACAAGCGTGAAGTAAGAGAGGTAATAAAAGTTAGTGAGTTAGAGAAGAGTGAAAAAGAGAGAGAGTACAAGGAAAGACTAAATGAAAAGTGGATGGAAGTGAGAGAGATGGAAGAGAGAGAAGTAGAGGTTGAATGGCAACAGTTTAAGGAAGGAGTGAAAGCAAGTGCAGAGGTAGTATGCGGCAAAAGGAAAGTAGGAGGCAGAGGTATCAGGAAGGGAAGCGAGTGGTGGAATGATACGGTGAGAAAGGCAGTTGAGGAGAAGAGACAGTGTTTTGAGAGGGTTTTACAGGATGGTAGTGTTGAGGTATGGGAGAGGTACAAGGAGAAAAGGAGAGAGGCAAAACGGAAAATTAGAGAAGCGAAAAAAGATGCAAACGAAAGGTGGGGCCAAAGGCTGAGTGAGAATTTTGAAGAACGAAAGAAGATGTTCTGGAAGGAGGTAAATAAAGTAAGGAAAGGAGGACAAAAGAGGGAAGAGTCAGTGAAAGATGAAAATGGAGAATTACTAGTGGAACCAGTTGAAGTGAGGAAAAGATATGCCGAGTATTTTGAATCTTTGTTAAATACAAGAGATGGAAGAGAAGCAGTGATTGAAGCAGAGGTGGATGGAGATAGGTTACCCAGGCCAACCAAGTGGCAGGGAATGAATGAAAGGATTGAGGAAAATGAGGTGAAAGAAGCAGTGAAACAAATGAGAGCGGGAAAAGCAGAAGGTTTGGATGGTATTGCTGTGGAGTGTATAAAGAAGGGTGGAGATGTGATAATAGATTGGTTGGTGAGACTTTTCAATGTGTGCTTTGCTGTGTCAATGGTACCAATAGACTGGAAGAGTGCATGTATTGTGCCGTTGTACAAGGGGAAGGGAGATCGGCAGGAGTGTTCAAGTTATAGAGGTATTAGTTTATTGTCAGTGGTTGGAAAGCTGTATGGCAGGGTGTTGATAGAGAGGATAATAAAGTGTACGGAAGTTGCAATAGGAGAAGAACAGTGCGGTTTTAGGAGGGGAAGAGGGTGCGTGGATCAGATGTTTGCAGTAAGACAGTTATGCGAGAAGTATTTAGAGAAGCATAAGGAGATATTTTGGGCTTTTATGGACTTGGAAAAAGCGTATGATCGTGTGGACCGTGAAGCAATGTGGAAGGTGTTAAGGATTTATGAAATAGGAGGAAATTTGTTAGAAGCAGTTAAGAGTTTTTATGAAGGGAGCAGAGCATGTGTGAGAGTAGGAAATGGTGAGTTGAGTGAATGGGTTGAGGTAAAGGTAGGTTTGCGACAGGGTTGTGTAATGTCACCATGGCTGTTTAACCCTTATTTAGCGGGGTCGGACTTAAGTCTGATACGAAAAAATTGGACTAAATGGCGGGGTCGGACTTAAGTCCGTGGGCGTATTCCCGCCCTAATTTAGGTGGAAAGCGAAACTTGGTGGTCAGGCGGTGTACTACAAGGGCCCATCCACACATCCCCACTGCGTGACCGTGACTAAGTGACCCTCAAGCAGCCATAATGGAAGGTCAAGATTTGCCCGTGTTCGATTCGGTGGCCGCCATCCCTAGTGCGTCGCGCCACCCTACTAACCACGCCCGGCTTACCACCCAGGAACTAGATATCATGCTGAACTCTTCAGAACTTTCTAATAAGCTGTTGGATGAAACCGTCGAAGGTCTGGGTGAGAGTTTTGGTAGTGTGGATGACTCGGAAGACGAAAAAAACCCGATCATAGGCTTTCACCCCAAGCATAATTTGCGTGGGGTGGATGTTGTGGTTGATATTGGACAGACCCTTGAGCAAATTGGAGACGTTCCTGACGAAGAACATACTGGTGTGGGTGTTGGTAAGTACAATTTATATTTTATAATTGCTTGAAAATGTGATTGCAAGCATTTTATCACCTTACGAGCGGCTGGTGGAGTATATTTCACTGTGCCGCCCAGCGGGTTTTTTTTTTTACCCTAAATTGGGGTTGTTCCGTGCTCTTTTTCATGCATAAACAAGACCCAGAGCGTAATACAAGTATGTATCCTGAAAGTGCGTAAATTGAGCTTTCCAATGACACCCGAACCATCCTTTTACGATCACTGGTTGTCTTTCAACGATCGTAAAACACGAGTGAAAAAACCCAAAAATACGGTAATTTCCTTATATAATTCCCTGTGTGGCGAGCGGTCTTGAGGTAATTTATGCTCCTAATCACCGCTCCGCTCTCTCTCAGAGCACATTACGTTCTCAAAATTGCACTCTACAAGAAATTTCCTTTGCATTTTATAGCGTATTATTTGTAGGCCGTTCGGTAAATTTCTTACGGTAATACAAACAACGAAAGATTGAATATTTGTGCTTGGCATTATATGATTGTGGGGAACAGATGTAGGCCTACCGTATATATTATGTTTTCATATATATGATACATGTGTAACATTTTTATATTATCACGACTCTCTCTCTCTCTCTCTCTCTCTCTCTCTCTGTCTCACTCTCTTTGTTTGTACTCCTTTGTACTCTCTTTGTCTGATGTAGGCCAGGGCACGCCCCTAACTAATCTCTTCCCTCTCAGGGGAAATCACACCTAGCAGATGTTTTTGACTTCCCCTCTCTCTCTGTCATTCTCTTCCTCTCTGGGTCTACATATACTGCATTTGACATTGAAATTGCTTGAGAGTTTGATTGCAAGCATTTTATAGCGTATTATTTGCAGGCGTTCGGTAAATTTCTCACGATAACCAGGGTGTATGGTACATTTCTCACGATAATACAAGCAACAACGAAGCTTGGCGAAGATTGTGGTCTACAATATACCTTTTTATAATTGCATGTTTTTTTTTTTTCTATATTCCAACTTACTTCCTCTCGGGCATAGGCTGAAAGCCTTAACATTCACCGCTTTACAATGAACAGTGAAGCCCGTGAGGTCTTGTTCCAGTCTAGGGAGTGAGACATGTGAAGCACGTAGAGTACAACGAGCACCTGCCATCTTGCCTTCACATGAGGCACGGTGCTCACTCATGGCCAGAAACGACCCCATCTCTGAAGCCACCTCGTTCCCGTGCTTCACTGTCTCACCACCTACACTCGGACTCTCACACTTACACACACACAACGCCACCTGTTGAACAGATAACTCACCAGGCATTGCACCCCTATAGCATATTTTGAATATGGGAATATTCATACAGTGCTATTTAATCAAGGAACAATGAGGGTATTTTATTGACGTTTCGGTGGGCTTGTGGTAATGCACTGATACTAGGTACAGCACAAATTCCATCCCAATAATATCTTCCCATTGATACATCGGGATTTGAACCCGGGACCTTTGGATTACCAGGCCAGTGGCAAGACCACTCCACCACCATGTGACCTTGTAATTGCTTGAAAGTTTGATTGCAAGCATTTTATAGCGTATTATTTTCAGGCGTTCAATAAATTTGATAAATATATCAAAATAAGTCCTGTGGGACTATGAAATAGCTATTCTTAGACAAGGACAATATTTTGTTCATCCCTCCACTGGAACATCAACAACAATGTCAACAACGTATCACCGTCGGCAATCGTAAGATTCAGAGTCGTAAAGATTCCAGGACGAGCTCAATAGAAAATGAATGAATGAAATGAATGAGTGTGCAGTACTGCCAATACGTATAGCGACTTCCGCTAGATCTAGAGACCTTTACTTCGATCTAGCAGCAATGACTTACACTAGCGGTTTTGTTTTGAAATTTCAGAACAATTTCGAAGTGATATTATATGGATTTTGCCAATTCATATTTCTAGTGGTATTTATCATGTCTTACATCTAACAATATATGCTAGCGGATTTAACTTCAATTGGTAACCCTCCCGCTCGAGTCGGCTCCAAGAAAATCGATAATGGTGGCACTTTAGTAAACAGGTGATAAACAAAACCGCATGCGGATCGGTTTGGTGTATCGGTATTATGGTAAGTTGGCTACCTACTATTGTTTATACGATATAGTAAGTAATGATAAGTAAATTATTATATATTATATATAAAACAAAAACAAAATTCCTGCAAAGCAAGCGAAACAGAGAGAGAGAGAGAGAGAGAGAGAGAGAGAGAGAGAGAGAGAATGCAGAAATTTAACTGAAGAAAGAGTGAAAAAGATATAATAATACAGAAATATTACAAGCAAATAAATGAAATAGAGGGATTAGTTAGAGAAAATAATAATGATAAATACATAATACGGATGAGGAAGAGGGGAAGCGAGCGAGCCAGAGAGAGAGAGAGAGAGAGAGATACAGGAGTGAGAGAGATTAGAGAAAATAGAGAGATTGCAAGCATTTTATAGCGTATTATTTGCAGGCGTTCAGTACATTTCTTACGGTAATACAAACAATGAAAGATTGAATATTTGTGCTTGGCATTATATGATTGTGGGGAACAGATGTAGGCCTACCGTATATATTATTTTTTCATATATATATGATACATATGTAACATTGTTATATTATCACGACACTCTCTCTCTCTCTTGTCTCTTCCTCTCTGGGTCTACCTATAGCCTACATTTATAATTGCATGTGACCTTGAAATTGCTTGAGAGTTTGATTGCAAGCATTTTATAGCGTATTATTTGCAGGCGTTCAGTAAATTTCTTACGGTAATACAAACAACCAAACAACGAAAGATTGAATATTTGTGCTGCACATCCCTCATACGAAATACCATTCCCACCGTATAGAGAGAATACAGAAACTGAACTGAAGAAAGAGTGAAAAAGATATAATAATACAGAAATATTACAAGCAAATAAATGAAATAGAGGGATTAGTTAGAGAAAATAATAATGAGAAATACATAATTATACGGATGAGGAAGAGAGAAAGGGATCACAAGAGAGGGAAAGCGAGCGAGTCAGAGAGACAGACAGACAGACAGGAGGAGTGAGAGAGATTAGAGAAAATAATAATGAGAATTACATATACGGATGAGGAAGAGAGAGAGAGACAGAGCGCGCGAGAGAGGGAAAGCGAGCGAGCCAGAGAGAGAGAGAGAGAGACAGACAGACAGACAGGAGTGAGAGAGAGAGAAAGAAAGAGAGAGAGAGAGAGAATACAGAAATAAGGAGAAATAAGAGAAAAATAAGACCGATTACCAAAGGAATAGTAGACGCCCGAGAGGCCGAAGTCAGGCCAAAGCGAACGCAACCGAACGCGCCCGGGAAATAGACCAAAAAGTACATCCTCTTCCTCACCTCTTTCCACCCTCCACACTCATTCATAACATCCATTCATAGACTTATATGGGGAGACGAAGAGTTGCTCTTTCCAAAAATGATAGTTTCGTTCGCATTGGAGCCATAGTAACGGCGCTAGGGCGAGTGAAATTGAGCGAATATTTCGGGATTATGCCCGCTGAGCGGTACAGTGTAAAATACCTTACCACCCGCTAAATAAGGGTTAATATGTTTATGGATGGTGTGGTGAGGGAGGTGAAAAGGAGAACTATGGGAAGAGGATTGGGTTTAGTAGGAAAGAATGGTATAGATTGGGAGTTGAATCAGTTGCTGTTCGCTGATGACACAGCATTGGTGGCGGATTCTGATGAGAAACTGCAGCGGGTAGTCAAAGAGTTTGGTGTGGTTTGTGGAAGGAGGAAACTGAAGGTGAATGTCAATAAAAGTAAAGTAATGGTGTGTAATAGGGGAGAGCATAGGGTGAATCTAGATGTGAGGCTGGATGGGGAAATATTGGAACAAGTAGAGTGTTTTAAATATCTAGGAGGAATGATAAGCAGGAGTGGAGGTATGGAAGTGGAGGTAAAACAGAGAGTGTGTGAAGGAAGGAAGGTTTTCGGAGCAATGGGAAGTATGGGGAAGACGAGAAATCTCGGAGTGAAAGTAAAAAGTGCACTGTATCAAGGAATTGTTGTGCCAACAGTGATGTATGGGGCTGAGACATGGGCTCTGAAGAAAAAGGAGAAAAGAGGGCTGGATGTGATGGAGATGAGCTGCTTGAGGAGTATGTGTGGAGTTACTCGTAGAGACAGATTGAGGAATGAAGAGATACGTAGGAGAGTGGGGCAGCAGGAACATTTGTCAGCCAGAGTGGACAGAAGGGTGCTGAGCTGGTATGGTCATGTTGAACGAATGGGAGATGAAAGGCTTACAAAGATAATATGTGAGTCAGGTACAAGGGGAGATAGAAGGGCAGGAAGATCCCCATTGAGATGGAGAGACTGTGTAAGAAAGGCTTTGGATGATAGAGGAATGACTATAGATCAGGCAGGGGAAGTGGTGGTGGACAGGAGTGAATGGAGAATGCTTGTGAATAGTTGAGTGAACACGTGGTCATTTGGAGTAAGGGGTCGGGCGCAAGTTTGACTAGATAATAGTCCATCAGGCGCCTGGCCCGGGGAGACGATTAATATGAAGGGTGTGCCTGGAAGTGTGGTGGGAGGGCTTGTGGCTTTGGCTCCGCTGCATGTCTGCCTGCCGAGATCGGAACCTCTCCGGGTGGTCAGGGGCCGGGGGAGTGCTGGAGCGACCTTGGTAACCCTGGTCTCTGGGTCTTCTCCTGGGTGACCTGGATGTGTGTGAGTTTGTGTTTTTTATCAGTGTTTATTTTTTGTTTTATGTTGTTTTTGTGTTTTCCCTGTTCTTGCTCTGTCTTGAGTCGGCTACCCCCAAAATGGGGATTGGGCCTGAGCATATAGATAGATAGATAGATAGATAGCCCTTGGAGTCTTGCATCGATTATTAGTCATTGAAGGAAGCTGTTCTGCGGGCGTACGAGTTACAACCAGAGATATATAGGTTGAAGTTTCGGGGTGTTACGAAGGGTCGTGAGTGCACTTTTCTAGAACATGCCCGGGAACTGTCTGATGCTTTGAGAAATTGGCTGAGGTCAGAGAAGGTGACGATGTTCGAAGAGCTTGAGCAGTTATTCCTTCTAGAGCAATTTTTTAAATGCACAGGCGGCAGCCTGACTTTGAACCTCAAAGAGAAACAACCTAAAACTCTACAAAAGGCAGCTGAGATGGCTGACCTGAGAATGTCGCTGATTCGTGGGTGCGGGTCTGCACAACGGACCGATGCAGTTAACAAGGGGCGCAACACTCCACCCCCCCGAGTCAGTGATGCAACATTTAATAACGAAAGTAAGAGCAATGATACCAATTTTGATCACAAACCTAAAACTGTCCCGTTTAAAAAAGGTCAGCGCCCTTCCCCACCTCAGGGGAAGTCCAAGGGTGAAGCAGAGTGTTTTAAGTGTCATAACAAGGGGCACTTTGCATGTTCCTGCCCTAGTAACCAACCTACAGCAGTCGTGTCTTTGGCTAGCAACATTGGGGTGTCTCTGAGGTCTTCTGCATCTACCCGGGGTGATATGTCAGATGCGGGGGCACAGCCAGTGAAGGAGTGTCCGGAAGGCTCGAAACCTGTCCGCGATGCTTTTTGCGACCATAGAGGGCGTGGATGCGTGAGTTGGGCTGGTTGCAAGCATGGGTTGGAGTTGTTCCATGATACAGGTGCATCCCAGACTCTGATGAAAAACTTTACAGGCAAACCTATAAACGTGGCACGGGTAGTTGTGGTGCAGGGTATTAATGCTACAAGGTCATACCTGTTGGTTCGAGTGGAGCTGGAGGTTGATGGTGTGACACGAGAGATAGATGTTGGAATCATAGAGAAACTGCCAGTAGAGGGCGTCGACCTTCTTCTCGGCAACGACTTTGCGGTACCTGCATCTGAGGTTCCACCCTTAGTCGGTGCCGAGAGGGCGCCCGACGTGAGTATGGAGGGGCAGGAGTTGGTCGAGAGGTGTCAATCACAGCACAGGGCGTGTGTTGTCACCCGATATCGTGCATCGAAGGTGTCACAGCCTATTCCTCAGTCTCTAGACCAGCGGAGGAACGGTCGGAAGGAGAAAGCTAAAGCTGGGAGAAGTTTTGTGTGTTTTGGTCCAGCGGCTCTTCTTGGCGACTCAGTATTAGGACCAAAGATGAGCTCCGGAGTGGCCCCAGAACCTGTCCCCCCTAGGGACATGGTAGGGCGTGATGGCACTCCACGACAGAGTAGTTCCCAGGTGGAGGAGAGTTGTGGGAACGGAGCTATTGAATTCAAGGATGGGGAGGCATTTCATGTGATCCTGGCGAAGGAGTTTGTAAGGCAACCACCTGAGCAGCCTACTGTCCCTGTGTTGGTCTGCAGCGGCCAAGGTGGAGAAGGAGAGGGGGGCAGTGGGGCTCAGGTGGAGGAGAGTTGGGATTGTCATGTCTCGGTGGAGCAGTGGGCGGGGGACACGAGCCAGGTGGCTGTGGAAGCGCTAGAGCACCTGCCTGAGCAGCAGTGTGCAGCGCTCCAGCCCCTGCTCGGTTCATACCCCACTGTTTGTGCCGAGCACCCAGGCCTCACAACTCCTGCGGTGCACGAGGTTCCGCTGGCAGGTCACTTGAGTGTGAATAGACCGTTGGCCTCGTTTCAGTGGTTCAAGGTGGGCGACGAGGCTTTGGCATGGGTGTCAGGTCAGCGTCGACCCATGGCTGCCAAGAGTGGTAGTCAGAATGAGGACATTGAGCAGATTGGTGAGGTTGGCTGTGGAGTGGATGCGCCCGGTCATCGCATAGCCTCCCAATGCTGCTCTAGTAAGATGCAACAGCCCTATCATAGACCGATTGTATCTGGCCATGTCGCTGAAGGCGCTGATGCTGCGCAGGCAGATGTAGTCGTAAGGAATGCGGGGGTGCGCATGTACGGTATCGGCGGGGAAGCCTTAGCAATTACGAACTATGGGAGTGATTGCACAGGTGGTACAGATTGTCCCTCTCATGACCTGACTGTTCTAGGGACGAAGGTGGAGAAGGAGGGAGACTATAGTGTAGAAACTGCAGTCTCGGCTGGGTTGTGGGAGGGCAATGAGCATGTTGTTCTTCGAGATAAGTTGCAACCTCTTGTTCCTAAGTGCCAAGAGAAGTTGTTTACTAGGCTGTGGCAGTACGTCCGCATGTTTGTTGCTTCTCCAGGCCTGATGTACGGGGTAGAATCCGACATGGAGGCTGGAGACAGTGCAAGGCTTAAGTTAGTTCCCTACCGTATAAATCCTGTTCAACAGTCTGTTGTGAAAGCAGAGCTAGACTACATAATGGAAAAAGGGTCTGAGGGATAAGGGATATCGTGAGTGGTCGTTGCCAGTGAGTTTGCAACCTGAGTTGAGTGGCAAGATCTGTGTGTATGTTGATTGCAAGAGTGTGAGTGCATTATCCCTGACAGACGCCTATCCATTACCTAGAGTTGACGACACCATAGACTGCATCGGGGCTGCCTCATTTATCACAAAGGTAGAACTAGTGAAAGGTTATTGGCAGGTCCCGTTGCCGGAAAGAGCGAAGAGAAGTGCCAGTCTTGTGATGAAATGGGCAGTTTATCAGTGCCAGGTGTTGTTTTGCTGCCGGAACACAAGTTGGATGTGTGGCATGTTAAGGGCACTGATAATGATTTGGCTGAATGTTTGTCACGGGAGGGTATGTTTGCAGGAGAACCCTCGCCGTTCAGTCAGTGCGTGTTGAGAGTGGAGAAATACCAGGCTTGCCCCTGTAGAGCAGCCGTCAAAAACAACATTAAAATTAAATAAACAAAATCACATAAAAACTCTTTCTTTTTGATAGTTAATTATAAGTTGCCAATGTTATAGCTAAAGTCCTAAGTTGAACCTGTCTTTCACTTAGTAGGCTGGGCTCTGTGAAGCTCGCTCAGGGAGCATAGCAGGCTAAAATTATACTATTATGTTTGGGAGGGGTTATAAGATTTTATTTATGCTAATATGTTGTTTTATGTAAGAATTGAGCTTTGCATTTCATTTCTGGTGGAGTGGCTAGGTGTGGCGGGTCTTGTCGGCATTCTTCCTTGTCAGATATGGTGCTTGCCTAATGTTGAGCGTCCTATATCTTGGGCGGGGTGTGACGTGTACCAGCGTTGGCAGAATCGCCTCTCGTTAGCCACTAGCGCTCGCCAGGGACATCGAAATTGGCTACAGTTATCCGAGAATGTTGTTCTTTTTTTCCTTGTGCTCGCATTGTCACAGCCAGTCCAGTGGTGGTCTTTGTTTTCGTCTGTGACAATGTGAAGTATTTTATATCATTAGTAGAATATAAGATGCATGGTGTAAAGTTAAGGAGAAAGAGCGATAGAGGCAGCGTGGTGGTAATATGTGCGTGTGTATGTATGTTACTGCCTCCCTCGCTCGGTGGAGTTTTCCCGCCCGCGCGCGGGCTTTCCCGCGCCCTTGATTGGCTGCCGGTTCCTGGCGCGTCCCAGGGGCCTGCTGCATTGTGACGCATCGGCCCGTGATTGGCCGACCATCGCGCCTTTGTGAGCTCGTGTGTGACTTGCCTCATGCATGAGGGTCCACAGGAGCTATTCTCCTCAGGAGAGGCTTGGCGTGCATGCTTCTAACATCCCTTTGCCTACTCTCTCCCGATCACCCCCTTTACCACTGTCCCTCTCTCTGACCTTCTTCTTTTCCATTGCTCCTCACCTTTATTCAATTACTTGTCCCCTTGGGTTCTGCATACAGTTTCCATAGCCGGCCCATTGTATTGCATGCGCCGTCCTCTGAGTTATTAATATATATCCCAGTTAACGATACCCCGTTATCGCAGATTAACTCTGGAGGGTATAGGTGTTTTTGTTCGCTGGCATATAAGTTTGAGGGTTTGGATCTAGCGTACCGTTGTTGCATAGTGCCCTATTACTAGTCCAATCATTAAGTGCCCTTGTTTTATTCGTAGCCCCGGTCGTAACAACGGCTAGGGTGTGCCCTTGTTACTGGGGCTTTACTGGACATTTGTCACAAATTGCTAGACCTGAGAGTCCAAACTCTTGAAGTTAAGAAAAGTTCACTAGTTACAAGTTTTATACCCGGTACTAATCTGGCTTGGTTAATTTTGGATATCAAATTGACCCTTTAGCATATTCCAGATTATTGGACTATTGGGTGACAGGACTTTACTGTACATAAGTATTGTAAATTCTGGACAGACTTAACAGGAGTACCCTCAGCTGCAGAGATTGAGCCCAAATCTGTGGTTAATAGTTTGAAATGTGGCCCATGTGTTCATCAAGGCTATACAATAGCTTACATCAAAGATAAACAGTTAGAAACTCTTAGGATTTTGGGTATGGCAAGATTTTGTATTGTTATGAGGCTCTATTTTTAGCCATCAATCACAGTAATTGGACACAGACGTCAGATGTCAAGATTAACATGATCACTTCTATTTGATAATAATGCTATAACAGATGTTTTAACATTCTTTGAATATACTTTCCTAACAATTTTACCACTATTAAAATGCTTTGAAAATATGTTGCTAGTTATTGTACCAGAATGTGTCAGTACTAGGGCACTAAGGTTATGTTGGCTCATTGCGTCCCCACTTACAGGTCTTCAAAAAGTTAACGTTACTGGTTGATAACAAGTTGTATTTTGCCCCTAGAGTCCCGCTGTGGAGGAGCTCAAGCGACTTGTTACCGCTTGTTCTGAAAGTGGGGAGTCAAAATAATAAACATATTCATACCATGAAAATATTCAAACATTATTAACAGTTGTAGGCTAGGCCTATATTTAAGTAAAAGGAAATTATTACTATGGATTTTCACAATTTCGCAAGCCATATAAGGGAAGAAAGAGTACCGGTAACATTGAATTTGAATGTCATTAGAAGATAATAATCATATGATAGCTCAGCACCAGGAGTTTTTCTTCTTCATAAAAAAAGGCGTAAAGTGTATAGTAAAGGGGAAAAATACAATATAAGTACTTCCCGGCCAGAGTAAGGGTGTGAAATTCTCAATAAACAGGGCCTTATCCACCCTGGGCCTAGCATCAGCCAATGGTGGTGACCGTAGACTTAATGGTAAATGTTTAACGTGTGACAGCCAAGAGTTTTAGCATTGAATTTGTTATTATTTATTTATTTTCATTTGATATACAGTCTTGTTTTATAGCAAGGAGTGCAGGAAATGAGTACCGTGCTTACCCATTATCCAACAATAATAGGCTAAACACGACCCTCACTAGTGGGGAGGGCTCTGAAGATCAGGGAAAATGTAGAGTAAAGGGTATAAAAAGGGAAAAATAAGATCTATTTGGCAACAACCGTATTTTAACAGTAGGGGGGTAAAAACTCCATTATACAGTACAGTGGTGCACCGATCTTCGCGGCTAATTGGTGCCGAAAAAAGCACGCAAAAGTTGATTTTTCATAGATTGGGGCATTTTTCTTATGGGAAAAATGGGAGCATAATTGGTTCCAAAATCATCCAGTCATCCCTAAGGTACCCATTTCTCCTCATATATATATATCCAATAAATACAATCCATATCATGAGGGGAATACTTATAGATACATTTTATGAAGAGATTACTGTCTTACCACACAGACTTTATTTGAAATCATTGTCAAATTTAGCATAGCCTAACTCACCATCATATTTCCGCGGATTTCGTCTGACACGGTAGGCATCCTTGACTGTACTTTGCTCTCTATTTTGATGATCCCGGCCATTCCTTTATCATTACCACCAGGCCCACTGTCCCTAACACTGAATGCAGTAGACTCTAGAGACCATAATAAACGCGAGAGATACAAGGCTCGGGCACAAAAAAGCTTGTAAACAGGTGGATTTTGAGCGGCTGGCTAGTGTTGACATTATAAAATATGGACGCAGCATTTCCGCAAGTGATGCTCGTATGTCAAATTCACTCGGATTTCATCTCCAAGCAGCAAACACCTTGACAATGGCAGATTCTTGGAGTTCAGTTCACTTGTTTGTTTGTTTTAAAGTTTATGTTTTCTAGTTTGATGTAGAGTCTTTCATTATTTTTGGGAAGAATGTAGTATCCGGGCGTACTGTCGTCATGTTTACATAGGTCGTGCGCTTGCGGTTACGTTCCTGTCTATTTTGACTGCTATTTTTTCTGTTATTTGCCCCCTGCTGGCAATATTTATGATGATGACAATAAGTCATGAGGGGGGGGGGGGATGAACCTCCTCAACCTATTATTGTATCCCACGGCAGTAAAAAAGGACTGGAACATGTTCGCTAGCATGTGAGTAGTGTAAATAAAGCGGGCGGTACGCCCGAATACTACAACCTTACCATATGTTTGCAATTTTTTTCGGATTTCAACTGGGATTTTTGTGCCAAGATCGACTATTTTTGCCCGAACATGGAATTTGAGAATATTTGGTGAATGGCGCTGTTTTATTTTGTGAACTTACGTGGCGCGAAGTTCGGTGCTTCACTGTTATATATATCCGACAGTACAGGTATAAATAGCAATGTACAGTACCGGTACTGTATTACCGGTATGTGATATGACAATTCCATAGGCCACACAAAAATCGATAGGTCTCGCTGCTGTCACACCATAATATCTTGCCCATTTTTTTTAGCCCATACAGTCTTATGAAAAACAATTAAATTTGCACCGGTAATGACATAGGCCTATATAGCCTAGGAATGATGTATGGGTCACATAGATTGTACATATATATATATCATTAATATACAGTATACAGTCTATGACATTATTGTCGAGGTACGTACCTCCATTATAGTATAAACTCAACCTTGTCCATCATTACCCTGGCCCAACAATCTAACTTAACCTGGACACATCGCTAGGCTAACCATTGATGTAGAGAATGAAAAAATACTAAACTAGTAAAAATGTAACCAAAAACAAGTGCCAACAGACAATGAGAACATTTGGAAAAGAAACTGGAGTCTAGAAGTTATACCAAACCTGAATAGGCTAGGTTATTAGGCTATGAAAAAAAAAAAAAAATCCAATGAATGTCTTAGCTTATCATAAAAAAAAAATTAACCTTAGGTCCTGGTTGACATGGAATAACTCAGGCTAGATAGGCTAAGCTAACAAGACAAATAATATGGAAGGGAAAAGACCGGAATTATGAACAGACATTTACGCCTTAAGTATTAGTCTATAATCATTATAGGCTTATATTCATTATTTATGTTACAAGCAGATTAGGTCATTGGTCAAGGCTAGGATGGTTTGATTAAGATAGGAAAGTCATTAAAGTGAGACTTGTGAGTCAGGTTAGCCTAACCTAAATTAACATAATAGCCTATAGGCCTAGGCCTAGCTTAGCCTATCCTAACTATAGGCTAGTCTATTTTTTTCCAGCTGAGGGTAAATTGTCAGGTTTCTATCCTTGTTACTCGGCTATAAGGTATATTTTGTAGCGAAAGATGATGGTTATTCTGAAAACTTGGCATTAATATGACACACAGCCATAGTAGTTTCATATAGGCCTATTTCCATTAAGTTTCGAGAAATCAGCTAATAAGATATTCAATTTACGATCAGCTGGAAAAAATAGAGTAGACCACATATCATAGGCTATGATATGTTGATTTTTCTTAAGGCTTAGTCTGCCTAAAAATATACTGTAGGCTACATACATTTAAATTATACAAGTAAAAAACATGGAGAATTGGAGATAACATTTAACTAGGCTGGGGCTTTAATGAAAGTTAAAGTAGTTTGTTGATAGGCCTATGCCTAAAGCTGAATACTTCTATTGCAATTATTATATTAAGATAATCTATTGCTAAGCTGAATAAGTCTGATGTTAGCCTATATAGAATGGAATCAATTAATGGTCACAGCAATTCAAGTAATGATAGGCCTAGCCTAGCTGCCCTAGCTGCTAGCAATTTAGAAAACTAGCCTGTAATGCAATAGGAACTTAACCACGAATGCTCCACATATTAATGAATAGGCCTAATACCAATACCTGATAAAGTGGTTTTGAAGAATATCACTGTAGGCTAGTTATTGCAGAACTAAAGCCTGGCAAAGACGAACTGGTAGACAAATCTCGCTGCTGTGTCAATCAGAGTTGCCACTCTAAATTTTAAGTATCCCCTACCACGCATGCGCATTTCCCCCTACGTTTCCCCTACGCCAATTCTCCCTCCCCCTAGTATATGGGTGAAAATTCTCAACATTGGACCAAAATTACCCAAATCTATTCGGCATCTTGATCTGAAAAAAAGGCCTGGTCAAAATTTACAATCTGACGGTCACGACGCCCGATATGCGAGTGCCAGATGTAGCCTACGATAAGCATTATCAATTTAAGCATTAACCTAACCTAAGTAAGAAAATGAAGCCAATGAAGTATACAAAATGCCAGATCATTAACTCTTACCAAAGGCCTTTGGTACTATGGTAGACTATAAGCAAAGGGCCAATCAAATTTTGATTGGCCCTTTGCTTATAGTCTACCATAGCATTGACACTGTCAATGTTATGATGTGATCAGCTGGGTGTCTGCTACTTCATGGAGGTGCCACATCTAGTTTCACTCCCATGTGATTTTTATACATTACATCGGTTGTATCCATTAACTTTACTCTTCAGGATGGATATCAACTGCATTATTTCATTACCAAAGACGTTTTCAAGTAATCAGTTGTTCCAAATTAGTAATGGAAAACAAATTTAGTTGTACCGCTCCTCCAGACAAGAGGTATCTGGCAACTATGCCAGATCCTTGCCACACGTCACTTGCTTTGGCCTCGAACACACATTTCTTCAAATTGAATAACCAGCAGTTAATCAAATGCCTCTTCTTTTTGTGTCGATATGTATTTAGTATATACATTTAGTACTTTACTCAAAACCGTTTTTAATATAATGCAGTTATTATAGGTAAAAAAATTATGAGCAAGGGTAATCTTGCAAGGGTAAACTTATGTATATAAGTTTACCCTTCGAACCTCGAGAGTAAGGGTAAGTTTCTCCACAAGGGTAAATATTCATCCAAATATCACCTTGAGACATAAGTTTACCCTTAGCTCTATAAATTTACCCTTTTTCTACCCCACATTTTTAACAGTGTGGTACTGTATGGGTTAAAGGAGAGATGGGTCGTTTTTCTGGTCCCTCTTCTTCATCATGCTTATCCCCATTAATGTTTAGATTTTAAGACATTCGCCCCATTAGTTTGTTGATTTTAAAACCTTTTGTCCCAGTTTTATAGCATTATCAAAACCTTTTGTGCCATTTACGTGTCGATTTTTTTCCTGGCGAACGATAGCGAGCCTGTAATTTGGATACCCACTTGGCACCTATTGAACATGAGCAGATAATTTTGGTAAGGGTAGGAAAACAAATACAATTAACAAGAACAAAAACAAATAAAATATAAATAAATTAGAAACAAATATAGTCCAGAAATAATGAACAGGGCCTAACCTTTCTGTTATCGGGTGTGGTGTCCCGAGTTCGAATCCCGGGAGGACCATATGTTTTCGTTAGCTTATACAATTACATTGGGGTTTGTAATGGATGATTAGTGTTAAGAACGGGGTGTTACTTATTGCTGTTGGATGATAATCAGAGGTTATTTGTAAGAGAAAGAAATACAAAAAAAAAATATATAACAATGAATATCAATATAATTGGGGGATAAAAGGGAAATATATAATCAAAGCTGGATGGAAGTGAATGAGGAAATAAACATGACAACAAATAAAATAAAAATAAAATACAATGCCGAGAACAAAATTAAGAGGGCATAAACAAATTTCTGGACGAGTTTACGATGAGCTGACGTAGAGACTCTGTAGTAAGAGAGAATGGCCATATTGTTGTTTGGACGCCATTTTGGAACCCCAATTATAAAAAAAAAAAAAAAAAAAGGAAAAGTGGGGATTGGGCCTGAGTATATATAGATAGATAGCTAGAATGATCAAAGAACAAGGGTGTATCTGATTATTTGTTCATGTATAATGTACAGTTGGCGACATAAGTTCTGTTCCTCGTTGTGATCTTATGTGAAAGTATAATTAGTAGGAATGAATTGCGAGGGTGTTTTCTTTTAATCATCAGTTGGTTAATCACACGAGTTAACCACTGCGTATTCAATTATACGCATTTGTTTCCCAAGTATAAGATCACAAAGAGGAACAGAACCACTGCGTATTCAATCATACGCATTTTTTGCCCAAGTATAAGATCACAGAAAGGAACAGAACTTATGTGGTTGCAACTGTACATCGAAACATCAAATTATATAGTGTTATGTACCTATCTATCTATCTATCTATCTATATCTACTGTATATACTCAGGCCCAATCCCCATTTTCATTTTTGTTTACTAGTATTCTCAAATATTTACAAGGGGTATAGAGACAGCAAGAACATGGTTATATTTTTGATCATGTCGAATATATATGAAAGACCAATCTATATATTGTCCTGTACAGTCGGCCAAATAAGTGATGTCGCGGCACCAAGTATATTTTGATAAATAATTGGTATCAGCTCTATCTAAGCATTTATTCATCATTTCGAGTAAGATATACAAACATATTCCTATCTATACACACCATATACAACATCTGACAGCCATTAATACATGACACAGAGAGCAAAACGTAATGATAGCGGAGACCCGACTTACTTGGCCAACTGTACCAGTATGCCCAAATATTTATTAACCCGTTCAGTACCGACGACGTCCTTTTAATTTTATGCTGGCTACTATTAGACGATTATATAAAATTAAGGAACACCAAATTCTTAACATTAATCATCCATTACAAACCCCAAAGTACTTGAATAAACTAATGAAAGCATATGGTCCTACCGGGATTGGAACTCGGGACACCACACTCAGAACATAAGCATCCAAATCATTACACCACCAACACAGTTATAGGGTCTACAGCAATTAGGAGGCTTCGAACTGTTTCACTTAACCCTTTTTACTACCACAGATCCTTCCTAAACTGCATAAAATCGCCTAAGTATAGCTAGAATAAAATTGGAGAGACATCGCCGGTACAGTAAGGGTTAAGGTATTGAGATAGCAAGAACAAGGTTGTGAAATTGTATTTTGTTTGTGTGTGTTCATTGTTTTCTGCTGTGATGTCCCTATTCGGGCTCTGTCTTGAGTCGGCCAGCCCCCCAAGAAAAATTAAATTAAATTAAAAATAAGACATAGGAAAAGTGGGGATTGGGCCTGAATATATACATACATACATACATACGTAAAGGGTGCCACACAATGATTGACCCCCCTCCCCAGCTTAAACTAACAATGACACAAGGAAATTGAAAACACTGGTTTGTAGGCAATTTAATACTACATCTTTGTAAACGAAATACAAATTCAGTGTTGATTCAGACCACCTGAAGAACAGCCTGACATCAACGTGGGTAGGAGATGAGGAGCAACTCGAAAAGAGCGGTGTCGTATTCAAGACTTCCGAGCACTGTCTCAACATGTTTCTCCAACTTCTGACGAGAGAATCGAGTGGCAGGAGGTTCCTGGAGGATGAGGGTTTCCACACGGTCCTTTAGGATGGATCCCATGTGTTCGCACTCGTTGAGATCATTTGAGTTTCCGGGGCACTTCACATTGCCAAAAAAATCGACATTGTTTTCCCTCAGGAGCTGTTGCGTCTGCAGGGCCTTCATTCAGGGGGCATTATCATGCAGGAAGGTCACTTCCTCAACATTCAGGACATTTTTGGGGTTTCGTAGAAAAGATATGATGTGTTCAAGGAGGATCACTTCCCTCGCCGAAGTTGGATCTCACGAGCGAGTTGGCCACAGCTTTTGCGGCAACGCCGAGACCTTTCCATGATGATTTCCTTCGTCTCTTGGGATAGCTTTTCGGGTCGTCCTCCTTAAATTTTATTCTCAGTCTGCGAGGGATTTCTTCAAATTCCTTTTGATGAACTCCTCAGACCTGCCAAGGCAAATGACGACCCTGGTTCGAGTAATAAACGCCGCGCCAGCGTCTCAAGCTTCACAAACCGTGACCGATCTGATGCCGTCTATGAACCGCATTTTCTCAGAGTCATTCAACACTGCAGAAGCCATATTGATGCTTGAAAAGATAAAGAATTTTATGTATTTTGGAGTTATAAAGTCATATTTATTCAGGGTATAACCAGTTTTCCTGGGCAGGGGGGGTCAATCATTGTGTGTCACCCTTTACATGTATACTGTACATACAAGAACAAGATTTTGCTTTATTTTCAGTCATCTGGAATGTATATCGAAAGACCATACAATAATTCCTGTACCAGTATTCCCAAATGTACAGTCGGTAATAAGTGATATCTCGGCACCAAGTATGTTTTGATCAATTATTGGTATCAGCAATATCTAAGCTTCATTTCTTCATATCGAGTGAGATATATTAACATGTTCCTACACTTCCCCACCCTATTCAACATCTGACAGACATTAATACAGCACAGAGTAAGCCAAACGTAATGACAGCTGAGAAATGATTATTAGCACGACCGTAAATTAGGGGTACGTAGATAATATGAACAAGATTTTTGTTTTTATAATATTTTGATTATGTAGAATTTATATCGACAGACCAAACTATATACAGTATATATTCAGTACCAATAATCAGAAATGCTTTCAACTTTAATAAGGGGAGATGGGTCGTTTTTCTGATCCCCCTTCTCCCTCATGCTTATCCCCATTCGTTTTCAGATTTGATGACGTTCGGCCCATTAATTTGGCGATTCTAAGACCTTTCGCCACCTTTCTTTTTCAATATCAGGATCTTTTGTGCCATTTGGGTGTCGATTTTTTCCTGGCGAGCGATAGCGAGCCTGTAATTTTAGGAGGAATCGGCCTTCAGCCGAGACATTTTTCTACCGAAAAATGTACAAATTTATCTTGAAGGTGGGTTTTGGGGAAATTGTCTTAAGCTTGATGGAGGTCTAGCGAGGAAACTAGAAAAAAACCCTGACTAAATCAATAAACCGACCAAAAATATACCCCCTAAATTAACCCATTCTGTACCGGGGACGTCTCCTTTACTATATTCTGGCTACTATTAGACGATTATATTCAGTTTAAAAAGGGCCTCCAGATATTAACAGGCATCGAACTATCTCACTTAACCATTATTACTACCACACATCCTTCTTAAGCTGCACAAACTCGTCTAAATATAGCTAGAATTAACTTTAAAAGACGTCGCCGGTACAGTATGGGTTAAGAGTATGAAGCTATTGGAGTGTACAGTGAAGAACCTATCACCAGGGGCACTATAGTCAGTTTCTTTTCAACTGGCGGTAAATTGCAAAAGTCGCATCCGTTATGTTGTAGATGTTGTAGTTTAGTGCAATATGGTGCTAATTGTATACACTTGGTCTTATTATGAAACAGAGACATAGTGGTTTCATATTCCTTCCATTAAGTATCGATATATTAGCTGCTCAGGGATTCAATTTACCGTCAGTTGAAAAGATACAGAGTATATAGGATGGCGGAGGTTGGCCGATCTTCGTTATTATAGGGTCTCTAAGTTGACAATGTGTGGTAAAGTTACGATGCTCTTATATCATCACTAACTTGAAATATATTTTTTTTTTTTTGTCTATGTGGATGAGGGAAACAAAATGTAAAACTGCCTGTGACGAGTGCCTCCCCCAGAGTTAAAAGAGTGACAGGGCAAAAATCAAGGAACGTTCAAGCCAAAATGTCTGGACACACGGCGTTTGAAACAACTTAAGTCATAGGTTTAGGGAAAGATGGATTCAGAGGATAGTGCTTGGTTTTTGGTCTATATATTTGTTTGTTTATATATTTTTAAGTTTCCTCGCTAGACCTCCATTAAGCTTAGAAAAACACCCCCTAGACTCCCTTTTAAGATAAATTTGTACATTTTTCGATAGAAAAATTTCCCGGCCGAAGGCCGATTCCTCTTAAATTACAGGCTCGCTATCGTTCGCCACCTAAACATCGACCCCTAAATGACACAAACAGTCTTAATATTGGCAAAAAATGGGGCGAACGGTCTTTAAATAGCCAAGCCAATGGGCCGAACGTCTTAAAATCTAAAAAGCAATGAGGCTAAACACGAGGGAGAAAGGGGTCCAGAAAAACGGCCCTTCTCCCTAACTTAAAATACACTTAAGCTACCCAAGTTTCTAGAAAGTTTGTTTATTTCATCACTGAAGCCTGAAAAGGGTATAGACTATCTCAGTTAACCCTTTGAATACCAACGACGTGTGATATATTTTATTCTAGCTATATTTTGACGATATTATGCAGCATAGGAAGGATCTGTGGTAGTTAAAAGGAGTAGTTGACATATGTTGAAGCCGTATTATTGCTAGAGGTACTTCTTAACCCTTTCGCTGCGGGTGACGTTCTGGAATATTTTGGCAAGTTACAGCAATTTCCAGGATTTAAAAGCCTGTAAAAAACGTAAAAATCGAGTGTCAGAGGGCGGGAGCGTGAGGGGCCCACCTCCGACCCTCAGAGCACCGAGCGGCTCACTGAGCTAGGCTGTGTCTCGCGCGGTTCTCTCTCTGTCTCTCTCACCAGTGTAGCCAAGCGAGCGAGTGTTACATAATAGCGGGGTTCCCGCGTTTCACTGGGACCACTGCGGGTGAACCAGACCACGTACACGGTCCTTTCTGGTGTCATTTTGAAGCTATTTTCGTCTAGTTTTCAGCAGAATACACTTCATTTAATGCAGATGTTTGATTTATCATTCAGGAGTGCCTGAATATGCTCTAAATAGCCCAAACATAGCTGCAGCCAAAGGGTTAAGCTGAATAAAATAATTTAAAAATTGCCAGAATATGATGAAAAGGACGTCCCGGGTTAACCCTCTGACACCCATATACCTATATATATGTGTCTACCACAGTCAGGACCGCCACATACAAGTTGTTTATGCTAAGGCGGCTGAGATCCCTGGGAGCGCCGGAGAATGAGCTGAAGAGTATATATAACATCTTCATACTCCCTAAGCTCACCTACGCCTCTCCCGCCTGGTCCTACTCTCTAACCCTGACACAACAACGTCAATTGGAGAGAGTGCAGAGGAGGGCATACAGGATCATCCTGGGTGACACATACCCAGGGTATGAGGAAGCTCTCACCACCCTTAGCATACCTGCACTTTCAACCCACCACTACAACACACTCAAGCAGTTTGCATCTAAGCTGCATGTTCACCCACGACACAGAAACTTGCTTCCACCAGACGCCCCTAGACCAACACGTGCAGCTCGTCACTTCAACACACTCCAACCAATAAGGGCAAGAACTGACAGATACAAAAATAGTCCTATCCCAACCATTGTAAATATTATACATAATGTGTAATGACGGCCTGTCACACCATATATACGCGCCCTCCTTTAACCCTTCTTTAGCGGCCTATGCGGTTTATTTATGTGTACCGCCCAGCGGGGTGTTTTTAGCCAAAATAGGGCTGTTTACGTGATCATTTTCATGCCTAAATAAGACCCAGAACGTAAAACAAGTATCTATCCCTGAAAGGGCATAAACAGAGCTTTCGAATGACACCATAACGATCCTTGTATGATGGATAGTTTTCTTGCAATAACCGTGCAACGCGAGTGCAAAAAGCAGGTAATTCGGTACTTTCGGTACATAATTGAGTATGTAGCGAGTGAGAGAGGGAGGAGGGAGCTGAGATTTGTGTCAGTAGGTTCGCCGCGGTGGTCTGGAGCAGTCATACGCTCGCTAGTCTCCTGCCACCACTTGTCTCTCTCTCTCAGCCACATTACGTGCTGAAATTGCCACTCGACCTATGTCGAGCGCCGCCACATAGTCCAGCTTTATTTAACTCGACTTAAGTGGTGAGCCGCTTTTTAAAGGTTAATAATGTATGCTTAAGTGTGTGTGCATGTGTGTATTAGAATGTATGTATGTATTTGCTTGAGTTATAATATGTGTATATATGTATATGTGCATTTATGTATGTACAGTATAATTATGTGTATGTATGTATGTATGCGTTAAGTATCTATATACTGAATGTATGTGTCTATAGTGTATACTGTGTGATGCCTGCCAGCGTTGGCAGAATCGCCTCCCGGTAGCCACTAGCACTCGCCAGGGCAGTGAAATGGGCTACAGTCTGTCTACAATGTTGTACTTTCTTTCTTGTGAATCGTCATGTCACAGGCAGGGTAGAAGTGGTCTTTGTTTTCGCCTGTGACAATGCATTGTATTTTATATCATGAGTTGAACATAAGATGCATTGTAGTGAAGGAGAGAGAGAGAGCGAGCGAGCAGGGTGGGGGAGGTGAGTGTTGCTTTTCCTCCTCCTCCCTCCTCCCTCCCGGAGGAGTTGCTGGCCCGCGTGGTCTTTTCTCTCGGTTTTGATTGGCTGGTGGTTCCTGGCGCCTTCTGCAGGCCTGCTGCCGGGTGACGTAGCGGCCTGTGATTGGCTGACCACCGTGCCTTTGTGTGGGATCCTGGAGGGGTCCAGGGGAGCTGTTCTCCTCGGAGCTTTCCTGACTAGCATACCCTTCACATGTCCCTTGTGAAGTCTCCCGACTTCTACCTATAGAGCACTTTCTCTCTCTCTCAACTTCTTACCTCTCATTCTTCCACTCTATTTCATATCATAACTTCCCTTTGGTCCTGCACGATTTCATATATCGGCCATCGTATTATATGCTGAAGCTCTCAGATAACACATGTTTAGTTAGGCATTTTTTGGAAGGGTTACCATTTATGTCTGTAGAGGTTTGACACACTCACGGTGTCTCCCTTCCTGTATCGTGGTGGTCTGCTGGGGGATTTAATGCTAGACTGGGATAAGGCTACTGGTGTTGTGATTTCCGATGTGTACTAGGTTTTGTTGAACCTGTACAATCGCAACGGAGACGTGGGAAGCCTAGGTGGTCTTTCTGACTGTGTACCTTGTGAGTTTAGCACTGTGTTGCGAGTGAGGGCTTTTGCCTCTGCCACCCAACACTGTGCTAACTCGTTTGCTTTGACTTTGAGAGGGTCGCCAGGAGAGAACCAGATACTAGCGATCTGGATCTCTCAAGAGAGCACCCCGTCAATTAACGTAATTTGGCCGCACAGCCTTAAGGACTTCGCTAGGCTACGAGCCGCTTGCTCAGCCATTGTTTCCTAGCCTACTACATCCCAGCTAGACTTTATTCGCCTAACAGACACCAGATTTAGATTATAAACTCTTTCTGTTATGTATGCATTATTATTCACGGCATTTATTAGTCTAGGTTGTTGTTGAGTTGCACAACCCTAGTAGGCTGTTTCATTGATGAGGAAGTACTTCTTTTGCTGTTTGAGTTCCTACTATTGCGCAGTTATTATTCCCGTGCCAGTTAACCCTATATGTCCTTACAATTGTCATATCCTGTTCCTGCTTTATACTACAGTTCAAAATCCGATACGATCATCTTAACCTAGCATCAGACTTTCTTCAGAAGATTCCTGCTCGATGCTTTGGGACTTTCGTTCACTTTCTTTAGTATAGGAGTGACAGTTCATTATTGTTTAGAGTAACTGTAAATATACTTTCTTCTAGTTTGCATTAAATCATTGGAGTGATTTAATTAAGATCTCTATCTTTTCCTAGTATACCTTATTACCGTAATTGTATGTTGTTGTGATCAGGCTGTATCAGAGATCATCAGCCTGTAGTAGTAGTGCACTTATACTGAGTTATAGGATACCCCGTTATCGCAGATTTAACTCTGGAGGGTATAGGTGTTTTTGTGCGCCAGCATTATAAGTTCAGGGGTTGGATCTAGTGTTACCGTTGTGGCTGTGTGCTTTCCTAGTCCAATGATTAAGAGCCCTTGTTTTATACGAGCCCCGGTCGTAACAACTGTTTGTGGTTCGAGGCTCGAGCCCGGCTGAGAGTATTCTAGCACACACACACACACACACACAAACAAACAAACAAACAAACAAACACACACACACACACACACACCTACACTAAAGAATGTTCCATATACTATAATTCCCCAAAGCTGTCTATACTTATTTTATATCCTTCTTTTGTTCTACCGAGGATTACCTCCCATTTTAGTAGGCTTTACCTGGCCCTACCTATACGGACCCGTAGGCCGTTTCGCCTTTACCCTTTTTAAACTTCTCATTTGATCTCTTCCGACGTTTGACATTCCATTCTAATTGGCTTTACCTGACCTACAGTCCGTTGTCCCATTAACCCTTTTCCAATTCCCTCATTTAATCTCTCCCAAGGATTTAACTCCCATTATTAGCCTCACCTGACCCTACCAGAACAGTTTTTGTATGTATGTATGTTTGTTTGCATACGTGAGCGTTTATGTATACGGGCATGTGCACACTTACTGCATGTTCGTATTTCTTATATATGTTTGTATATACATGCGTATGTATGTGTGTACGTATGTATGTGCTGTATATATATAAGTAAAATAAATGTGTAGTGTATATGCACTGTAAATCACTTACTCTCATGGTTAATTTTTGATAATTTGTATTTTATACTAGCATAATTATTGTATTAATTTATTTTATTAATGTAAAGTATATTATACTCACCCATTGTAAACTGAGCTTACCATTTTCATATCTGTACATCTCATGTTCATCCACTAAATTGTAAAATGTGTATTTTCAGCTCATGAGGCTGCCATTCTTTAATAAACCGTTTATTATTATTATATTAATCTGAATAAAATCGTCTAATAATATCCAGAAAAGTTATAAGAAACGAGTCATGAGCCCCAAGGGGTTAGAAAGAGAGAGAGAGAGAGAGAGAGAGAGAAAGAGAGAGAGAGAGAGAGAGAGAGAGAGAGAGAGAGAGAGAGAGAGAGAGCGAGAGCGAGAGAGAGAAAGAGAGAGAGAGAGAGCGAGCGAGCGAGAGAGAGAGAGAGAGAGAGAGAGAGAGAGAGAGAGAGAGAGAGCGAGCGAGAGAGAGAGAGAGAGAGAGAGCGAGTGAGAGAGAGTGAGATAATAGCTTGAGAAAAATGAAAAGACAGCAAATTTTATCTTTTTCAGCTGTGCCTCTGCTTCTTTTGTCGTACGGAAATTGGAGAGAAGACAGAGCAGGAAAGAACTCAAAGAAAATAAGTAAATATAGAAAAGCTGGAGAAATGGAAGAGACATATTTCAACAACAAAAACTATGGACAATTGCTTCACGTAGGAATGATCAAAAATACAAATAATAACAATAATAATAATAATAATAATAATAATAATAAAAGTTGCAAGCAACGTTGTCCGGGGTTCAAGCAGTTTTGCAAGCAGGGTATTGTGTTGGATACAAAACCTGTGTCACATATATCAAAAGATCATTTAACTTATATCGGGCATGGCAAAACTACAGAAGGAACAGATTGTGCAAACAAACAAGAGAGAGAGAGGGAGAGATTGGTTGTATAAGGGATCTGCCTCTATTCGTTTAGTAACAGAGTTGTAGATATGTGGAATAGGCTACCGAGTGCTATAATGGGATCAAGAACAATAGAGCTTCAACTTGAAATTAGATACAATGAGAAGGGTTGGGTGTGAAAGGGATCTGCCATGTGTAGGTCAATCGGCTCTCTGCTGACTCCCGTTTTCTTATTTGTTTTATGTTCTCATTTGTGAGGGAAAGGGAGAGAGTATGGTAAGAGAGAATAGGATGTCGTAAATGTAAGGAAGATAGCGATAAATATGAGAGAGAGAGAGAGCGGGGGATGGGTAGGGTGTGAAAGGGATCTGACACGCATGGGCCAATCGGCTCTCTACAGACTCCGGTTTTCTTATGTTCTCATTTGTGAGATAGAAAGAGAGAGACTAGGATGTCATAAATGTAAGGAAGACAGAGATAAATGAGAGAGAGTTTTATGAGATGGGTTGGGTGTGAAAAGGATCTGTCTTGTGTGGGCCAATTGGCTCTCTACAGACTGCCATTTTCTTATGTTCCTATTTCTTACAATTGTGTTTTGGTTGCAGGTATATGATAATATGGGTGTATAGTAAGTAGTGTAAATAACAGGCAACGTTTATGAGAGGGGTTGGGAAGGATCTGCCTTATGTGGGCCACTTGGCTCTCTGCAGACTCCCGTTTTCATCTTGGTTGCATGTGTAAGGGATCTGCCTCATTTGTACCGGTGTATTTACCTAATTGTATTTACCTAATTGTAGTTTACAGGAGTTGAGCTAAGCTGGTGTTGTCCCATCTCTCAATCTACTTTCATCCAATTTTGTCTTGAAAATATGGATGTTCCTTGCCCCTACCACCTCCTCCTCCAGCCTATTCCATTTGTCAATACATCTATAGGGAAAACTAAACTTCCTGATATCGTTCTTGCAGGTAGGTCTTTTTACTTTGTAGCTGTGGCCTCTAGCTTGGCCTAACTTTCCTGGACAATATGATTGTATAATAGGCCTAATATGTACAAATCACACCACAGGTTTTGTGTTTTTATTTTTATTTTTTTCTATTAGCCTAGTGATTTAGGCCTAGGCCTATGCCTTAAATCAATATTTTGGCATTAGGCTCGCTTTGTCAAGTCTACCGACGCTGTCGGACGAAAGCGGTTAAATTATGCCAATGAGTAGGCAAGGCTATAAGGACTGATTTCAAGTAAAGTTTGTGTGGTAAGTAATCTCCTCATAACATGTATTTATAAGTATTCTCCTCAAATAATATGTATTTATTGGATATATTTGGGGGGAAATGGTTACTTTATGGGTGACTGGACGAATGTGGAACAAAGTGTTGTACCGTCACTGACGGTACCGCACTTTGTTGCACATTCGTTCAGGTCCGTCACCGTATCTGTTTAATCATTTTGTCCAATATAATGTCATAAAGTAGGTCAAAATAATTGTTTGAGGGTCCAAGATGGCAGAGTCTGGTACGACCTAAGCCTATTTCCCATTGAAATCTATGTTAAACACTGCCCACATATACGCGGAAGGGGGCTGGTACGACCTAGGCTCGAGTACCGGGAGTGCACTGTACCAGACTCAGACAGGAGGCTTAACTTTTCAAAATAGGGGCGTGTTCAAGAGCGAGATTTAGAATGCTACAGTATTCTTAGCGTGATTTTGGGCTTATTGAACGTCATTGGTAGCTCTTTCGCGCTACATAAGCAAACTGGGTGGTTGCCATGGTTATGTTTAAACTAGCATCAGTGAGGATGGTGTTAGCAGGTGTAGTAGTAAGTCTGGCGTACTGTCCACTTTGTTTACATAGTCGCATGCTCGCAGTTACGTTTGCGTCTAATTTTATTTTATTTACAAAATTATGCCCCTGCCACATACTAAGAACCTTCCAAGCAAGGGACCCAAACACCCTGTGGAGAGCCTTAATTATCCCCCATATAGAATACTGCTCTCAAGTTTGGGCCCCCCCTAAACAATATCATAATTATAATGCAACTAGAGGGCCTGCAAAGAACTTTCACCTCCTACATACGAAGACCTCAAGATCAACAAGGGGAAACAGAAACACTGGATTGCCTAGGTCACCTACCAAGTGGGAAAGCTAAATATTGATGTTGACGGTTATTCCCATTAAATTTATTTGTATCATTGGTATTAGCTAAGGGTAAAATTCTAGCGCTGGTTTCACTCATATTTTGTGAGTTTTAAGGGTGGAAAAAGACAACAGCCTAATTTCGATATTTGGCTTGGGTTTTCTTGATTTATAAACCCAAAGGCTAAATCCCCATTTATCAAAAACAGTGATTTTGAAAATCATAAACACCCAGTAACCTACTGTAGACCTAGTATATTGGGCAGCCCCGCCCAGGGAAGTACTACCGCCAAGGTTTCGGGAGACTCAGGGAATAGCCTGAATTCCATTTTCTCTCCCAGGCCTTGGTAGCTGGATACATATCTTTCTGCCTCACACATCAGGGGTATCAGGAAAACCCTCTTTATATAACATACACATCCAACTTCACGACATTGCCCTACATCGCTATCCTCTATCCATAAAACACTACTCTTCCCACTACATATCATACATGTAACACCATACACTTACCTAATAAATATGGCAGTACAATTATTAAGAGCAAACCTGGTTGTCCCTCGGATATCCACCCCCGGCAGGGTTGGGTCATTGACACAGGGCCCTCCCGGTCGTCATCATGCGACTGTGTCAAGAGCATTGCAACGTCCCAAAGCTGCTCGTCGGTGCAGCTTTTTCTTTAGTAATATAAGGGGACTTCACTCTAACATCAATTCCGTACACAAATTTCTTCAAGCAGAATCCCCTACTCACCTTTTTTTGACAGATACTCAAGTAACATCCACATCTGACACGTCTAGATTTAATTTTCCAGGTTATCAACTGTTCCAAAATTTCAGACCTAAAGGAGGTGTATGTTGCTTCGCAAAATCTGAAATTGCCCTGGAGGAGGTTGCTAGTTTCAAATGTCCCTATTTTGATTATTCTATATACAAATTAATTTCTGCTGGTAAATTTAAATACATATGTTGCATCTACCGTTCCCCAAATACTTCTCCAGAGCAAAGTCTTTTTGATTCTCTGTCCTCACAACTTAGTGTCCTCAACTTAAATGCTTCTTCTGAAATCACTGTGTTGGGTGATTTTAATGTCCATAATGTTGAATGGCTCACTCATTCAGCCAGGACTGATGATGCTGGTCTTGAATGTGAGCTATTTGCAGACTCATTTAATCTCACTCAACTAGTCAACCAACCCACCCGTGTACCAGATAATCCTAATCACAATTCCCACCTACTGGACTTATTTTTAACAACCAATTCAGAAAATTATGATGTTACAGTGGGGTCCCTGCTTGGATCTTCTGATCACTGTCTGATACAGGCCACCTGTCTATCACCTTCCACACCTTCCCACTCTGAACCTGTTTTGGTGACTAAATGGCATTACGACAGGGCAGACTGGGAGGGTCTTCAAGGTTTCTTTATTTATATTCCCTGGACCTCTTTCTTTTCTAATAATGCACACTCCACCTTGAGCCACATACAGGATTTTGTAAAACTTGGAATGGAAACTTTTATTCCTCATCAAAAGTACAGTAAAAGATCTAATTCACCTAAATGGTTTGACCATAATTGTGCTAGAGTAACTGAACAAAAAGCAATAGCCTACAATGCATACACAAGATCAAAAACACATGAAGCCTTTAATTACTTTAGAAACATCAGAAATCATGCAAAAACTGTATTAAATCTAACTAAATCAAACTTTCTCCACAAGCAGGCAAATAAACTTCTAAATAATCCAAATGATAACAAAATATTTTGGTCTACTCTTAACTCATTCAAATCCAACTTCACTACTGCTTCATCCATTCCACCATTAAAATCTCCGACTGGCAATCTTGTAAGTGCCCCACGAGGTAAAGCTAACCTTCTTGAGGATATTTTCTCCACCAACTCAACCTAAGATGAAATAAATCAAGATGTCCCTGTACTTAATTTTAATTCGCCTGAAATTCCCTCACTTAAGATCCACACAAGACATGTCAAAACTATTTTGCAGAGTCTCTCAGTAGATAAGGCTCCTGGTCCAGATGAAATTCCTCCAATAGTACTTAAGAATAGCTCCTTGGTGCTCGCTCCTGTATTGGCAAAAAATTTCCGTCTGTGTACTCATACCTCATGCTTCCCAGTACCCTGGAAAGAAACCAACATCCATCCAGTTCCTAAAAAAGGTGCCTCTTCAGATCCATCAAACTACAGACCAATAGCTATAACTTCCACTCTTGGTGAAGTCTTTGAAATTTATATTAAATAATCACATAATTAAGCATCTTGAGAATAATAAATTAATCAGTGATAGGCAATATGGTTTTAGACGATGTCGATCAACTGCAGACATTCTTTGCCTTCTTACGCATCAAATCAACCAAGCTACAGACCAACATGGTCAAACACATGCAATAGCACTGGATATATCAAAGGCATTTGATAGAGTCTGGCATCAATCCTTATTGTCGAAGATGTCACACTACGGCCTTGCATCATTAGTTCCACTAATTTCTTCTTATCTTCATAACAGAAAAATATGTGTAATGGTAGATGGCCTTTATTCTCAATTTCACTCAATAAATGCTGGTGTTCCCCAGGGATCAGTTTTGGCCCCAACTCTGTTCCTCATTCATATCAATTATCTCATATCTACCACTCATAATCCAATACATTCCTACGCAGATGACTCAACACTCCACAGTTCCTTCATATTTACCAATTCTTTCACCCAACCCGATCTTATAAATTCAAAAATAAACACTGTAATTTCTCTGAACCAGGACCTTTCTAGAATTAATGGATGGGGACAAAAGAATCTAGTTTCCTTTAATGCACAGAAAACCAAGTACATTCAATTTTCTAACCGACAGAATCTCACCGACTCCCATATATTTTTTAATGATGTAAATATTCCCACTTCCCCTAGTATTGACATTCTCGGTGTAACATTAACTACTAACTTGAGCTGGACACATTATGTTAGAAGCATTGCTAAGAATGCCTCTAAAAAACTGGGACTCCTGTACAGAGTTCGAGAATTCTTCACTGACGAGCAGTTGGCAGTAATATATAAAAGTCATGTGCGTTCTCAGATGGATTACGGTTCACCTCTGTGGAGTGGTTGCATTGAGGCAGTTGGACAAAATTCAAAAATTAAGCTATTAGATTAATCAATAACCCTGCAATCACACAGGACCTTCCTACATTATCCATACGAAGAAACGTTGCATCCCTTGTATTATTCTACAGATATTTTCACAGCAATTGTTCCGAGGAACTTGCTTCAATTTTACCGCCTCTCCACATCTTTCCCCGTAGAACTAGGGCAGCTGAGAGCGCCCATGAATTTACACTTTCTCCTCCACAATGCAGAACTTCTGCTTATCAGAATTCATTTATCCCCAGAGCTACTATTCTTTGTAATTCACTTCCCTCGAATTGCTTTCCACAAACTTACAATCTACAAATGTTTAAATCCAGTTGTTACAAAAAATGTATGAATGGAGGATGCCTTTAGGCACATGGACCTTTTTGTTTTATCTGTGTTTTTCCTTCCTCCATTTATTGTCTCTTTAACCCTTAATTAGCGGCTCACCACATAAGTCGAGTTAAATAAAGCTGGACTATGTGGCGGCGCTCGACAAAGGTCGAGTGGCAATTTCAGCATGTAATGTTGCTGAGAGAGAGAGACAAGTGGTGGCAGGAGACTAGCGAGCGTATGACTGCTCCAGACCACCGCGGCGAACCTACTGACACGAATCTCAGCTCCCTCCTCCCTCTCTCACTCGCTACATACTGAATTATATGGGGAAAGTACCGAATTACATGCTTTTTGCACTCGCGTTGCACGGTTATTGCAAGAAAACTAGCCATCATAAAAGGATCGTTATGGTGTCATTCGAAAGCTCTGTTTATGCCCTTTCAGGGATAGGTACTTGTTTTACGTTCTGGGTCTTATTTAGGCATGAAAATGATCACGTAAACAGCCCTATTTTGGCTAAAAACACCCCGGTGTGCGGTACATATAAATAAACCGCATAGGCCGCTCGTAAGGTGTTAAACAAAAAAAATAATAATAAAAAATACAAGACTAACCCTCACCTAACACCTACAATGTGTCCGAAGTACCTAGTACGTGGGATACAACGTTATTTCAATATTTGGCTGGGGTTTTCTAAATATACAGACCCATAGGCCTAGGCTAAAACCCAATTTTCACCCTCACCAAATTATGTCCCTCAGTCAGTAGGCTACACCTTGTTTTCCAGAGGTTTCGCTCCTTGCGTGTTCGCCACCTGTCATTATTCGCACCCAATACAAGTTTGCAGGTAGAGGTTTCCCTACTTGGGAAGAGTGGTTTCGCTATCTAGTGATTTTGCTACTTCGCTATTAATTTGTAATATTAGACTATAGATAATATACACTCATTTATTGTATAATATAGGCACTGTAGAAAACAAAACAAAACACTTCTAATAATTGTTGTAGTTCTTTATTGTAGGCTAATATCGTTGTGCATACAGTAGGCTCTGCATTGAAAGAGTTAAAACAATTTTTGTTATGGATCTGAATGATGAATCGGAATATTAATAAGCAAAACTAGGGGATGCAGGGAAACCTAGACTGAAGACTGAAAACGTTGTGTGGGACCCCATTTTATTATGTTCATATTTCTTACAGTGTATCTTGGTTGCAGGTATATGATAACATGGGTGTATAATAAGTAGTGTAAGTAACAGATAAAGTTTATGAGATGGGTTGGGTGTGAAAGGGATCTGCCTTGTGTGGGCCACTTGGCTCTTGCAGACTCCCATTTCATATTGCTTGCATGTGGAAGGGATCTGCCAGATCCCATACACAGCTACTCTCTCTCTCTCTCTCTCATTTGCACACCGGTATACAAATGAGGCAGATCCCTTACACATGCAATCAAGATGACAATGGGAGCCTTCAGAGAGCCAGTGGGCCACAAAAGGCAGATCCCTTTCACACCCAACCATCTCATACACGTATGTTAATTACACCACTTACCGTAATATACACCAATGTTATCATATACCTGCAACCAGCGGACTATCCCTTATTCTTCAACAATACAAAAATCAATCCTTCATATCTTCTCTCAATATTCTTGGTGTCTCTTTTTCTTCTGCTCTCAGTTGGAAGGACCATATTACCAGTCTTGCTAAGGCAGCCTCCCAGAAGCTGGGTGTGCTCAACCGCCTTAGGGGGTTCTTTTCGCCTGCACAGCTTCTTGCTCTGTAGAGGGGCATAGTGTGTCCTTGTATTGAGTATTGTTCACGTGTGTGGGGAGGTTCCTCTCACACCGCTCTCCTAGACAAAGTTGAAAGGAAGGCCTTTCGTATCATTAACTCCCGTCCACTCACCAACTCTCTGCAATCTCTCTCTCTCCGCCGCAATGTTGCATCTTTCTCGCTATTCTATCGCTACTATAATGATCAGTGTTCCTCAGAGCTTTCCCAGTGTATACCACCTCCTTTACGTAGGGCACGTGGTACCCGTCTTGCAACTCAATCCCACCCCTACTCTGTGCAACTCTCCAACCCAGGAGTGAAACGTTACTCTCAAACTTTCTTCTACTCTACAACTGAGCTCTGGAACTCTCTCCCAGAATCAGTCTTTCCCTCTTGCTATGACTTAAATTGCTTCAAACTCCGTGTGTCCAGGCATTTTGGCTCGAACGTCCCTTGATTTTGGCCCTGTCACTCTTTCAACTATGGGGGAGGCACTCCCTATAGGCAGTTCTGCTTTTTGCCTCCCTCAATCACATAAAAAAGAAAAAAAAAAAAAATATATATATATACGGTATATATATATACTGTATATACCGGTATATATTATATATATATATATATATATATATATATATATATATATAATTGTAAGAAATAGGAAAGTAAGAAAATGGGAGTCAGCAGAGAGTCAATTGGCCCATACAAAACAGATCCCTTTCACACCCAACCAATTCTTATAAACTCTTCCTCTTTCTCTCTCTCTCTCTCTCTCACACACACACACAAATGAGAACATAAGTAAACGGGAATCTGCAGAGAGCCGATTGGCCCACATACGGCAGATCCCTTTCACACATAACCCATCTCTCTCTCTCTCTCTCTGTCACACACAAATGAGAACATAATAACATAAGAAAACGGGAGTCTGCAGAGAGCCGATTGGCCCACACACGGCAGATCCCTTTCTCACCCAACCCCTCTCGTCCTATCATACTTAAAGTTGAAGCTCTATTGTTATTCATCCCACTATAGCAATCGGTAGCCTATTCCACATATCTACAACTATTACCAAATGAATAGAGGCATATCCCTTACACAGCCAATCTCTTTCTCGTTCTTGTTTGTTTACATACCTGTACAAATTAGGCAAATCACTTACACATGCAACCAAGATGAAAATGGGAATCAGCAGAGCCAAGGCAGATCCCTTTCACACCTAACTCATGTCATAAGCTTTATATGTTACTTACACTATTTACTATGCACCAATTCTATCAATTATATACCCGCAACCAAGATATCATTGTAAAAAATAGGAACATAAGAAAATAGGAGTCAGCAGAGAGCCAATTGGCCCACACAAAACACTTGGTAGCCTATTTCACATATCTACAACTCTGTTACCAAACGAATAGAGTCAAATCCCTTGCACAGCCAATCACTCTCTCTTTTGCTCTTGTTTGCTTGCACCCCTGTACAACTTAGGCAGATCTCTCTCTCTCTCTCTCTCTCTCTCATTTATCGCTGTCTTCCTTACGATTACAACATCCTAGTCTCTCTCCATGGTCTCGCTCTCTCACAAATGAGAACATAGGAAAACGCGGGTCTGCAGAGAGCCGATTAGCCCACACACGGAAGTTCCCTTTCACACCCAACCCATCCCGCACTCTCTCTCTCTCATTTATCGCTGTATTCCTTACGTTTACATAAAATATATACACATATGTCACCTCCATATAACTATACATTATTTACGTTATGTACTTTACTTAAATTTAAGTGCTTTACAATATGTAGGAATGATCAAATTATACCGGTACTACTTTTTTCATATACATGATCATATTTTTACATCTAGGCCATAATATAGCTATTCCTAGCACAATAATATATCTACACGAGTGAATCACCTCCATGTCAGCTTATTTCTAAGACTTCTCCTGGATAATCAAACAATATCTAGGTTACTTTAGGTAAAAAGTGCTCAAAACATATAATAAAGTACAGTACATTGTTGTATTTAGTAATGCTGAAGTAATAACCTAATTATATAAGAACAATGCCATAAAGGATAAAACAAAAGTCAGAATTATAAAATAATCACAACATTCATAGCCACAATTATACTTGGCAACAACCAGAAAACAGCCACACTCATCAACGACCACAACCAAAAGAGCTAAACTCCTAAATGTCCACAGCCAAAATGGCTGTAGTTTCTCCATGCCCGATAAGTTAAATGATCTTTTGATATCTGTGACACAGCTCTTGTATCCAACACAATACCCAGCATGCAAAACCGCTCGAAGCCCGGACAGTGTTGCTTGCAACTTTAATTATTAGGGGTTCGAGCCCTGTGGGGAACCCCTATTGTAATCATTAAATCTTCTTATTCTTCCAAAAAAAAAATTCACGCCAGTTTTTGCGCATTAACTCCAGAACCGCTTTTTGGTTCGGGATACATTTTTTACACAAGGTGTGTTTTTGTATTGGGTAACTTTTGATATGTTAAACATCCGAAATGGAGGCCAAACAGGTCCGTGGCAGCCCCTTTCCCGGGATATTTGAAACCTAAATACCGTCTCTCCCACTCATAGGAAACGATTGGGCTTTGGCATATAGACTCCACTACTAATGCTCCGCAAATGTTATGGAAAAGGTTTTGCTTTGCACGTGGATTTTTTCGGCAATCTTGAAAAAAACTCGAAAACACTTAAAAATCCACATCTTGAAAACTACGCAGATGATCAAAGCCATGTTTGCGTAGTTGGGTGAGGCTCGCAATTCCGAACGTTTTGGTACCAAAATAATAGAAATTGGTGGAATAGTTTGGCAGCAGCATTGAAAACTGTCTATTCATACATTACTTTAACCCCTTATTGGCGGCGCGCAACATATGTCGAGTGAAATAAATTTGGACTATGTGGCGGTGCACGACAGCTGTCGAGTGCCATTTTCAGCACGTAATGTTGCTGAGAGAGAGAGCTGAGCGGTGGGACGAGCGTAGTAACCTTATGATTACTCCCCACGACCACCGCGGGTGTACTGAACTGTATTCTAACTTTCTCCCCCTCTTCTCACTCGCTACACAGGGAATTATGTACGGAAATTACCTTATTTTAGTTTGTTTGCACTCGTGTTGCACGAGCATTGCAAGAGAACCAGTGGTCGTACAAGGATGGTTCTGGTGTCATTGGAAAGCTCTGTTTACACCCTTTCAGGGATAGATACTTGTTTTACGCTCTGAGTCTTGTTTATGCGTGAAAATGAGCACGAAACAACCCTATTTAGGGTAAAAAAAAAAACGCTGGGCGGTACATAGAAATTACCGCCTAGGCCGCTCTTAAGGTATTAAAACAGTATTAGGTACCCACACAACGTTTTCAGTCTTCAGTCTATAGGCTTTCCCGCATCCCCTAGTTTTGCTTAATAATAGTTATATTAATCATTCAGATCCATACATTGTTTAAATTTAACTCTCTCAAAATAGTTAAAAGAGTCCCTACGAATTCCAGCAATTATTTAACCAACCTACCTAAATATACCTACCCTACCAAATAATAATGATAATTCAAATTTATTTTTGGTGAATAGCAGAGTATTGGCTAAGGTTTTTAACATTTCCCCCCTTTGCCAAATGCTTAGTTTAATAACAAAGTTCTAGACCTTCAAAGTTTTGACAATTTTTGGTGTGGTGTGACTTACCTTCTCTCCTCCCTCAAACAGAAAACAACGTCTTCAGGGGTTCAAGAGTATTGCATTCTTCCATAAAAATATATTTAGTCCGGTTTTTACGCAATAAATCCGGAACTGCTTGTCAGATCTGGACCAAACTTTGACACAAGGTGCATTTTTGTATTGGGCAAATTTTGATATGATATCCAAAATGGTAGCCAGACACGCCCGTGGCAGCCTTTCACACCCAACCCATCTCGTCCTATCTAATTTTATGTTGAACTCTATTGTTCTTGATCCCACTATAAGACTCGGTAGCCTATTTCACATATCTACAACTCTGTTACTAAATGAATAGAGGCAGATCCCTTACACACCCAGTCTCTCTCTCTCTCTCTCGTTTGTTTGCACACCGGCACAAATTAGGCAGATCCCTTACACATGCAACTAAGATGAATATGGGAATCTGCAGAGAGACAAGTGGCCCACAAAAGGCAGATCCCTTTAACATCCAACCCATTTCGTCCATATGACTATCTGGTTTTATCTTGAAATTCTCTATTGTTCTTGATCCCACTATAGCACTAGGTAGCCTATTTCACATATCTACGATTCTGTTACGAGAAAGGCAGATCCCTTACACAGCCAATCTCTCTCTCTCTCTTATTTGCACACTGGTACAAATGAGACATATCCCTTACACATGCTACCAAGATGAAAATGGGAGTCTGCAGAGAGCCGATTGGCCCACACATGGCAGATCCGTTTCACACCCAACCCATCTCGTCCTATAAAATTTTATGTTGAAGCTATATTGTTATTGATCCCACTATAGCACTCGGTACCCTATTCCACGTATCTACAACTCTTTACCAAGCAAATAGAGGCAGATCCCTTACACAGCCAATCTCTTTCTCTCTCGTTCTTGTTTGTTTGCACTGAATAGACAGTTTTCAAAGCTGCGGCCAAACTACTCCACCAATTTTTATTAGTTTGGTACCAAAACGTTCGGAATTGCGAGCCTCACCCAAATACACAAACATGGCTTTGATCATCTTCGTAGTTTTCAAGATGTGGATTTTTAAGTGTTTTCGAGTTTTTTTCAAGATTGCCGAAAAAAAAACCATTTGCAAAGCAAAACCTTTTCCATAACATTTGCGGATCATTAGTAGTGGAGTCCATATACCAAAGCCCAATCATTTTCTTTGAGTGGGAGAGTCAGTATTTAAGTTTTGAATTTTTCGGGAAAACGGCTGCCACGGACCTGCTTGGCCATCATTTTGGATGTTTTGCATATCAAAAGTCGCCCAATACAAAAACGCACCTTGTGTGAAAGTTTGGTTCCGATCCGAAAAGTGGTTCTGGAGTTATTGCGTATAAACCGGCGTGGACAAATAATTTGGAAAAATATGAAGATTTAATGATTACAATAGGGGTTCCCCGCAGGGCTTGAACCGCTAATAATAATAATAATAATAATAATAATAATATCATCTGACTTACAATGTTGATCCAAAAATACAGAATTATAAAAATAAACCCAGAGAAGTTGACATAATTCGAAAATGGATATAGTGATCGTGTACTCAACCTTTAACTGTGTCGGTGGTGTAATGGTTTAGGTGCTTCTGTTCTGGGTGTGGTGTCCCGAGTTCGAATCCCGGGAGGACCATAGGCTTTCATTAGTTTATTCAAGTACCGGTACATTGGGGATTAGAACGGGGTGTTACTTATACTCAATATCAACACCATATGAGGAGGAGCACTATATTGACAACGACTGAAGAAGCTATAAGCAAAATGTTGTCAATAAAATGCTGCTCCTGATATGGCTATATATATGATAAAACAAAAAATAACAGATATAGAAAGCAGGGTAGTAGGCCTATGATTAGTACTATAATAGATTAACCCGTTCAGTACCGGAGACGTCTTTTTAATTATACTCTGGCAATGATTAGACTATGTTATTCAACTTAGGAAGGACCTGTAACAATGATAAGGTTTCAAACTATCTCAACCCACCATTTTAACTACCACAGATCCTTCTTGAGCTGCATAATATCGTCAAAATGTAGCTAGAATAAAATATAACACACGTCGCTGGTACTCAAAGGGTTAAATATGTGAATAAGTAAATAAATAAACAAACAAATACATGAGAAGTAAGAAGAAGTAAGGAAACATGGATCGTTTTTCTGGACCCTTTTCTCCCTCGTGTTAGTTCCATTAGTTTTGACATTTTAAGACGTTCCCCCCATTAGTTTGGCGATTTTCAGACTTTTTGCCCCATTTCTTTGCCAATATTAAGACCTTTCGTGCCATTTAGGTGTCGATATTTTTCCTGGCGAGCGATAGCGAGCCTGTATTTGCATAGGAATCGGCCTTCGGCCAGCACATTTTTCTACCGAAAAATGTATAAATTTATATCGAAGGGGGTCTTGTGGGTATTTTTAAAAGTTTGATAGAGGTTTAGAGAGCAAACTAAACCCCTTTCTTAAACTATTGAGCCGAACCAGTAAATTATGCTGCACAATACCGTCTGAGCTCCCTTAAGTAGGTAGACCTGGAATCCGCTACACGTTACATATTAGTTTGATTAAGGGGAGATGGGTACGTAGTTTTCCTGGACCCCTTTCTCCCTCGTGTTTAGCCCCATTAGTTTTGACATTTTAAGACGTTCAGTCCATTAGTTTGGCGGTTTTAACACCTTCAGCTCCATTTCGTTGTCAATAATAAGACCTATCGTGACATTTAGGCGTCGATATTTTCCTGGCGAGAGATAGCGAGCCTCATAAAAGGAATCAGCCTTTAGCTGGGATTTTTTTTTTACCGAAAAATGTAAAAATTCATCTGAAGGGAGTGTTTTTCTAAATTTAAGGGAGGTCTAGCGAGGAAACTAAAACATATATGAATAAATTAATCAATAGACCAAAAACACAGCCAATAGCCCCTCAATGTAGCTGTTTGGTCATATCTTATATTGGACTGTACGCGATGAGGAGCCAACCTAATGGAGTGAAACATATTAAAATCTCCAAACTGATGGGGCGAAACACAGTAAGTCGAAAAATATAATACAAAATACAGCCATACAGTAATATGAAATATAATACAAAATACAGCCATACAGTAATATGAAATATAATACAAAATACAGCCATACAGTAATATGAAATATAATACAAAATACAGCCATACAGTAATATGAAATTTTTAAATAGCAGATTTGTTAACGGACTTCTTTCCGATTTAGTTTTTAATCTCCTCGTTCATTTAATTTCTTGTCATTTTTTATATTAAGGTGGTAGTACTTGGTTTTTCTGGACCCCCTTCTCCCTCATATTTAGCATATTAGTTTTGAGGGTTTAAGACGTTTGTTCCGTTAGTTTGGCGATTTTGAAACCTTTCACCTCATTTTGTTATCAATATTAAGACCTTTCATGCCCTTTAGGTGTCGATGTTTTCCTGGCGAGCGATGGCTAGCCTCTAACTTTAGAAGGAACAGGCCTTCGGCCGGGACATTTTTCTACCGAAAAATTTACAAATTTATCTTGAAAGGAGGTCTAGGTGATGTTTTTCTAAGCTTGATTGAGGTCTAGCGAGGAAACTAAAAAAATAATTAATAAATAAATATATAGACCAAAAACCAAACACTACCCCTTTAATGGTTTCATATTTTCCTCTGATAGGTTGGTGTACTCCATGTGTCTCCGTGGAACAATTTTCTCACCCCGTTTCAACCTCTTCTTCAATTTAATTTCTTGGTACGTGTAACATATTCTATTTTATGTTAACTTTGTTCCTGTATTCTGGCTATTATTAGACGATTTATTCAGATTGGGAAGGCTACATGGAATATAAATTAACAATAATAATATTAATAATTATAGTAATAATAATAATACCAATAATAATAATAATAATAATAATAATAATCATCATAATCAGAGTGGACAGAAGGGTGCTGAGCTGGTATGGTCATGTTGAATGAATGGAAGATGAAAGGCTTACAAAGAGAATATGTGAGTCAGATACAAGGGGAGATAGTGGGGTAGGAAAACTCCCATTGAGATGGAGAGACTGTGTAAGACAAGCATTGGGTGATAGAGGAATGACTATAGATCAGGCAAGGGAAGTGGTAATAAACAGGAATGAATGGAGAATGCTTGTGTATAGATGAGTGAACACGTGGTCATTTAGGAGAAGAGGTCGGGTGCAAGTTGGACTAGATAATAGTACATCAGGCGCCTGGCCCGGGGAGACGGTTTCTATGAAGGGTGCGCGTGGAACTGTGGTGGGCGGGCTTGTGGTTTCGGCTCGCTACGTGTCTGCCTGCTGGCTGCTGAGATCGGAACCTCTCTGGGTGGTCGGGGGCCGGGGGAGTGCTGGAGGGACCTTGGTGATCCCTGGGTCTTCTCCTGGGTGACGTAGATGTGTGTGAATTTGTGTTTTGTTTTTGTGTGTTCATTGTTTTCTGTTGTGTTGTGTTGTCCCTGTTCGGCTCTGTCTCGAGTCGGCCACCCCCAGAAAAAAAAAAATGGGGATTGGGCCTGAGTCTATATATACATACAATAATCATAACAATAGGGAAAGTATATGGAAGTCTGAGGTTTAACCCACTGAGCCCCAGCTAGTTTAGAATAAATGTACCACCAGGGACCGGCTGTTTTGAAAAAAAAAATCCAGAAACAGTAGCGAATGGGTTAGGAATGAAGGAAAAACCACAAAAAAAAACTATCAAAAAGTTCAAAAAATGGTCCTACGGAGCCCCTGAAAGTCAATTTTACAAGAGTAAAAAATTGAAGGCAAATACACCCAAAAATCTTGGTTTGTGCGCGTTCACGCGCACACAGTTTGACTTTGAGAGTTTTCAACCATCGTCAAGGTTGTGTGGGATACTTACACAGTTCCCATACAAATCTGAGCCCTCTAGGTGCCATAGGACCGGAGTAATTGGGACCGGACCGGCCAGGACGCATGGTTTGCGTCGCTGGGGTTTAGCGTTACATACATTGTGGACGCAAACCCTGCATCACTGGGGCTCAGTGGGTTAATAGAGATATTTTTTCCCCTTATCATTCCCACAGATCCTTCCTAAACTGTAAAAACTCGTCCAATGATAACCAGAATATACTGTCAAAATGCGTCAAAATCTTCAAAGAGGGTTATGTATTTCATATTTTCCTCTCATAATTTGGCACACCCACTTTCTTTCCGTTCATTTTTTGGTCGATTTTTGACGTGTTTATTATTTGTCTAGTTTCCTTCTCAGACCTCCATGAAACTCTTAAAAAATATCCCCAGGATCCTCCTTCAAGATTTATTTGTACATTTTTCGATCGAAACATTTCCCGGCCGAAGGCCGGTTCCTCCATAATTACAGGCTCGCTATTGCTCGCCAGGAAAAAAATTACACCTAAATGACACAAAAAGTGTTAATATTGACAAAGAAAAAGGGCGAATGGTCTTAAAATCACCAAACTAATGGGCCGAAGGTCTTAAAATCTGAAAACTAAAGGAGCTAAGCATGAGGGAGAAAGGTGTCCAGAAAAACAGACCATTTCCCTGTAAGCCAATTTTCTGACCCCGCCTCAATTTCCTGGGCATCATTCACAACACTCTCACTCACTCACTCATACTCTCACCCTCTCACTCTCCTCCTCAATTTCCTAGGCATTATTCACAGCTTCACCTCCCCTCCCCCCCCCCCCCCCCAAGACGCCGTCATTCACACCAATTAACCCCTTCTATAAAAGTTGATTTTATTCAGATTAGGAAGGATCTCTAGCAATTATATGCCTTCGAACTACCTCAATGCACCCTTTTAACTACCGTACCACAGATCCTTCCTAAGCTGCATAAAATCTTTTAAGTATAGCTAGAATGAAATATAACAGACGTCGCTGGTTCAGAAAGGGTTAAATAAAAGTGGTTTAACTCCTTCTGTACAGGTGACGTCTTTTAAACTTCACTAAGGCTACTATTACACGATTATAGTCAGTTTAAAAGGGGCCTCCGACCATTGGGTTGTAAAATTAAGATGTTTGCTGATGATCTTAAAGTATACTTTCACTTCTCCCGGCCCTCAGATCCTAGGTATGTGTTGGCGGATCTCCAGCACGACATCAAATTACTAAATGAGATCTCCTTGTCTTGGGTTCTCAAATTCTCTATTGAAAGTGTGTACATATAAGATTCTCCCGATCCCGTGCAAACGATGCTGCCCATGACCTATACACACTAGGAGGTGTACTACTCATTCAACGCTCCACTTCTCACAAGGATCTGGGTGTTACAGTTGACTCTGACTTAAAATTTCACCAACACACCAGACTTACTGTAGCTAAGGCCGGAGGAGTCGCATCAAATGTACTTAAATCCACCATTTGTCGTTCTTCTCAATTTATGACTACATTATTTACAAGTGATGTCCGCCCTATTATTGATTTTGCTTCTCCAGTTTGGAATACAGGTTATATTGGTGATGTTAAACTGATTGAATCTGTACAACGTAGGTGGTCCAAGCAGGTCCACGGTCTCAACCAGCTCTCCTACTCTGACAGACTCTAATAGATAACCTAAATATGTATTCATCTAAGGGTAGACTATTGAGGTACGATTTGATCTACTGTCATCAAATTTTCCATGGTCTGTCCTCTGTTAAACCTGAAGATCTCTTTGTCCTTTCTCCTAATGTTGGCCGCACTAGATGCCACAGATTCAAAATCCAAGTTCAACATTTCCAGGTTGAGGCCCGCAGAAGATTTGTTTTCTTGCCGTGTTGTCCAGCAGTGGAATTCTCTTCCTGACCATGTAGTTGATGCTCCCTCCCTTAACTCATTTAAATCCAGACTCCACAATGCTTTACGAGACTCCTTGTTCAACTATATTAATACTTGATATACAAACCAACCCCACCTCCATTCCCCATTGTCCCCTAAACTGTAAGCCCATGTTAGTCCTTATCTAGTATTTTGTTATTTGAACTCATGAACTTCTTTTTAAACTAACTCTTGTGTAAGGTACACTAAATCAGTCAACCATTATTGTTATTTTTTTGGTCTGTAATTTGCACGTTTGACTGGCGTACCCGACTATTGTTTTGGGCCACACCCCTCCCTCCCGTCAGAATTTTGGCTGGACGCCGGATCGGGTGGCCCCACCAGGTAAGATAAGATTAACAGGCATTGAACTATCTCACTCAACCATTTTTACTACCACAGATTCTTCATAAATTACACAAAATCGTCTAAATATAGCTAGAATAAATCTGAAAATCACCGGTACACATATTGCTCTTCTGTATTATGGTTGGGCACCTCGGGTGAAAACGGCCGCGCGCGGACTATTTTAGGGCTAACTCAACTAAACTCGTGCATATTCTGCCGTATGGCGCGGTAAGGAGACGAATATGAATAGACACAGAATAAGACTACAGTTTTAAATCTTATACTGTATATACCATGTCCACTCTAATATTAATGTACATCATCCTTTTCCCCATGTTCATTGAAGGGTACATAAATGCAGTGTAGTGAAAAGATAGAAAATACAAGACATAAGTTAGATAAGATAGATATAAGTAACTCATATAGTGAATAAGATTTGGGAGTCATGGTCAGCAGCGATCTGAAACCAAGAATCCAATGCACCAGTTTTCGAAATAAGGCTAATAGAGCTCTTGGATTTACATCAAGAAGCGTCAGTAATAGAACGCTAGACGTAATCTTGAAAATGTACCAGCATTAGTAAGGCCACTTATGGATTATGTTGTTCAATTTTGGTGTCCTTATTACAGGATGGACATAACAAATCCGTGGAAGTAGTACAAGGAATAATTATAAAAATTATCCACAATAATCGAAATCTTTCATATGAATATAGTAGATGTGCCGTTTCACCCAAAATCAAAACGGCATACCCAACTCTGCGATGGGTTACCATCATCACTATTAGTCACTATCATCATTACTATCATCATCACTACTACTATTATAGTCATCACTACTACTCTTACCATCATCACTACGACTCATTACTACAACTGTCATAACTACAACTGTCATCATCACTACAACTTTCACCATCATCACTAATACTGTCACCATTGTCACTACCATCATCACTACTATCACTACAACTGTCATCATTACTTGTCACCATCATCACTACTATTATGACCATTATCACTACTACTATACTCTATGCAACTCAACTTTGCCACCGGCTTCTGCAGCAGATACGAGACCGCGCCTGTGATTGGCTGGCAATGACATCACGCCCTAGACATTAACCCTTAATTAGCGGCGAGCAACATAAGTCGAGTTAAATAAAGCTGGACTATGTGGCGGCGCTCGACATAACTCGAGTGGCAATTTCAGCACGTAATGTGGCTGAGAGAGAGAGACAAGTGGTGGCAGGAGACTAGCGAGCGTATGACTGCTCCAGACCACCGCGGCGAACCTACTGACACAAATCTCAGCTCCCTCCTACCTCTCTCACTCGCTACATACTCAATTATGTACTGAAAGTACCGAATTACCTGCTTTTTGCACTCGCGTTGCACGGTTATTGCAAGAAAACTATCCATCATACAAGGATCGTTATGGTGTCATTCGAAAGCTCTGTTTATGCCCTTTCAGGGATAGGTACTTGTTTTACGTTCTGGTTCTTATTTAGGCATGAAAATGATCACGTAAACAGCCCTATTTTGGCTAAAAACACCCCGCTGTGCGGTACACATAAATAAACCGCATAGGCCGCTCGTAAGGTGTTAAAGGTTCCAGAATTTCCAGAGTTTGTATTATATGCACTTATCCTTGACGTTGTGGTTGCAATTTAGCCAAGTTATTATACTAGAAAGTAGCATACAAACCCCTTTGTTATTTCGCATACAACACACTGAGCATAATATTCAGAAACCGCCGAAAAGATGGAAATGAAGTGTATAAATATAAAACAAACCATCTCCTGGCAATACTGCACTGGCCCGGCGGCCACGGCGTCTTTTAAACTCTCAAATATTATCTTATTTGTGTCTGTATGTGCAGATATAACCATTATCTATTCATGTTTACCTTTCGTTGCCTTCCTGCTATTGTTCATAAGGTCGCAGAGTATGGTAAACAAAAGAATAATATATTAAATATAGCCTATGACGGAACATGAGGATATCATATTATCGTATGAATTAATTCAGCTTTTCTTTTATATTCCATATATATTAATTATATTAGATAGGTTTAGGTCATTCTAATGGTGTGATAAGTGATATCCGAACCTTAAGAGCTATACAATACCACATGGAACACATAAAATCATAAGATATAATACTGTAAACACAAGTAAGCTAAGAATTACCGTCACTGTCTACTTTAAATGTGTGAGAAGTCAAGCGTGGCCTGTGATTCGCTAATACCCACGGGCCCGAGCCAGTCAGCCTTCCCTCTCGCTTACTTCCCCTGTTTATCAATTCTGTATCTCCTTGTTTTTACTTTACGATATATACGTCATTATTGTGTTTCACGTTTTATTTAATAGCGTTTTAGAATCGGATAGCACTGTAATTTATTAAATAATCATTAACATTTCTTAAATGTATCTAGTTTAATTAATAAATAAGGAATAATAAAGATAATGAATATTATCAGCTCTGCCTCTCCTATTGGCCAGATAGCCAATCACAGGCGCGGTCTCATATCTGCTGCAGAGGCCGGCGGCAAAGTTGAGTTGCATAGAGTATAGTACTTTCACCATCATATCTACTACTGTCATCATCATCACTACTGTCATTATCATCACTACAACTACAACCATCATCACTACTATTATCACCATCATCACTACTACCACCATCATCCCCACTATTACTACCATCACTTCTAATGTCAACTAAACTAACTTAACCTAACAAATGCGGGGCAAGTTATTTTCGCCCCCAGAACGATGGCGTTCTGTGTCAGTGTGCCCCTACGGGGCACACACACACAGAGCTCCATCATCATTGCATGGGGGTTGGGGGGTCCTGAGGAGGGGGGGTCTGGTGGGGGAAGGGAAACAATTTTTTGACCTAAAATCATAACTATTGCACAAATTCAAAAAATAATGTTTTAATTACCGTCGCATTCACGCACCGAATGTTCGTGTGAAGTTTGCTGAAAATCCGTCGAACGGTCTAGGAGTTATCGGACAGACAGACGTCTCACCATTATCATCATATCTGAGACGTGTATGATGTGTGGCTTTCTGTGATGATAATGACAGTGCCCCTACGGGGAACACACACACAGGGAATAGGTACAGTTGGTCCAGTTCCAGCTGACCCACCCTCACTCTGGGGCTTGCAGAATTAGCTGGCAATACTGGTGTAGTGGTGCAGGGATACACCACTTGCTATTAATGTGCTACCTGTGTCTGTCCTGTATATTACTGCAAATTAGACTATGTAATGTTCATGCTGTGAAGACTAAATGCTCCTTCATTAAGCAGCCACCAATAAAATAGAAATATATATTCTTATAAAATCGTGTAAAGTATGTTGTGGCAGCCAGCAGGTTTTATATGCGTTGCCAATCAGTGAATATAATAACTTGAATATTTAAGCAAATCTACGAACTTTGGGTGAATGTTCGGGATCATACATAGCGATGTATGCATTTGTATTTGAGATATGCTTACTTTCCCTTGTTTAGTATATGTTCTAACAATGATATAGCCGAAATCAGATCTACCAATCCCAATCTTTGTAAGACACACCTCCTTCCTACACCAGTATTGCCTGATAATTCTGCGAGCCCCAGAGCGAGGGTGGGTCAGCTGGAACTTTGACCAACTGTACAGGGTGGGGGGGGGGGGGGGGGAACAATTTTGTGGACTTAAGATCATAATTATTGTACAAATTAAAAAAAAAAAAATACCGTCGAATTCACGCACCGAGGTTCGTGTGAAGTTTGGTTTTGGTAAAAATCTGTCAAACGGTCTAGGAGGAGTTCTCGGACGGACAGACAGACAGGCAGACAGACATTTCGGCCGGCATGTACCACTATACGGGGGCAATACCACTCTGCTTACACAGAGTTGATAAAGGGGGGGGGGGGGGGGGAGCATTAGAGGGGATAATGATATAGAAGTTTTCAAGTGGGATAAATCAGTGGGGACATGAAAGATGTACAGAATTTCAGTGATAGCCAACGAACTCGTAGAATGCTTTCAATTCAGGTACATTTCTTTTCAGAAAATACTGTATGTAGGTAAGCACAGTAGCATCAAAAATTACAAGAGAGCTTCAAGGCAACATTAGATATGTGCATGGATGTGATGTGCTGGGTATGAAAAGGATCTGACTGGTGTGAGCCAATCAACTTTCTGCAGACTACCGTTGTCTTATGTTTGTATGTGAGGAACCTGATATAATTTCCATTTGTGAAAATTGGATAAAGCTGAATATATTATTGAAGGATGCAAACTCTTACGGACAAAAGTATTGGTAGCTAGGGTACTAGGGGGAGTGGTAATTTATTTAAAAGACAGCCTTGGGTGTTGCATAACTTTAACAGTTCTCGTGTTGTAGTACATAAACGAAGCCAGTCGCGAAACCAAGTAAGAAATAACTCAAGAAATAGTGACAAGAAATAGATTTTGAGTGGTTGCATCAATACAGGTACACATTATGCATGCATCCATTTCTTCTGTTGTTATACTACCCAAAGACACGTGATAAGCTTAATATACAACTCATGTTTGATTTTGATTTGATTTTCTGGGTTTATTTGTCATGGGAGCATCGCAGAATCAAAGTGTAGGGTTGCCATGTATAGTTACAGCAACCTTGATAATCCTTTCTTGTACAAGGATGTAAAATAAAAGTCCAGGGGTAAGTTTGTAGGTTTCTATTAGCAAAAGAGATACAGAGAGCTGGGGGCACTTGTTAGCTAGAGTGCCGACCATTGTGAACTAAGGAATGCATGTGCAACGTTGCCGGATGTATTTGGTGCAAAGTTGCGGCTAATAAAGAATACGGTACACTATCATGGCACATGAAACAATGGTAGTCTTGCACTAAATTTTTTTTGTTTTATGTGAATGAGGGAGACAAAAGGCATAACTGCCTGCAGCGAGTGCCTCCCCCAAATTTCAAAGAGTGACAGGGCAGAAATCAAGGGACGTTAGAGCTAAAATGCCGGGACACACAGAGTTTGAAGCAATTTAAGTCATAGGAAGAGGGAAAGACTGATTCTGGGAGAGAGTTCCAGAGCTCAGCAGTTGAATAGAAGAAAGTCTGAGAAGCATTTCACTCTAGGGTTGGAGAGTTGCACAGAGTAGGGGTGGGATTGTGTTGCAAGGCGGGTACTACGTACCCTACGTAGAGGAGGTGGTATACACTGTGAAAGCTCCGAGGAACACTGATTATTGTAGTAGCGATAGAATAGCGAGAGAGATGCAACATTGCGGCGAAGAGAGAGAGATTGCAGAGAGTTGCAGAGTGAGTGGACGGGAGTTAATGATACGAAAGGCTTTCCTTTCTACTTTATCTAGGCGTGCGGTGTGAGATGATCCTCCCCACACATGTGAACAATACTCAATACAAGGATGCACTGTGCCCCTGTGCAGAGCAAGAAGCTGTGCAGGGGTAAAGAACCCCTTGAGGCGGTTGAGCACACCCAGCTTCTGGGAGGCTGTCTTAGCGAGACTGGTAATATGGTCTTTCGAAGTGAGAGCAGAAGAAAAAGAGACACCGAGAACATTGAGAGAAGATGAAGGGTTGATTTTTGTATTATTGCAGAATAAGGGGTAGTCCTCTGGAGGTTCCTGATGGGTAGTAAGATGGATAAATTGAGTTTTGGAAGCATTAACCCGCTGAGCCCCAGCTAGTTTTAATATTTTGTTCACCCCAATCCCAAGCGATTTTGATTTTTTTTTTTTCTAACTAAGAATGAAAAGAAAATAAGGAAATTTTTTTTTTTTTTTGCTTACCGATGATTTTTAGGGGTCCTAAGGGGGTGGGGGGTCCTGAGATGACAGCTGCAGTTTGGCCCGGTTCATATATCCCGCCCGCGCGGGCAGGCTGAGGAGCCCGGCAGCCAGATGTACGATGAGTCGAGTTTTCGGGTGTTTGGGCACTTGCATACCACCCGAGTATCTTGTGTGCCTTTATAGTTCATATTATACCACGTATGTATCAATAATGTCATAATAAGTAAAGTTCAAGTGTAATAAGTGCACATATGCAAGTAATGTAAGTGTTCACTCGTGGCAACGACTCCCGCCCTACATACAGACAGACGGACACCAGGTGACAGTTCTCACTCCCGCGCTCTCTGTCTAACTGTACATTAGTCCAGCACTTTCGTTTTTGTTGTCTGACACTGCCACACTGTCACTTTATTATATAGAATAGTTTACCGTATAGTTTACTGATATTATATAATTTGTAGGCACTTTTTAGTTTGACATATTGGCTTTCACATTGTATTTTTGTTAGTTGTACAAGTAAAATGTATCTCACTGTTATTATGAAGTTATAGTTTATCACTTTATACAGATATTATTTACACTTAGTATTTACACTTGGTTTAGCGTCTTTTTTCGCAGTCTTTTTTATACACTTAGAAGTGTTCAAGGGTGTGGTACTGGATGAAGCAGTCCGGGTGACACAGGGCAACATTACACTGCCTGCAGAAATTGGTGGTGTCAACACGCATAGGGCTCCTTCGTGTCGTGTTGCGACACACATGACACCGCCTGCGGGGTCTCACCTGGGCTTGAGTGGCTGCCACATACGTGGGGAAATGGCGTTCAGTGAGTCTGGCAATCCCTTCTGCTGCTGGCTGACGATGTGCTGGTGGTTGCGGGATGCGGGGTTGAGTCATGTATGTATGCAACATCTCTCTGCTCAACTCGATGCAGAAGTCCTCCATCGTCTCTCGCTTGCCAGTAATTGCATGGTGGAGAATGTGGCAGTTGTACAGGGTGATGTCTAGGAGATGGAAGAACAATTTTTTGTACCACCTCATAGTCTTCCTCGCACATTCACACGAAGCGATGACAGCATCGGACTTGTCAACCAGCCGCATGTTGATATTATAATCACAGATTGCCTCAGGCTTCCGGATTATTTCCCTTGTTGCTCGGTCACGTCGTCGGCTGTTTTGGAAGATTGGTTGGTGGACTGTTGTGAGGACGTTGACGTCCCGGTTATCCATCCAGGATAACAGGAGGACATTATTGGCCTGCAGGTAGATGATGGAGCCCTTTTCCCGCCTGGGTGGTAGATTGGGCATGAATATTCTGTTCCTCCTGACGGTGCCACACACGCCTGTTGTGCGGTTATACAAGAACTTGGCAAGGGAGGGGCTGGTGTACCAGTTGTCCAGGTACAGTATGTGGCCCCTGTCCAAGTAGGACTCCATCAAGGTGATGACAACGGCCCCTGATATACCATATGTCCTCGATGGCACCAATTCTGTCTTCTTCCCCATATACAGAATGATGTCCTGGATGTAGCCAGTCAAACAGTCACACATGACGAAGGTCTTCAAGCCATACCTATGACGTTTGCTGGGGATGTACTGCCGGATGCTGATGTTTCCCCGCCACAGTAACAAACTCTCGTCAATTATGAGTTTCTGATGGGGTTTGAAGGCCGCAGCAAACTTTATCTTGAGGTACTCAAAAATTGGTCTTATCCTCTCCATGGGGTCTTTGGTGTTTCTGGGAGGTCCTGGTTTCTGGTATGGCTTGCCAGGCTGTCAATGGAGTGCAGGTTCCCCATGATTGCAGAGAATCTGTTCCGGCTCATGATCTTGGCAAAGATAGGGGTGCGGATGAGGGGATCCCATGACCAATATTTTCTTATTGACGATTTCGTAGTCACCCCCATCAGGATCACGATCGCCAAGAAGGAGTAGAGCTCTGGGATTTGGAGTGTTTCCCATGACAGCCTGGCCGAGTACCTGGATTGTGCCTTACCAGCCATAAAGTACCAATTATACCAGTTTGTCTGGTCCACAATTAGGCTCATGAGGTTGGCAGTAAAAAACTGCAGAAAGATGTCCAGTCTTGGGGTGTCAGGTCCTTGGTGATGGAACGTAGGGCCGGCAATCCCTGCGCCCACAAATTGCCAGTCGGTGGGCTGATACCGTGCCCCATCCTGCCAATCCCAAACATCAGGTACTTCGCCGGCATCTTCGTCGTCGTCGGCATCAGGGTCGTCGGGATCTGGGTCACCAGGGTGGCGAGGGGGCGCAACCGTGTCTCTTGCCACTTCCCTACCCCTTGCCTTTGCCCTTGGCCTGCCTCCTGACGGCCGCCTGGACCCTCCTGGCCCTCTCGAACCGCCAGTGGGGGGGGGCTCTAACGAGGGTCACCTTACCCACCCGTCTTGGACGCCCAGTTACAACCCCACGCCCGGGAGCTGACACTTCTGCGTGAGAATCGAAGGGAGGTGGTGATGGTGTTGGTGTGTGGTAGGGCACTCGTCTAGGAGTTCCAGTGGGGGTGTAGGGTAGTGAACCCGGTGATGGTGGGGTGTAGTCTGGTGATGGTGCTGGTGGTGGTGTGGTGATGCGAGGGTCTCCCCTGGCCGCTGCGGCGGCGTCTTCCCGGGCTGCCATAACTGGGAAGAGAAGCCTCGCAACCATCCGACGTCTTTCCACTTCCCTTGGTGGGGTGTCGGGTATCTCCTCTTCCTCTTCCTCTTCACTAGATGGTAGTGCGGCATGTCTCCTGCGAAGCCCATAACAATATTTGGGCTTTACAGCTTTGAGAGGTGAGGGCTTCCGTGGTGGTGGTGATGGGAGGCGGCGAGGAGGGAGAGCATGAACGTGGCCTCTCACACTCGCGGCCGTAGGGGTAGGCTGGCTGTGGTGTAGGGGAATGTCCAGGAACGCCATAGGGTCGTCTACTTCTTCCTGTAGCTCGACCTGTTCCCCACTTGCTGGGGAGTCCTCTATATCCCTTGCCCTGGGAGACATGGGGGAATGGTAATTTCTAGCCTCCCTCTCCCTCATTTGTTCAAAACTGAGAGGGAGTTCTTGTATAGGGATGTAAGGTGCCTCCTGATTCATAGCGGCATATTCCTCCCTACTCGGGAAATATTCCTCTTCTGAATCATCGAGGCATGAGGATTCGGTGTCAGAGTCTTCCTCGTAACTTTGTAATAGGATTTCGTGGGCTTCATCAATGGTAAGGCCCTTAGCACGGGATGGGTTACGGCGTGGAGGTTGTTGGGACATGGTGATCACTCGCGGAAGACAACGGGTATACTGAATGTCCTTTGTCACGCACTAGGTCAAGCCCAGAGCATCCTTTGGTCTTATCATATCTACCAGCCAACGAACTTTTCACTACAAATTTCAAGGCAATATGACATAGGACAAGACATTATAAGGTCTAAAGTCGCGTGACTAAGGAATGTCACACCTACAGAAATATAGATTAGTCTATCATATACACAACTCATCCAGGTACTTCCTACCATATGCACGTAGTAAATAAGGTCCAAAGTCGTTTTGACAGCTGCTCCAAAATCAAAAACATATCCTATACCATTTTTAGACCAAACCACACCATACAACCTGAGTAAATAAGGTTGAAAGTAACGAGCTAATATCTTCATATAGGATTTTCTCACGCAGCCTGTAGCGTCTAGGCAATACTAGGCATGGTAAGGTACACCCATACAAAGCTCTCATACACCATCCAACTGTGTCTGACACAAATCTCAAGCCAAACCCGACCATACGACCCGAGTAACTAAGGTTCAAAGTCGGAGCGAAAAGGTGGATAATTACGCGCCCCTAATCCATCCCACCATCCAGCCGCTCACCATACCAACTCGTTTTCCCGCCAACCACTGGTTTCCCATATTGTATCGAATACCCTGCATCATTTTTAGGCCAATAGTTACCATACCACCTGAGTAAATCATGTCCAAAGTCGTGTGGCAATATGCGGGTATACGTAAATCCGTTTATTATCCATCACCCGCTCAGACTATGTTCATGTACACCAATAATACGTGTAGACAATGACATCCCCCGGCTCTGACACAATTTTCAAGCAAAAACAACCAATACGACCCGAGTAAATAAGGTCCAAAGTTGCGGTCAAAAAAGGTGGTTCAGTACATGCCTCTCATCCACCCTGGTTCAGCCGCACGACCCACCAACCCGTTTCGGCCGCCAGTCCCGCCTTTCCAATACCCTAGAGTGTACGCGGTACCATTATTAGGCATTTCCTTACGATACCTGCCGCGTAACTGATTTTAATATGCCGGACGCACGTGATGCGTCGCTGGGAGCTGGTGGTCGAATAGTGCCGTCGCATCACGTGCGTCGCTGGGTCTCACCGGGTTAAAAGCAACAAGGTTTTCTCTACCCCAATTGGAAATAGTAGCTAGATCAGCAGATAAGCATTTTATGGGTTCATTAAGTTTACTTTTGAGGGACTGCTGGCTGGGGCGTACTGGAAAATGAATTGAGTGGTGAAAGGTAGAGTCGTCTGCATATAAATGAATGGGACTGGATGTACAGTTGAGAAGATGATTTATGAAAATTAGAAAGAGAATAGGAGATAGGACAGAACCCTGACGAACACCGGAGTTGATAGGATGATGAAATGAGCGATGGCCATCCACAACCGCAGCTATGGAACGGCCGGAAAGGAAATTGGAGACCAAGGCACAGATGGAGGGATAGAAACCGAAGGAGTGCAGTTTGGAAATTAAAGATTTGTGCCAGACTCTATCGAAGGCCTTCGATATGTCTAGTGCAACAGAAAAAGTCTCACCGAAGTCCCGAAAGTTGGATGACTAAGAGTTAGTAAGATATGAAAGAAGATCACCAGTAGAGCAACCCTTAAGGAAGCCATACTGGCGATCTGAGAGCAGATTATGAGAAGAGAAATGCTTAAGAAATTTAGAAGCAAGAATAGTTTCAAAAACTTTAGAGATACAAGAGATGAGAGCAATTGGACGATAGTTGGAGGGTTGAGAGTGGTCACCCTTCTTTGGGACAGGTTGAATGAGAGCAAACTTCCAGCAAGAAGGAAAGATGTTAGAGGAGAGACAGAGACGAAAGAGTACATGTATGTATGTTGCAATATGATTAAGGCATGTGTACATTCTGTATACTGTATATTTTATGTGTGCACTTAACCTATATCAACACCTCCCTTCCCCTTCAAGCTCGCAATATGTTGTCGAGCTGACTCTTTACTAAGAGCCTTTCAGACATACTGTACGATGGGCCATGGGGGAAGTGAAGGACTCTCTTTCCGGGTCCGTGCAAGACACAGGGATCTCAGGGTTATGGGTGAGGGGGTTAACACCAGGAGGATTCACTGGGCGTAGGAAGCGACGGTTCCGCCAATATATATGACCACTGGGGAGACGAACTTCATAATCCCTGGACCTGCCGCAGCCCAAAATGACCCCAACCTTGTCCCAGCGGTGAGAAATCGGGTCTTGGATCCTCACTGTGTTGCCGACTCTCAACCTGGGCAGGGAGCGTGCATGCTGGTCATAGTTTCTCTGCACCGGCGCAGTGTGGACGGCTGCACTGGGGTCGCAGTCCTCGGCCTTTCACCAACACACCAGACTTACTGTAGCTAAGGCCGGAGGAGTCGCATCAAATGTACTTAAATCCACCATTTGTCGTTCTTCTCAATTTATGACTACATTATTTACAAGTGATGTCCGCCCTATTATTGATTTTGCTTCTCCAGTTTGGAATACAGGTTATATTGGTGATGTTAAACTGATTGAATCTGTACAACGTAGGTGGTCCAAGCAGGTCCACGGTCTCAACCAGCTCTCCTACTCTGACAGACTCTAATAGATAACCTAAATATGTATTCATCTAAGGGTAGACTATTGAGGTACGATTTGATCTACTGTCATCAAATTTTCCAGGGTCTGTCCTCTGTTAAACCTGAAGATCTCTTTGTCCTTTCTCCTAATGTTGGCCGCACTAGATGCCACAGATTCAAAATCCAAGTTCAACATTCCCAGGTTGAGGCCCGCAGAAGATTTGTTTTCTTGCCGTGTTGTCCAGCAGTGGAATTCTCTTCCTGACCATGTAGTTGATGCTCCCTCCCTTAACTCATTTAAATCCAGACTCCACAATGCTTTACGAGACTCCTTGTTCAACTATATTAATACTTGATATACAAACCAACCCCACCTCCATTCCCCATTGTCCCCTAAAGCTGTAAGCCCATGTTAGTCCTTATCTAGTATTTTGTTATTTGAACTCATGAACTTCTTTTTAAACTAACTCTTGTGTAAGGTACACTAAATCAGTCAACCATTATTGTTATTTTTTTGGTCTGTAATTTGCACGTTTGACTGGCGTACCCGACTATTGTTTTGGGCCACACCCCTCCCTCCCGTCAGAATTTTGGCTGGACGCCGGATCGGGTGGCCCCACCAGGTAAGATAAGATTAACAGGCATTGAACTATCTCACTCAACCATTTTTACTACCACAGATTCTTCATAAATTACACAAAATCGTCTAAATATAGCTAGAATAAATCTGAAAAGACGTCACCGGTACACATATTGCTCTTCTGTATTATGGTTGGGCACCTCGGGTGAAAACGGCCGCGCGCGGACTATTTTAGGGCTAACTCAACTAAACTCGTGCATATTCTGCCGTATGGCGCGGTAAGGAGACGAATATGAATAGACACAGAATAAGACTACAGTTTTAAATCTTATACTGTATATACCATGTCCACTCTAATATTAATGTACATCATCCTTTTCCCCATGTTCATTGAAGGGTACATAAATGCAGTGTAGTGAAAAGATAGAAAATACAAGACATAAGTTAGATAAGATAGATATAAGTAACTCATATAGTGAATAAGATTTGGGAGTCATGGTCAGCAGCGATCTGAAACCAAGAATCCAATGCACCAGTTTTCGAAATAAGGCTAATAGAGCTCTTGGATTTACATCAAGAAGCGTCAGTAATAGAACGCTAGACGTAATCTTGAAAATGTACCAGCATTAGTAAGGCCACTTATGGATTATGTTGTTCAATTTTGGTGTCCTTATTACAGGATGGACATAACAAATCCGTGGAAGTAGTACAAGGAATAATTATAAAAATTATCCACAATAATCGAAATCTTTCATATGAATATAGTAGATGTGCCGTTTCACCCAAAATCAAAACGGCATACCCAACTCTGCGATGGGTTACCATCATCACTATTAGTCACTATCATCATTACTATCATCATCACTACTACTATTATAGTCATCACTACTACTCTTACCATCATCACTACGACTCATTACTACAACTGTCATAACTACAACTGTCATCATCACTACAACTTTCACCATCATCACTAATACTGTCACCATTGTCACTACCATCATCACTACTATCACTACAACTGTCATCATTACTTGTCACCATCATCACTACTATTACCACCATTATCACTACTACTATACTCTATGCAACTCAACTTTGCCACCGGCTTCTGCAGCAGATACGAGACCGCGCCTGTGATTGGCTGGCAATGACATCACGCCCTAGACATTAAAGGTTCCAGAATTTCCAGAGTTTGTATTATATGCACTTATCCTTGACGTTGTGGTTGCAATTTAGCCAAGTTATTATACTAGAAAGTAGCATACAAACCCCTTTGTTATTTCGCATACAACACACTGAGCATAATATTCAGAAACCGCCGAAAAGATGGAAATGAAGTGTATAAATATAAAACAAACCATCTCCTGGCAATACTGCACTGGCCCGGCGGCCACGGCGTCTTTTAAACTCTCAAATATTATCTTATTTGTGTCTGTATGTGCAGATATAACCATTATCTATTCATGTTTACCTTTCGTTGCCTTCCTGCTATTGTTCATAAGGTCGCAGAGTATGGTAAACAAAAGAATATATTAAATATAGCCTATGACGGAACATGTGGATATCATATTATCGTATGAATTAATTCAGCTTTTCTTTTATATTCCATATATATTAATTATATTAGATAGGTTTAGGTCATTCTAATGGTGTGATAAGTGATATCCGAACCTTAAGAGCTATACAATACCACATGGAACACATAAAATCATAAGATATAATACTGTAAACACAAGTAAGCTAAGAATTACCGTCACTGTCTACTTTAAATGTGTGAGAAGTCAAGCGTGGCCTGTGATTCGCTAATACCCACGGGCCCGAGCCAGTCAGCCTTCCCTCTCGCTTACTTCCCCTGTTTATCAATTCTGTATCTCCTTGTTTTTACTTTACGATATATACGTCATTATTGTGTTTCACGTTTTATTTAATAGCGTTTTAGAATCGGATAGCACTGTAATTTATTAAATAATCATTAACATTTCTTAAATGTATCTAGTTTAATTAATAAATAAGGAATAATAAAGATAATGAATATATTATCAGCTCTGCCTCTCCTATTGGCCAGATAGCCAATCACAGGCGCGGTCTCATATCTGCTGCAGAGGCCGGCGGCAAAGTTGAGTTGCATAGAGTATAGTACTTTCACCATCATATCTACTACTGTCATCATCATCACTACTGTCATTATCATCACTACAACTACAACCATCATCACTACTATTATCACCATCATCACTACTACCACCATCATCCCCACTATTACTACCATCACTTCTAATGTCAACTAAACTAACTTAACCTAACAAATGCGGGGCAAGTTATTTTCGCCCCCAGAACGATGGCGTTCTGTGTCAGTGTGCCCCTACGGGGCACACACACAGAGCTCCATCATCATTGCATGGGGGTTGGGGGGTCCTGAGGAGGGGGGGGTCTGGTGGGGGAAGGGAAACAATTTTTTGACCTAAAATCATAACTATTGCACAAATTCAAAAAATAATGTTTTAATTACCGTCGCATTCACGCACCGAATGTTCGTGTGAAGTTTGCTGAAAATCCGTCGAACGGTCTAGGAGTTATCGGACAGACAGACGTCTCACCATTATCATCATATCTGAGACGTGTATGATGTGTGGCTTTCTGTGATGATAATGACAGTGCCCCTACGGGTAACACACACACAGGGAATAGGTACAGTTGGTCCAGTTCCAGCTGACCCACCCTCACTCTGGGGCTTGCAGAATTAGCTGGCAATACTGGTGTAGTGGTGCAGGGATACCACTTGCTATTAATGTGCTACCTGTGTCTGTCCTGTATATTACTGCAAATTAGACTATGTAATGTTCATGCTGTGAAGACTAAATGCTCCTTCATTAAGCAGCCACCAATAAAATAGAAATATATATTCTTATAAAATCGTGTAAAGTATGTTGTGGCAGCCAGCAGGTTTTATATGCGTTGCCAATCAGTGAATATAATAACTTGAATATTTAAGCAAATCTACGAACTTTGGGTGAATGTTCGGGATCATACATAGCGATGTATGCATTTGTATTTGAGATATGCTTACTTTCCCTTGTTTAGTATATGTTCTAACAATGATATAGCCGAAATCAGATCTACCAATCCCAATCTTTGTAAGACACACCTCCTTCCTACACCAGTATTGCCTGATAATTCTGCGAGCCCCAGAGCGAGGGTGGGTCAGCTGGAACTTTGACCAACTGTACAGGGTGGGGGGGGGGGAACAATTTTGTGGACTTAAGATCATAACTATTGTACAAATTAAAAACAAAAAAAATACCGTCGAATTCACGCACCGAGGTTCGTGTGAAGTTTGGTTTTGGTAAAAATCTGTCAAACGGTCTAGGAGGAGTTCTCGGACGGACAGACAGACAGGCAGACAGACATTTCGGCCGGCATGTACCACTATACGGGGGCAATACCACTCTGCTTACACAGAGTTGATAAAGGGGGGGGGGAGGGGGGGAGCGTTAGAGGGGATAATGATATAGAAGTTTTCAAGTGGGATAAATCAGTGGGGACATGAAAGATGTACAGAATTTCAGTGATAGCCAACGAACTCGTAGAATGCTTTCAATTCAGGTACATTTCTTTTCAGAAAATACTGTATGTAGGTAAGCACAGTAGCATCAAAAATTACAAGAGAGCTTCAAGGCAACATTAGATATGTGCATGGATGTGATGTGCTGGGTATGAAAAGGATCTGACTGGTGTGAGCCAATCAACTTTCTGCAGACTACCGTTGTCTTATGTTTGTATGTGAGGAACCTGATATAATTTCCATTTGTGAAAATTGGATAAAGCTGAATATATTATTGAAGGATGCAAACTCTTACGGACAAAAGTATTGGTAGCTAGGGTACTAGGGGGAGTGGTTATTTATTTAAAAGACAGCCTTGGGTGTTGCATAACTTTAACAGTTCTCGTGTTGTAGTACATAAACGAAGCCAGTCGCGAAACCAAGTAAGAAATAACTCAAGAAATAGTGACAAGAAATAGATTTTGAGTGGTTGCATCAATACAGGTACACATTATGCATGCATCCATTTCTTCTGTTGTTATACTACCCAAAGACACGTGATAAGCTTAATATACAACTCATGTTTGATTTTGATTTGATTTTCTGGGTTTATTTGTCATGGGAGCATCGCAGAATCAAAGTGTAGGGTTGCCATGTATAGTTACAGCAACCTTGATAATCCTTTCTTGTACAAGGATGTAAAATAAAAGTCCAGGGGTAAGTTTGTAGGTTTCTATTAGCAAAAGAGATACAGAGAGCTGGGGGCACTTGTTAGCTAGAGTGCCGACCATTGTGAACTAAGGAATGCATGTGCAACGTTGCCGGATGTATTTGGTGCAAAGTTGCGGCTAATAAAGAATACGGTACACTATCATGGCACATGAAACAATGGTAGTCTTGCACTAAATTTTTTTTTTTTTATGTGAATGAGGGAGACAAAAGGCATAACTGCCTGCAGCGAGTGCCTCCCCCAAATTTCAAAGAGTGACAGGGCAGAAATCAAGGGACGTTAGAGCTAAAATGCCTGGACACACAGAGTTTGAAGCAATTTAAGTCATAGGAAGAGGGAAAGACTGATTCTGGGAGAGAGTTCCAGAGCTCAGCAGTTGAATAGAAGAAAGTCTGAGAAGCATTTCACTCTTGGGTAGGAGAGTTGCACAGAGTAGGGGTGGGATTGTGTTGCAAGGCGGGTACTACGTACCCTACGTAGAGGAGGTGGTATACACTGTGAAAGCTCCGAGGAACACTGATTATTGTAGTAGCGATAGAATAGCGAGAGAGATGCAACATTGCGGCGAAGAGAGAGAGATTGCAGAGAGTTGCAGAGTGAGTGGACGGGAGTTAATGATACGAAAGGCTTTCCTTTCTACTTTATCTAGGCGTGCGGTGTGAGATGATCCTCCCCACACATGTGAACAATACTCAATACAAGGATGCACTGTGCCCCTGTGCAGAGCAAGAAGCTGTGCAGGGGTAAAGAACCCCTTGAGGCGGTTGAGCACACCCAGCTTCTGGGAGGCTGTCTTAGCGAGACTGGTAATATGGTCTTTCGAAGTGAGAGCAGAAGAAAAAGAGACACCGAGAACATTGAGAGAAGGTGAAGGGTTGATTTTTGTATTATTGCAGAATAAGGGGTAGTCCTCTGGAGGTTCCTGATGGGTAGTAAGATGGATAAATTGAGTTTTGGAAGCATTAACCCGCTGAGCCCCAGCTAGTTTTAATATTTTGTTCACCCCAATCCCAAGCGATTTTGAATTTTTTTTTTTCTAACTAAGAATGAAAAGAAAATAAGGACACTTTTTTTTATTTTTGCTTACCGATGATTTTTAGGGGTCCTAAGGGGGTGGGGGGTCCTGAGATGACAGCTGCAGTTTGGCCCGGTTCATATATCCCGCCCGCGCGGGCAGGCTGAGGAGCCCGGCAGCCAGATGTACGATGAGTCGAGTTTTCGGGTGTTTGGGCACTTGCATACCACCCGAGTATCTTATGTGCCTTTATAGTTCATATTATACCACGTATGTATCAATAATGTCATAATAAGTAAAGTTCAAGTGTAATAAGTGCACATATGCAAGTAATGTAAGTGTTCACTCGTGGCAACGACTCCCGCCCTACATACAGACAGACGGACACCAGGTGACAGTTCTCACTCCCGCGCTCTCTGTCTAACTGTACATTAGTCCAGCACTTTCGTTTTTGTTGTCTGACACTGCCACACTGTCACTTTATTATATAGAATAGTTTACCGTATAGTTTACTGATATTATATAATTTGTAGGCACTTTTTAGTTTGACATATTGGCTTTCACATTGTATTTTTGTTAGTTGTACAAGTAAAATGTATCTCACTGTTATTATGAAGTTATAGTTTATCACTTTATACAGATATTATTTACACTTAGTATTTACACTTGGTTTAGCGTCTTTTTTCGCAGTCTTTTTTATACACTTAGAAGTGTTCAAGGGTGTGGTACTGGATGAAGCAGTCCGGGTGACACAGGGCAACATTACACTGCCTGCAGAAATTGGTGGTGTCAACACGCATAGGGCTCCTTCGTGTCGTGTTGCGACACACATGACACCGCCTGCGGGGTCTCACCTGGGCTTGAGTGGCTGCCACATACGTGGGGAAATGGCGTTCAGTGAGTCTGGCAATCCCTTCTGCTGCTGGCTGACGATGTGCTGGTGGTTGCGGGATGCGGGGTTGAGTCATGTATGTATGCAACATCTCTCTGCTCAACTCGATGCAGAAGTCCTCCATCGTCTCTCGCTTGCCAGTAATTGCATGGTGGAGAATGTGGCAGTTGTACAGGGTGATGTCTAGGAGATGGAAGAACAATTTTTTGTACCACCTCATAGTCTTCCTCACACATTCACACGAAGCGATGACAGCATCGGACTTGTCAACCAGCCGCATGTTGATATTATAATCACAGATTGCCTCAGGCTTCCGGATTATTTCCCTTGTTGCTCGGTCACGTCGTCGGCTGTTTTGGAAGATTGGTTGGTGGACTGTTGTGAGGACGTTGACGTCCCGGTTATCCATCCAGGATAACAGGAGGACATTATTGGCCTGCAGGTAGATGATGGAGCCCTTTTCCCGCCTGGGTGGTAGATTGGGCATGAATATTCTGTTCCTCCTGACGGTGCCACACACGCCTGTTGTGCGGTTATACAAGAACTTGGCAAGGGAGGGGCTGGTGTACCAGTTGTCCAGGTACAGTATGTGGCCCCTGTCCAAGTAGGACTCCATCAAGGTGATGACAACGGCCCCTGATATACCATATGTCCTCGATGGCACCAATTCTGTCTTCTTTCCCATATACAGAATGATGTCCTGGATGTAGCCAGTCAAACAGTCACACATGACGAAGGTCTTCAAGCCATACCTATGACGTTTGCTGGGGATGTACTGCCGGATGCTGATGTTTCCCCGCCACAGTAACAAACTCTCGTCAATTATGAGTTTCTGATGGGGTTTGAAGGCCGCAGCAAACTTTATCTTGAGGTACTCAAAAATTGGTCTTATCCTCTCCATGGGGTCTTTGGTGTTTCTGGGGAGGTCCTGGTTTCTGGTATGGCTTGCCAGGCTGTCAATGGAGTGCAGGTTCCCCATGATTGCAGAGAATCTGTTCCGGCTCATGATCTTGGCAAAGATAGGGGTGTGGATGAGGGGATCCCATGACCAATATTTTCTTATTGACGATTTCGTAGTCACCCCCATCAGGATCACGATCGCCAAGAAGGAGTAGAGCTCTGGGATTTGGAGTGTTTCCCATGACAGCCTGGCCGAGTACCTGGATTGTGCCTTACCAGCCATAAAGTACCAATTATACCAGTTTGTCTGGTCCACAATTAGGCTCATGAGGTTGGCAGTAAAAAACTGCAGAAAGATGTCCAGTCTTGGGGTGTCAGGTCCTTGGTGATGGAACGTAGGGCCGGCAATCCCTGCGCCCACAAATTGCCAGTCGGTGGGCTGATACCGTGCCCCATCCTGCCAATCCCAAACATCAGGTACTTCGCCGGCATCTTCGTCGTCGTCGGCATCAGGGTCGTCGGGATCTGGGTCACCAGGGTGGCGAGGGGGCGCAACCGTGTCTCTTGCCACTGCCCTACCCCTTGCCCTTGCCCTTGGCCTGCCTCCTGACGGCCGCCTGGACCCTCCTGGCCCTCTCGAACCGCCAGTGGGGGGGGGGCTCTAACGAGGGTCACCTTACCCACCCGTCTTGGACGCCCCGTTACAACCCCACGCCCGGGAGCTGACACTTCTGCGTGAGAATCGAATGGAGGTGGTGATGGTGTTGGTGTGTGGTAGGGCACTCGTCTAGGAGTTCCAGTGGGGGTGTAGGGTAGTGAACCCGGTGATGGTGGGGTGTAGTCTGGTGATGGTGCTGGTGGTGGTGTGGTGATGCGAGGGTCTCCCCTGGCCGCTGCGGCGGCGTCTTCCCGGGCTGCCATAACTGGGAAGAGACGCCTCGCAACCATCCGACGTCTTTCCACTTCCCTTGGTGGGGTGTCGGGTATCTCCTCTTCCTCTTCCTCTTCACTAGATGGTAGTGCGGCATGTCTCCTGCGAAGCCCATAACAATATTTGGGCTTTACAGCTTTGAGAGGTGAGGGCTTCCATGGTGGTGGTGATGGGAGGCGGCGAGGAGGGAGAGCATGAACGTGGCCTCTCACACTCGCGGCCGTAGGGGTAGGCTGGCTGTGGTGTAGGGGAATGTCCAGGAACGCCATAGGGTCGTCTACTTCTTCCTGTAGCTCGACCTGTTCCCCACTTGCTGGGGAGTCCTCTATATCCCTTGCCCTGGGAGACATGGGGGAATGGTAATTTCTAGCCTCCCTCTCCCTCATTTGTTCAAAACTGAGAGGGAGTTCTTGTATAGGGATGTAAGGTGCCTCCTGATTCATAGCGGCATATTCCTACCTACTCGGGAAATATTCCTCTTCTGAATCATCGAGGCATGAGGATTCGGTGTCAGAGTCTTCCTCGTAACTTTGTAATAGGATTTCGTGGGCTTCATCAATGGTAAGGCCCTTAGCACGGGATGGGTTACGGCGTGGAGGTTGTTGGGACATGGTGATCACTCGCGGAAGACAACGGGTATACTGAATGTCCTTTGTCACGCACTAGGTCAAGCCCAGAGCATCCTTTGGTCTTATCATATCTACCAGCCAACGAACTTTTCACTACAAATTTCAAGGCAATATGACATAGGACAAGACATTATAAGGTCTAAAGTCGCGTGACTAAGGAATGTCACACCTACAGAAATATAGATTAGTCTATCATATACACAACTCATCCAGGTACTTCCTACCATATGCACGTAGTAAATACGGTCCAAAGTCGTTTTGACAGCTGCTCCAAAATCAAAAACATATCCTATACCATTTTTAGACCAAACCACACCATACAACCTGAGTAAATAAGGTTGAAAGTAACGAGCTAATATCTTCATATAGGATTTTCTCACGCAGCCTGTAGCGTCTAGGCAATACTAGGCATGGTAAGGTACACCCATACAAAGCTCTCATACACCATCCAACTGTGTCTGACACAAATCTCAAGCCAAACCCGACCATACGACCCGAGTAACTAAGGTTCAAAGTCGGAGCGAAAAGGTGGATAATTACGCGCCCCTAATCCATCCCACCATCCAGCCGCTCACCATACCAACTCGTTTTCCCGCCAACCACTGGTTTCCCATATTGTATCGAATACCCTGCATCATTTTTAGGCCAATAGTTACCATACCACCTGAGTAAATCATGTCCAAAGTCGTGTGGCAATATGCGGGTATACGTAAATCCGTTTATTATCCATCACCCGCTCAGACTATGTTCATGTACACCAATAATACGTGTAGACAATGACATCCCCCGGCTCTGACACAATTTTCAAGCAAAAACAACCAATACGACCCGAGTAAATAAGGTCCAAAGTTGCGGTCAAAAAAGGTGGTTCAGTACATGCCTCTCATCCACCCTGGTTCAGCCGCACGACCCACCAACCCGTTTCGGCCGCCAGTCCCGCCTTTCCAATACCCTAGAGTGTACGCGGTACCATTATTAGGCATTTCCTTACGATACCTGCCGCGTAACTGATTTTAATATGCCGGACGCACGTGATGCGTCGCTGGGAGCTGGTGGTCGAATAGTGCCGTCGCATCACGTGCGTCGCTGGGTCTCACCGGGTTAAAAGCAACAAGGTTTTCTCTACCCCAATTGGAAATAGTAGCTAGATCAGCAGATAAGCATTTTATGGGTTCATTAAGTTTACTTTTGAGGGACTGCTGGCTGGGGCGTACTGGAAAATGAATTGAGTGGTGAAAGGTAGAGTCGTCTGCATATAAATGGATGGGACTGGATGTACAGTTGAGAAGATGATTTATGAAAATTAGAAAGAGAATAGGAGATAGGACAGAACCCTGAGGAACACCGGAGTTGATAGGATGATGAAATGAGCGATGGCCATCCACAACCGCAGCTATGGAACGGCCGGAAAGGAAATTGGAGACCAAGGCACAGATGGAGGGATAGAAACCGAAGGAGTGCAGTTTGGAAATTAAAGATTTGTGCCAGACTCCATCGAAGGCCTTCGATATGTCTAGTGCAACAGAAAAAGTCTCACCGAAGTCCCGAAAGTTGGATGACTAAGAGTTAGTAAGATATGAAAGAAGATCACCAGTAGAGCAACCCTTAAGGAAGCCATACTGGCGATCTGAGAGCAGATTATGAGAAGAGAAATGCTTAAGAAATTTAGAAGCAAGAATAGTTTCAAAAACTTTAGAGATACAAGAGATGAGAGCAATTGGACGATAGTTGGAGGGTTGAGAGTGGTCACCCTTCTTTGGGACAGGTTGAATGAGAGCAAACTTCCAGCAAGAAGGAAAGATGTTAGAGGAGAGACAGAGACGAAAGAGTACATGTATGTATGTTGCAATATGATTAAGGCATGTGTACATTCTGTATACTGTATATTTTATGTGTGCACTTAACCTATATCAACACCTCCCTTCCCCTTCAAGCTCGCAATATGTTGTCGAGCTGACTCTTTACTAAGAGCCTTTCAGACATACTGTACGTGGGGCCATGGGGGAAGTGAAGGACTCTCTTTCCGGGTCCGTGCAAGACACAGGGATCTCAGGGTTATGGGTGAGGGGGTTAACACCAGGAGGATTCACTGGACGTAGGAAGCGACGGTTCCGCCAATATATATGACCACTGGGGAGACGAACTTCATAATCCCTGGACCTGCCGCAGCCCATAATGACCCCAACCTTGTCCCAGCGGTGAGAAATCGGGTCTTGGATCCTCACTGTGTTGCCGACTCTCAACCTGGGCAGGGAGCGTGCATGCTGGTCATAGTTTCTCTGCACCGGCGCAGTGTGGACGGCTGCACTGGGGTCGCAGTCCTCGGCCTTGGCTTGCCACTCTGCTGCAAAGGGCTGGGGATGAGCAGGGACACAAGACCGTAGTGGGTGGCCATACAGGATTTGTGCCGGGTACAGAAGGGGTTAACATGTGTACAACATCAAAACGGCATGCCTAAAATCAAAACGGCATACCCAACTCTGCGATGGGTATTGCGGGGGTGGGTGGGGGGATTGGTTGAGAGAGAGGGGGGTGATGAGGGAACTATATTTTTTACCTAAGACCAAAACTATTGCAGGAATTAAAAAAATTGTTTGACCAACCGTCGCATTCACCCACCGAATGTTCGTGTGAAGTATGGTATCTTGTCTGGACTGTTGGGACAAGAACTATATATAAGAAACAGGAAATTATCACCTTGAAAATGATGATGTGAAACTTAAATTTAAGCACTCATAAAATAATATGGGTCCCAGTGATTATAGAAAAGGCTTATCTGATTGTAGAGCGAAGTATTGAAGAAGTTCAGTGGAGGATGTAGCAGATAGTTGATGATCACTAACTTATATTGGATGTTGGCAGATGGACTTCTATACAACAAGTGAGGTCCCCTTTGTTTACATACGGGACCTCGGTTACGAATCTTAAGTCTTAACTAAGGGGTTGCTTTGAAGGTAAATGCGGGGAAGAGCAAGGTTATGGTCTTCGAAAGGGGTGAAGTCACAGAGTGTGAGGTGAAGCTGAACGGTCAAGCTATGGAGATCGTCAACTCTTTTAAGTATCTGGGCAGTGTGTTGAGTAAAGATGGGACTATGGATGAAGAAGTGCGGGAGAGGGTACAACAGGGGAAGAGGGTTGTAGGAACGCTGAAAGCAGTAACAAGAAATAGGGTGGTCAGTATGGAAGTGATGAAGTCCTTGCAGGACAGTGTGGTAATCCCAACACTGACTTACGGAAGCGAAGCATGGACGTTGGTTGAGAGACTCAGACCAAGAGTGAGAGCAGTGGAAATGAATTACTTAAGAAGTGCGTGCGGAGTTACATGGAGGGATAGACAGACTAATGAGGAAGTAAGAAGGAGGTGTGGTGTGGAGGTAGATGTGCTGGAAAGTGTGAAAAGGAACAACTTGAGATGGTTCGGCCATATGGAACGTATGGAAAGCGAGAGAATGACGAAGAGGGTGTACGAGAGCGAGGTGGAGGGACAGAGAGGGAGAGGTAGACCGAAAGAGAGGTGGAAGGATGGAGTGAGGAAGTATATGAACGAAGGCGGTGCTGGTTGGGGGGAGGGGCGTCAACTGACTGGGGACAGAGGTGCATGGGGGCGGTTCGCTCGTGGCCACCCCTTCGGGGATCACGGCGTCAGGCAATAGATAGATAGATAGATCTTTCATATCTATCTTATACCCAAGGTACACTCATACATTCGCATATACATTGATCAATACCAGTAAATTAAATTGGATACTATAATGTATGAATGTAATATTTAAACTACATATAAACGAAAGAATTTATATTATTGTTACCAAAGAAAACGTATTGGAGAATAAATCAAGGTAGACTTGTCAAGTTATGACATATGGTGAAAATCTGTCGAACGGTCTAGGAGTTTCTGGACAGACAGACAAACAGACATTTCGGCCGGCATTATACCACTATAGGGTAGGGGGGGGGGGGGTACCACTCTGCTTGCGCAGAGTTGATAACAGTTTTATTTTGTAAGCCAATAGTCTTAACATGGTAGAAAATACAGCCTACTATTATTCAGAATAATTAACTGGTAAAGAAAGGATGCTTGACTTTCTTTTTTTTTATTTAAAGACCTCTGTCTACGTATTGTGAAAAACCTGTTATCCTCCGGTAAATTGCGGGGGTGAGTGCGTGAAGTGAGAGACAGTGAATGGATTGATAGATACATGTTTTTCATAATACGTGTTGCTAGCCCCAAACGCGCGAGCAACTGTGGCTTTCAACCATCCGACACATCTCCTTTTATTAATGTGCATCAAACATGTTAAATACAAATAAAGTTTATTTAAACACCCTACCGTGGAAAGACTACGGATACACCACTCCTGCCCGGGCCTCACACAGTGGCATGGCACAGTCGTACTGAGCTCATGCCGCTGGTGGCATTGCTCCGAAGGATAGCCATCCCTAGTCTTTGCTTGAGCCAGAGAGTTCCCCGGGGTTCTCCTGAAACTTCTCTGATTTTATGGCCTATTTCAATCACCATACTGAGGGTGGTAGGGCCGAAGACTCCTGACGTTTCGAATGCCAGATGCTCGAACTGATGACTTCTGGCGATGACTTGATATTTGTCTTGCTTTCTACTTTCTGCTATCCGGGTGGCTTCACCTGCTTCGTTGGTGTTTCTGGAGATGTTGGTCATGGAGAAAGTGTCAACACATGTGGCATCCCACACGAGGCACCGGCCATTCTTCTAAGTAAACACAACTAGAACACCTAACACAAATAATTGTGTCAAGGAGTTCTCGATGGCACTGGATTTAATGTGGAGTAGATGGCTTTTGAAGCCTTGCATAAAAGTTATATACTATGAAAAGCTATTCAATATTATCAATACTGATGAGGCCCGATGATTATCAAACCTCTAAACAAGTAGAGGTATGCTATATAATATATACAATTGACACAACTAGGTTCTGTATTCTATGCATACATATAGCTTAACTACATTATTACAGTCTGGGAAGCTCTCGGCAATCCCTAAATCAATTTCACGCCTTATTTTAGCTATTATCTGTTATTATATATCTTTTGAAAGTATCCATAGAAGAAAAGGGTTTATTAACCCGGGAACGGCGAGAACACTCTTAAGGGGTTTTACTGGGCGACGGCGAGAACACTCTTAAAAGGTTAGGCCTAAAAAAAAACTTTTAAAAGGCCCCAGTAGCACTTAAAACAATTTTTTTCTTTCTCCTCCATACCTCATATCACTTATCCACATGTGTCAATATCCCCTCCTTCCCCACCCCCCACCCCTTCAATGATCACCTATTTTTCCTCTTATTACCATCTTTATTGGTGTATTTATCATGCCAATATCTGCAACCCGGTTCCAGGGTGTGGTGTTGTTGCTACCGAGCGTATAGATGTGAGAGAATGAGAGAGGGGAGGTTCAGTGTGGCTGTAGGGCTCCAGAGAGAGAGGGTGTATATCGCTGCTGGCTCACAATTCATGAATGGAAGGGCCAACTATAATTCGCGATTTTGACCATCCAAATGATATTCCCACTTGATTTATTGTTGTTACAGGTTACTATTTTCATATTAAACGTAAAATAGGAATATGAATAAGTAATAACGATATTTATCGCAAAATGACGATTATAGGCAGGAATGGAGCTTAATATTGCCGCCCAGAACTGTGGTGTTCACTACACCCTGCGGGCACTCGCCGGGTTAAGATCTAGTTTGACCTATGAATCAGTGGATGTTTATGTTATCTCCCTACTCCCTAAAGTACTTAAAGAGGTATAGTTCTTTTCTCCATGCTTCGGAGCATTTCATAAACTTTCATTCTCCTCCATAAAAATATGAGATATAGGCTAGACGGTATGGGAATAACATATGGATTTGATTTATTACATTACGATCAAACTCTGTTGAAGGAGGTATGAACTAGTGAAACATATTAACGTTTGTAGTGGTATTATTTGAATAATATCAAAGTTGTCTGGATGATCGAAGGGTGGTGTGATCCTTATAGACCAAAACTCGCAAGTCGTCAATTAACCCTCTGACATCCATATGCCCATCCTAACATGAATAAATTTGTTTAATAATAGCCAGAAAACGTAAAAGAATTGCGTCATCGTATCGTCTCAGGGTTAGTATTGACAGTGGTTCGTGTGTGTATGTGTGTGTGGTCAGCTTCTACTTGACCAAAGATGCTCAACTAGTCAAAGGGAGTGTGGATGGCCATACGAAAACTGACAGTGGGTTCAGCATCCTTAATTAACCCCTTATTTACCGGCAACGTCTTATCAATTTGATTCTTGCAATATTTAGATGATGTTGTGCAGCTCAAGAAGGCTCTATGGCAGTATAAAGGCTTAAGTGAGATAGTTAGATGTCTGTTAGTTGCTGGAGGCCCTTTTGAAACTGAATAAAATCGTCTAATACTAACAAGAATTAAATTATATGGTTAGGCCAGTATCCTTAACCCTTTATTGGCGGAGCGCAACTTATGTCGTGTGAAAGAAATTTGGACTAAGTGGCAGTTCACAACTTATGTCGTGTGCCATTTTCAGCACGTAATGTTGCAGAGAGAGAGAGCTGAGCGGTGTGAGGAGCGTAGTAAGGCTATGACCGTCGCGCACCACCGCGGTGGGCCAACTGAAGTGAAAACCACCCTTCCATCCCCTCTCACACTCGCTACACAGGGAATTATGTAGGGAAAGTACCTAATTACATGGTTTTTGAACTCGTGTTGCGCGATCGTTGCAAGAAAACCAGTGGTCGTACAAGGATCGTTGGGGTGTCATTGGAAAGCTCTGTTTATGCCATTTCAGGGATAGATACTTGTTTTATGCTCTGGGTCTTATTTAGGCATGAAAATTATCACGTAAACAACCCTATTTAGGGTAAAAACACCCCGCTGGGCGGTACATATAAATTACCGTCTAGGCCGCTCGTAAGGTGTTAACAACTTCCTAGCAGGCAGATGTGCACACATATCTTTTGCCAGTCAGTCATCTAGAATCAGAAACTTTCCAAACGGAGTCCCACAAGGATCCGTCCTATCGCCCGCACTCTTCAATCTGTACATGCACGATATAACTACACCCAATACGCCCCAAATAATCTTTGCCTCTTATGCAGATGACATAACACTCACATGCACACTCCATGACCCAAAAAGAGCAACAAATCACCTTCAACCCTATCTCAACACACTACATGGCTGGTGCACTACAAACAGACTTAATCTAGCCCCAGCCACATTCACCGCAACCCTGCTCACAAGCTGGACAGGAAAACACAAATACATTCCTCAACTCACCATAAACAACACACCCCTAACACATACACACACACCCGAAATCCTAGGAGTAACATATGATACTCATATGACATTCAAACAGCACACCACAAACATTAAAAAGAAACCGACACCCAGACTTAACGCCCTCAGGTCACTTGCTCACACAAAATTTGGACACAACAAAGAAACCACCACCACAGTATATAAACAATACATAAGATCAGTGATGGAATACGCAAGCCAGCCTGTGCTTCTAACCTAGCTGAAACACATCATAAGACCTTACAGACTATTCAAAACAAAGCCCTAAATATCATTACAGGCTGCACAGCTACTGCACCCACAGATCACCTACATCAAGAAACCAAAATCCTCAAAGTCAAAGACCATCTGGACATGAGAGGCACTCAATTCCTGGCAGCAGCCTCCACGAACCAGGACCACCCACTAAACTACATGGCAACACACCCACAGACACCAAGAAATATCAAAACAACACCCAGCACACGGTATCACACACAATTACTGTCCTCTCTCCCTCCCTGCCCACCCCGAACCAACTTCCAGAAGCACATCCATACTCATATCTCTCGCCGATCCATCCACTCACTCACGGACAACACGCAGCTGCAAGCACGACCTCCCGAAATCCATCCTTCCGAATCCTCCCTTCCTCGCGAGGACAGAGTCCACCTGGCCAGGCTGAGGTGCGGACACCATCCAGCTCTCCTGAGCTATCAGAAGAGACTGGATGACTCCGTCGATCGTCGACACCTGCCCAGGATGTAACACAGGACCCCATACCATTAAAAACATCATAGAAGACTGCATTTCACACAACCACATACGCCAACAACACAATCTACACTCAATGAGAGCTCTGTGGGAAAGCCCGATCGTGGCCATGGCCTTCCTCAGGGACTCGGGGCTGTTCGGCCAAGCAGCTTAGGGAACAACAACAACAAAATCCATCTCTGTGTGCTGGATGATGGTGTCAGTAGTGGTGCTGATGGTGGTGGTGGTGTTGTGAGTTAGAGGATTGTACTCATGTATTAAATGGCTAGATAAGCATCCTTAATATCATCCATCTCTGTGTGCTGGATGATGGTGTCAGTTGTGGTGTTGTTTTTGTTGTGCTGATGTCCCCAGGTTCGCCAGGCTCGTAGGTATAATTGACGACAGGTAGGGTTCACCAGGCCTTCACTCACATCACTGGGAGAGCTGGGTCCTATTGGTAAAAGGGAAATTGGGATGTATAGTCGAACTAATAAGTGATGTCTCGGCACCAAGTCAACAATTGGTGTCAGCAATATCTAAGCTTCATTTCTTCATATTGATTGAAATATACAAGCATGTTCCTACACTTACACACCCTATTCAACATCTGACAGACTAATACAGCACAGAGCGAGCCAAACGTAATGCCAGCTGATACATGACTTATTAGCGCCACTGTACAGTTACTCACATAAGTTCTGTTCCTCTCCGTGATCTTATACATGGAAATATAATGAGAACGATTGAATTTCGAGCGTAGTTTTTTATGTAGCGGTTAACTGTTCCAAGTAAGTAGATAAAAACTTTTGAACATTAACCTTTGTAACTCACAAACAATATGAGTAATCGAGATATTGTTTTTACCATTATGGAAGGATAAGCCGGGAATAAGTGTGGAAATTGACAACCCAGTTAATCTAGCCCTTTTTGAGTTACAGAAGTTGGGGTTCACGATTTCTTGCCTACTGTTATAATGTTTCGTTTACTGCTTCACGTATTCTGTTTAAGTTTTAATGTTTTCAGTATTGCTTCAGTGATTCATGTATTGTTAAATAGTCATAGTTGTTCGAGAGTTGCTTCACAGTTTCACATATGTATTATTGGCTCAAGTTAGGCATTGTAAGATTGGGTTGCTTAACACCTTACGAGCGGCCTAGGCGGTTTATTTATATGTACCGCCCAGCGGGGTGTTTTTACCCAAAATAGGGCTGTTTACGTGATCATTTTCATGCCTAAATAAGACCCAGAGCGTAAAACAAGTATCTATCCCTGAAAGGGCATAAACAGAGCTTTTCAATGACATCATAACGATCCTTTTATGATGGCTAGTTTTCTTGCAACAACCGTGCAACGCGAGTGCAAAAAGCATGTAATTCGGCACTTTCCCCATACAATTCCGTATATAGCGAGTGAGAGAGGGAGGGAGGAGGTGGGATTCGTGTCAGTAGGTTCGCCGCGGTGGTCTGGAGCAGTCATACGCTCGCTACTCTCCTGCCACCACTTGTCTCTCTCTCTCAGCAACATTACGTGCTGAAATTGCCACACGACCTATGTCGAGCGCCGCCAGATAGTCCAGATTTATTATACTCGACTTATGTTGCGCCCCGACAGTTATGGGTTAATACTGTTCAGTACACACCCCACTCTCAGCCTGTTAACATCTCGCCAGGGACTTCAAATAAACTACTGCTGGAATATGGATACTTGTTTACTTCATCATTTACAAGTTACTACATATTAGCGACGAGGATAAAACGGACAGCATGGCACTGGTGGGCAGGATTGACGAATACAACTCCGACACAGAGGCATGGTCACAATATGTTGAAAGGTTGGAAAAAAAATTGTGGCTAACGATATCGTCAATGAAAAGAAGAAGAAATCTACGTTATTGGCAGTGTGCGGAGCGAGGACTTACCAGCTGATACGATCATTGTGGCTTCCAGCCAAGCCTGATACGATGTCTTATGACCAATTGAAGTTAGTGCTTGTGAACCATATGTGTCCAAAACCGTCTGTTATAATGTCAAGAATCAAATTTAATTCAAGATGCAAGCAACAAGGAGAGCCGGTTTCAGCTTTTGTTGCTGATTTACGGAAATTAGCAGAGCATTGTGAATATGGTGATCAGTTGCTCGACATGTTGCGTGATCGTTTGGTGTGTGGTTTAGATGACCAGAGGATCCAGTCGAGACTTCTGGCAGATCGAGAGTTGGACTTCGCGAAGGCAGAGGCTTCGGCAATGGCAATGGAAACCGCTGCTAAGGACACTCAAGATCTACACAGCACGTTTGAGCAACAGGGCCGCCGAGTAAACAAGATTCAAGGTGTTAGTGCAGTGGCAAGGAGTGGTGTGAACGATGTGTTGGATCAACGTAGTATACCAGGCTCACATGTACGATGTTACAGGTGTGGGTATAATCCTGTGTAGCGGGTGGACCTGTACATATATCTCAATAATTTGGTAATGTTACAATATATTTTTACATTTTACATTCATAAATAGTCCACTAATATACTAGGTTAGGTTAGGTTAGGTTTGGGTTAGGTTAGGTTAAAGATATTATTCAATGTTTCTTAGTAAATAGGCATCTGAAAAACAGTTCCTCCCGCTACACAGGATCTTACCCAGGTGTGGAGGTGATCATTTGGCTAACAAGTGCAAGTTTATCAAAGCTGTATGTTATGTGTGTAGAAAGGTGGGCCATATAGCAAGAGTATGCAGACGGAGGGAAATTAAAGACGGAATGACTCATAGTATTAAGGAGGATGTGATGCAAACCAATGCTGAAGATGTGGAAAACGTAGGAAGTGTGGAGGTGGATGATTATGCTATGTATAAGGTAACTACACCTTGTGAAGTACCGGTGTCTGTTCAACTTCAGCTTAGTGGGGCATTGGTGCCTATGGAAATTAATACGGGGGCCTAAGTTACGATTTTGAGCATTGAGAATTATTATGGTTTGTGGAACAGTGAAAATCGGCCTGTCTTAAATAATACCGATGTGGTGTTACGTACATATACAGGTCAAACCATTAAGGTACTTGGGAAAGTGAACATGGATGTGGATTATGACAACAAAGTACAGTTTCTTCCTTTCGTGGTTGTAGGGGGAGATGGGCCAAATCTGTTGGGACGCGACTGGCTACGTCACATCAAGCTGGACTGGACTGAAATTTATAGTATAAGGACGAACTGTGATGAAGTTGTCACGAAACATGCCATGGTTTTTGAAGAGGAATTAGGACTACTTTGGGGGACGAAGGCTGTCATCCAGGTGGATCTAGATGCTACACCAAGATTTTATAAGGCTCGGCCAGTTCCCTACGCCCTAACAGAGAAGATTGATATGGAGTTGGAACGTTTGGTAAGTGAAGGAGTCATTGAGCCTGTTCAGTGTTCACAGTGGGCAGCACCTATAGTTCCTATTGTTAAATCTGATAAATCCATTAGAATCTGTGGAGATTACAAAGTGACAGTCAATCAAGTGGCAAAAATTGATGCTTACCCCATTCCTAAAGTACAAGATTTATTAGCTAAATTATCTGGAGGAAAGACATTCACTAAACTGGACATGTCTCATGCCTATTATCAACTGATACTAGATGAGGACTCAAAGAAATATGTGACTATAAACACTCATAGGGGATTGCTCCAGTACAATCGGTTACCCTATGGAGTATCATCAGCTCCTGGTATTTTTCAAAGGACCATGGAGAATCTGTTGCAAGGTATACCTCACGTTATAGTATATTTGGATGATATTTCAATAACGGGAGAGACAGATGCCGAGCATGTAAGTAATTTGTCTGAGGTATTGAAAAGGAGGGATAATGCTGGTGTAAGGTTGAAGAAGAGCAAGTGTGTTTTCCAAGCACCAGAAGTAACTTATTTGGGGCATAGAGTTAACGCTCGAGGCATATATCCATCTGAAGAGAAAGTTCGCGCTGTTCAGGCTGCACCGGTACCGAGGAATGTAAGCGAGTTAAAATCTTACCTAGGACTCGTCAACTTCTACGGCAAGTTTCTTCCTAATCTTTCGACTGTTCTATCTCCCTTATACAGGCTGTTACTGAAGGATTGTATGTGGGAATGGGGACAGAGCCAATAACGAGCGCTGGACGAATCTAAGAAATTGCTGGTGAGTTCCCACGTTTTGGTGCACTATGACAACAAGAAGCCACTAACATTGTCCTGTGATGCCTCGCCTTATGGTTTGGGAGCTGTACTTTCTCATCGGAATGAGGTGGGTGTTGAACAACCTATTGCATTTGCTTCAAGAACCTTGAGTATTAGTGAGAAGAAGTATGCCGAAGTAGAGAAGGAAGGATTACCAATTGTCTTTGGGGTAAAGAAATTTCAAAATTAATTGTATGGGAATAATTTTGAAATTGTATCAGACCATCAGCCTCTTAAAAGTTTGTTCGATGAAAATCGACCAGTACCTATTATGGCTTCAGGACGCATACAGCGTTGGGCATTAACCTTATCAGCCTATGACTATGAGATCACCCACAAGCCGGGGAGTAAGTTAGCTAATGCCGATGCTCTTAGCCGTCTTCCCTTGCTAGAGGAACCTACAGTGACGCCACTACCAGGTGCTACCGTTCTTCTGATGGAGCATTTGGACACTTCGCCAGTCACTGCAAGAGACATCAAGCATTGGACTGAGAGGGATCTGCTGCTGGCCAAGGTCAAGAGTTGTGTGCTGCGGGGCTGGCCTATGGACACCAAGGATTCTAATCTCCAACCATTCAGTAGAAGGAAACACGAGTTAAGTATTCATGATGGATGTCTTTTGTGGGGTTCTAGGGTGATTGTGCCACTGCCTGGTAGGAAGAAGGTTTTGGAAGAGCTTCATGAGGCTCACCCTGGAGTGTCTCGTATGAAGAGTATGGCTCGGAGTTATGTTTGGTGGCCCAATATGGCCAGAGAGATAGAGGAAATTGTACAGCGATGCCAACAATGTCAACAGAATAGGAACTCTCCCCCTGAAGCACCATTACAACCTTGGGAATGGCCCAGTCGTCCATGGTCCAGGGTTCACTTAGATTATGCAGGTCCTTTATTATGAAAAATGTTCCTGAACATTATAGATGCCCACTCCAAATGGTTGGATGTTCATTCGTCAAACTCGGCAATGGCAGCTAGCACTATTGAAAAACTGAGAATGACTTTTGCTAATCATGGTTTACCAGAAACGATTGTCACTGGTAATGGTACAAATTTTTGCAGTTCAGAGTTTGGAGATTTCATTAAACAGAATGGCATTGTTCATATTAGGACCGCCCCTTACCATGCCGCTTCTAATGGACTAGCGGAGAAAGCTGTACAAACCTTTAAAGATGCTTTGAAGAAAATTTCTGGGACTTCAATTGACACAAAGATATCCAAATTCTTATCTAAGTACAGAGTCACTCCTCACGCTACAACCAGGGTATCTCCAGCGGAACTGCTGATGGGTCACAAGTTGAGAACGCATTTAGACTTGTTGCATCCTAATATTGGGGGTAAGGTAAGGGAGAAACAAGAGCTACAGAGATACCATCATGATCAACGAGCCAGGCATCGTAAATTTGGTGTAGGAGATCTTGTGTATGTTAATAACTTTAGCTCTGGTCCACAGTGGCTGCCTGGTATTATATCACAGAGATCCGGTCCAGTATCTTTCAAGATCACCATGGTTGATGGACGGCTGGTACGGTGACATCAGGACCACGTGTGCAGGAGGGATGGAGATGCCAAGATGGATGATTTGGACGAGGAACCAACTTCAGCAGTACTGGGGGGTCCGCTGTCAAAACTTGCTGTACCTCTCTCGTGTGATGCTGACACGGTGGCTGGGGCCGACACTGTGTCTGTGCCTATATCTACGAACTTCAGGGGTCTTCTATACAATCAAGAGCATCGACTGTGACCGACCCACCGTCTGCTGCACCTGAGGTTTCTCCAGCGGGACGGTTGAACGACAGGACTTTGGATTTACGTCGTTCAGGAAGAAGCAGAAGACCACCTGATAGACTACAGATATCTATGTAGAAGTGGATGTTTGAATGATGTGTGATCCATAATAAACTGTGTGTATGATTTGTGTGTATGTGTCTTTATATTTAGTAATTGTGTGTATGTTTTTGAAATATGTGTTTGGAGTTGTGTGTGTGTATATACTTAGTATGTGTGGGTATGAGTGTATATATGGTTATATTATTTTTAGAATACTGTAAACTTGTTCAATTTGTTAGTGTTCACGGTATTCACTTTTAAAGGAAGTATTATAAAAAAAAAGTTACTTTGTTATTAAGGGTGGAGAAATGTTATGTTTTAATTACTGCTTCACGTTTTCTGTTTAAGTTTTATTGTTTTGAGTATTGCTTCAGTGATTCATGTATTGTTAAATAGTCATAGTTGTTCGAGAGTTGCTTCACAGTTTCACATATGTATTTATTGGCTCATCAAGTTAGGCATTGTAAGATTGGGTTGCTTAATACTGTTCAGTACACACCCCACTCTCAGCCTGTTAACATCTCGCCAGTGACTTCAAATAAACTACTGCTGGAATATGGATACTAGTTTACTTCATCATTTACAAGTTTCTACACCTATCAACCCCTTTAAATTCCACAGATCCTTCCTAAGCTGCATAATATCGTCTAAACATAGCTAGAATATAATGTAACACACGTCGCTGGTACTCAAAGGATTAATTTACTAATGTTATTGTTAGAACTTAGGTTGTAGCTTATCCAGTATTTTAAATTAAAAGATAACCCAGTCGCAATTAATTCCTACTAATTTTACTTTCATACATAAGATCAATACGAGGAACAGAACTTATGTGGACAACTGTACATATAATTATCGTATCTCTCTCACTCTGTTATACACATATGAGGAACAACAATATATATTAGTATTTAAATTAATGCTGAGGTGGGGATGTGTTAACACCTTCTGTACCGGCGACATCTTTTTAATTTTATTCTAGCTATATTTAGACGATTTTGTGCAGTTTAACCCTTCTTTAGCGGCCTATGCGGTTTATTTATATGTACCGCCCAGCGGGGTGTTTTTAGCCAAAATAGGGCTGTTTACGTGATCATTTTCATGCCTAAATAAGACCCAGAACGTAAAACAAGTATCTATCCCTGAAAGGGCATAAACAGAGCTTTCGAATGACACCATAACGATCCTTTTATGATGGCTAGTTTTCTTGCAATAACCGTGCAACGCGAGTGCAAAAAGCATGTAATTAGCCACTTTCCCGATACAATTCCGTATATAGCGAGTGTGAGAGGGAGGAGGGAGCTGAGATTCGTGTCAGTAGGTTCGCCGCGGTGGTCTGGAGCAGTCATACGCTCGCTAGTCTCCTGCCACCACTTGTCTCTCTCTCTCAGCAACATTACGTGCTGAAATTGCCACTCGACCTATGTCGAGCGCCGCCACATAGTCCAGCTTTATTAAATACGACTTATGTGGTGAGCCGCTTTTTAAGGGTTAAGGGGAGGCAGTTGGTTTTTCGAGTCCTCCTCCTGCCTAATGTTTAGCCGTATTAGTTATCATATTTCAAGACATTCGCCCCATTAGTTTGGCGATTTTCAGACCTTTTGCCAAATTTCTTTGCCAATATTAATACCTTTTTGTGCCTTTTAGGTGTCGATTTGTTTTCCTGGCGAGCGAAAGCGAGCCTGTATTTGAAGAGGAATCGGCCTTCGGCCGGGACATTTTCTACCGAAAAATGTACAAGTTTATATCGAAGTCTTGTGGGTGTTTTTTAAAGTTTGATAGAGGTTTAAAGAGCAAACTAAACCCCCTCCTTAAACCATTGAACCAAACCAGTAAATTATGTTTCACATTATCGTCTGGGCTCCCTTAAGAAGAATCTGTGGTAGTAAAAAGGGTTAAGAGAAAGCGTTCGTTCATCTCGAGTAAATGCGGTATCACACGAGGGACTTTTCCTTAAGGGGGGATGGGTGTTTATATTTGCTCATTTATGTATTGTTTTTGTATTTGTTATAGTTTCCTCCCTATGCCTCCATCAAGCTCCCCCCCTCCACCCCCCTCCAGACCCTCCTTCAAGATATATTTGTACATTTTTCGATTGAAAAATATCCTGGCCTAAGTATAAACCTGAACAGAGATTAACATGTTGCTATAGGTAGCGCCAACGAACTTGACAATAATCTTGACCCCTTAACTTCTTATAATTCAAAATGAATGAAAGCAATCGGGCTGACGTTTCCATCATTTGGGAAGAGTCCACCATGAAATTGATCTGGATATTTAAAGCCAGATTGCTCTAAGCCCAATTGAACTACAAAGAGGTTAGGGATCAAGATGTTGTCAAGTTCGTTGGCGCTACCTACATCGATATTACTCTAAACAGTACAATAAATCCTTTCCTTACCGGTGAAAAAAGGGTATTTGTCATAAAGGGCATTTGTCATAAAGGGTATTTTGTCATAAAGGGTATTTGTCATAAAGTGTATTTTGTCATAAAGGGTATTTGTCATAAAGGGTATTTTGTCATAGAGGGCATTTGGTCATAAAAGGTATTTGTCATAAAGGGTATTTGTCATAAAGGGTATTTGTCAAAGGGTATTTTGTCATAAAGGGTATTTGGAATACCACTGAACAGAGATTAATATATTGACACTAATGTTACTCTGAGCAGTACAGTCGGCCTAATAAGTGATGTCTCGGCACCAAGTTTATTTTGATCACTAATTGGTATCAGCATTATCTAAGCTGGATTTATTAATTTCAAGTGAGATATGCAAACATGTTCCTACACTTACCCACCCTATTCAACAACTGACAGACATTAATACATACATCACAGAGCGAACCAAACGTAATGACAGCTGAGACATGACTTTTAGCGCTACTGTACAATAATACAATTTCTTACCGGTGAATAAAGACACGATCCCAGTTACAGCGAAGGTGATGAGCGTGCCAACCATACCGAGGTAGCAGTAGGACAAGTCGTAGAAGGCAGCAGGGGCGGGATCCGATCTTAAAATGGGAAAGTTTATTAAGGGGAGATGGGTCGTTCTTCTGGTCCCCCTTCTCTCTCTATTTATTTATGTATTATTTATTTTATTATTTTTCTCGCTAGACCTTCATCAACCTTGGGGGAAAAAAAATACACACACACACTCCCTAGACGCCCTTAAAGATAAATACACACACACACTCCCTAGACGCCCTTAAAGATAAATACACACACACACTCCCTAGACGCCCTTAAAGATAAATACACACACACACTCCCTAGACGCCCTTAAAGATAAATACACACACACACTCCCTAGACGCCCTTAAAGATAAATTTGTATATTTTTCGATGGAAAAATGTACTGGCCAAAGGCCGGTTTGTCTAAAAATTACAGGCTCGCTATCGCTCGCCAGGAAAAGATAGACACCTAAATGACACGGAAGGTTTTGATATTGATATAGAAATTGGATGACAGGTTTTAAAATCGACAAACTAATGGGGCGAACGTCTTAACATCTGAAAACTAATGGGACTAAACATGAGTGAGAAGGGGGACCAGAAAAGCACCCATCTCCCTTAAAATTTGAAGGTTTAATTAAATATCAATGAATACAATGCTTTGCCTAAAACAAACCATTAACCCCTTCTGAACAAGCTAAGTTTGTTTAAACTTTATTCTAGCTACTATTAGACGATTTTTGTGCAGTTTAAAAGGGCCTCCAGCAAATAACAGGTTCGAATATCTATCATAACCCTTTTTACTACCGCAGATCCTTCTTAAATTTCACAAAGTCGTCTAAACATTATATTTTATTCTATATACTCATGCCCAATCCCCACTTTTCCTGTTTTTTCTTTTTTTTGTCTAAACATAGCTACAATAAAATCGAAAAGACGTTCCGGTAAAGAAGGGGTTAACAAAATGTGAAGGTGTATAACATTATCGACGAGTCAAATGTTATACTTTGAACGGCCCTTTAAGGGAGCCCACCTCGCTTGTTTTCTCTTTCTCTCCCTCTCTCTTTGGCTTGTATCCATTCGGCCCAATTCAGCCTACTGTTTTAAGACGCTTACCCCCATACAGGTGTCAATATTTTCCTGGCGAGAGGTAGCGAGCCAGCATATATATATATATATATATATTTTTTTTTAGACAGCAAGCTAAATGTTTACATTTTTCGATAGAAAAACGTCTCCGGCGAAGCCGGATTTATTCATACAATGTTGGCTCGCCAGGAAGAAATCGACACCTGGATGGGGATAAGCGTCTTAAAACAGTTGGCTGAATAGGGCCGAATGGATACAAGCCAGGGAAAGAGAGAAAAGGAGATAAAGATAAACGGTGACCCCCTTTAACAAATATGTGAAGGCGTATTAATTATCAAGAAGTAAAATCTTATACCTAAACAAAAAATAAAAAAAATTGCAAATAATTAAAAGCACATATTTGCAGTATTAATGATCAATTAGTAAAATGTTATGCCCAAACTTAAGCCTGCATCACACGAGAGCTTTTATAGTCAACATTCGATGATCAACATTTGTATGGCAACATTTCTGGAATATTTAACACTGGTATCGGAAACTAGACTGGTGGTTGATGAAATTAGGTTACCAAAATATTATGAATGTTGACCTCATAAGCTGCCAGACCAGTGTTGAGGATAAATGTTGAGCGAAAAAGTGCTCGTGTGATACCGGCTTTAACCTTTAGCAAAAAAGGTGAAGGAGCATTAATTATCAAAGAGTAATACCTAAAACGAACCTTTAACCCCTTCTTTACCGGTGACGTCCTTTTCATTATATTCTGGTAACTATTAGACGATTTTATTCAGCTTAGGAAGGACGTCTACACGTTAAAAGACTAACAGACTATCTCAATTATTAACCCTTTTAGCTACCACAGATATAGCTAGAATAAAACTAAAAAGACGTAGCGGTACAGAACGGGTTAAGGGAAGATGGGCACTTTATTGACAACGTTTCGCATATAACTTCATCAGGCCAATGAAGCTATATGCGAAACGTCAATAAAGTGCTCCTCCTCATATGGTGCTTAATAAACTTACTGTGTAGCATATGTTGACCTGACTGTGTCTAGAGTAATGGAATGGGTAGCGTTGATGAAGTTGATGGTGTTGATGTTACTGGTGGTGGTGGTGTTGGTAGTGGTGTTGGTGTTGGTGTGACAGCCATCGAGGGAGAGCGGCAGGGTAGCGGGGGAGCCGCCCCCCATCACATACTTTCCAATCACCAGCGAAACACAGTACGAGAACGACACCGTGAACCCACTTACAGCGCCCTGGGAACAATTAAGAGGGTAGTACTCGCTTTTTTTACCTATAAATTCATTCATTCATAAATTATTAGTTTCCTCGCTAGACATCCCTTAAATTTAGAAAAAGCAACTCCTCGACCCTCCCTCAAGATAAATTTGTTAATTTTTGGGTAGAAAAATTTCCCGGCCAAAGGCCGGTTCCTCTTACAATTACAGGCTCGCTATCGCTCGCCAGGAAAAAATCGACACCTGAAAGGCACGATAGGTCTTATCATTTATAACAAAATGGGACGAAAGGTCATAAAATCGCTAAACAAATGGGTCCGAACGTCTAAAAATCTCATGACTAATGGAACTAAACACTAGGGAGATAGGGGACCAGAAAAACTATACCGTCTCCCCTCAACCTCTTCAAGATGATTTTTTTTTTTCTATGTGATTGAGGGAGGCAAAAGGCAGAACTGCCTATAGCGAGTGCCTCCCCCATAGTTGAAAGAGTGACAGGGCCAAAATCAAGGGACGTTCGAGCCAAAATGCCTGGACACACTGAGTTTGAAGCAATTTAAGTCATAGGAAGAGGGAAGGACTGATTCTGGGAGAGAGTTCCAGAGCTCAGATGTTGAGTAGAAGAAAGTTTGAGAGTAACGTTTCACTCTTGGGTTGGAGAGTTGCACAGAGTAGGGGTGGGATTGAGTTGCAAGACGGGTACCACGTGCCCTACGTAAAGGAGGTGGTATGCACTGGGATAGCTCTGAGGAACACTGATTATTATAGTAGCGATAGAATAGCGAGAGAGATGCAACATTGCGGCGGAGAGAGAGAGATTGCAGAGAGTTGGTGAGTGGACGGGAGTTAATGATACGAAAGGCCTTCCTTTCAACTTTGTCTAGGAGAGCGGTGTGAGAGGAACCTCCCCACACATGTGAACGATACTCAATACAAGGGCGCACTATGCCCCTGTACAGAGCAAGAAGCTGTGCAGGGGAAAAGAACCCCCTAAGGCAGTTGAGCACACCCAGCTTCTGGGAGGCTGCCTTAGCAAGACTGGTAATATGGTCCTATGGTAATATGATGCGTAGTAGCAGTTTATTCTTTTTAGTATTAGACGATTGTATACAGCTTAAGGAGAGATGGGTAGTTTTTCTGGTCCTCCTTCCTCCTCATGTTTAGCCCCATTAGTTTTCAGATTTTAAGACGTTCGGCTTATTAGTTTGGTGATTTTAAATCCTTTCGTCCCATTTTGTTGTCAACATTAACCCTCTCCGTGTCAAACGGTACCGACGCCTTAAAACTCAAGACTCTCATTCTTCCTATGTTTCTGCCCGGAATCAAGCCAAATCCTTTCTTCGACTTGCCAAACACTCTTTCATCAATAATAAATGCACTGAACTATCCAACTCTAGCTCTTCCCAAGCTTTCTGGCATCTAGCCAAAAACCTCTTCAACAATTTCTCTTCCTCGTCTTTCCCTCCCCTTTCCCACTCTGATGGCACAACCATCACTTCTTCCTCTGACAAAGCTAAACTCTTCGCTCAAACTTTTGCTACAAACTCCACCTTGGATGATTCCGGTGCTATTCCTCCCTCTCCACCCTCCTCTCTCTTACTTATGCCTAATATCCTAATCTCTTCTAAAGATGTACTTTCTACCCTCTCTGGGGTTAATACTAATAAGGCGTACAGTCCGGACGGTGTTCCTCCTGTTGTTCTCAAGAACTGTGCTTCCATGCCGACTCCCTGCCTAGGCAAACTCTTTCGTCTCTGTCTAACCTCTAACGTCTTCCCTTCATGCTGGAAGTTTGCTCACATTCAACCTGTCCCAAAGAAGGGTGACCGCTCTCAACCCTCCAACTATCGTCCAATTGCTCTCATCTCTTGTCTTTCTAAAGTTTTTGAAACTATTTTTGCTTCCAAATTTCTTAAGCATTTCTCTTCTCATAATCTGCTCTCAGATCGCCAGTATGTTGCTCTACCGATGATCTTTCATATCTTACTAACTCTTGGTCATCCTCCTTTCGGGACTTCAGTGAGACTTTTTCTATTGCACTAGACATATCGAAAGCCTTCGATAGAGTCTGGCACAAATCTTTAATTTCTAAACTACCCTCCTTCAGTTTCTCTCTCTCCATCTGTGCCTTTGTCTCTAATTTCCTTTCCGGCCGTTCCATAGCCGCGGTTGTGGACGGCCATCGTTCACTTCCTCACCCTATAAACTCTGGTGTTCCTCAGGGCTCTGTCCTATCTCCTATTCTCTTTCTAATTTTTATAAATGATCTCCTCAACTGTACCTCAATTCCCATACATTCATAAGCAGACGACTCAACCTTACACTACTCCTTTAGTTTTTCAGAACGCCCCAACCAGCAATCCCTCAACGACAAATGTAATGAAGCCATAGAACTCTTAAATTCTGATCTAAATACTATCGCCAATTGGGGCAGAGAAAACCTGGTTACCTTTAGTACTTCCAAAACCCAATTTCTCCATCTATCTACCCGTAAGGAACTCCCAGCGGACTATCCCTTATTCTTCAACAATACAAAAATCAATCCTTCATCTTCTCTCAATATTCTTGGTGTCTCTTTTTCTTCTGCTCTCAGTTGGAAGGACCATATTACCAGTCTTGCTAAGGCAGCCTCCCAGAAGCTGGGTGTGCTCAACCGCCTTAGGGGGTTCTTTTCCCCTGCACAGCTTCTTGCTCTGTACAGGGGCATATTGCGTCCTTGTATTGAGTATTGTTCACATGTGTTTGGAGGTTCCTCTGACACGGCTCTCCTAGACAAAGTTGAAAGGAAGGCCTTTCGTATCATTAACTCCCGTCCACTCACCAACTCTCTGCAATCTCTCTCTCTCTGCCGCAATGTTGCATCTCTCTCGCTATTCTATCGCTACTATAATGATCAGTGTTCCTCAGAGCTTTCCCAGTGTATACCACCTCCTTTACGTAGGGCACGTGGTACCCGTGTTGCAACTCATTCCCACCCCTACTCAGTGCAACTCTCCAGCCCGAGAGTGAAACGTTACTCTCAAACTTTCTTCTACTCAATAGCTGAGCTCTGGAACTCTCTCCCAGAATCAGTCTTTCCCTATTCCTATGACTTAAATTGCTTCAAACTCCGTGTGTCCAGGCATTTTGGCTCGAATGTCCCTTGATTTTGGCCCTGTCACTCTTTCATCTATGGGGGAGGCACTCGCTATAGGCAGTTCTGCCTTTTGCCTCCCTCAATCACATAAAAAAAAAAAAAAAAAAAAAAAAAAAATGACACGACCGCGCCATATGATGGTTCCGCCCAAAACTATCAAATGACGCTACAGCGTCATATGAACATAGTGAAATAGCTCAATAATAAGTTATATGACGCTTCTGCGTCATTTTGAGCTCAGTAAGTTAGGTAAGTTAGATCATAATATGTCGATTGATGGCAACCCAAAATTTCTCCGACTCCTAACCTCAGTGTGAGAAAGACTGTTGTGGGGGAAATACCAGGCGGTCTGCCAACCCCTAAGTAAGTTAATATATCCTGTCTGAGGGGGTTAAGACTTTTCGTGTTTTAAATATAAAATAGAGAATGATAAAGTAACATTTGACAACATTTTAAAAGATATTGTTTTTCAGTTAACCCGTACAGCCCCAGCGATGTGCCCGACGCGTTGGCGATGTATGTAACGCACAGCCCCAGAGACGCGCCTGGCGCGTCACCCTAATTGCGCCGACCGTAACCTCAGGTGTAGCCACTCAAGAGGGCTCAGATTTGTATGGGAACTGTGTACGTATCCCACGCAACCGTGCCGATGGTTGAAAACTCTCAAAGTCTACGTGCGTGCGCGTGAGCGCGCAATAACCTGGTTTTTTGGGGTAATTGCCTTCAATTTTTTACTCTTGTAAAATACGTTTTCGGGGGCTCTGTAGGACCATTCATTAAGCTTTTTGAGCGGTTTTTCGTGGTTTTTCCTTCATTCCTAACCCATTCGCTATTGTTTCTGGAATAAAAAAAAAAATTGAAAACCGGCCGAGTTCTGGTGAACAAACATTACAAAACTAGCCGGGGCTGGACGGGTTAATAGATTAAAAGAGAAATTGTTAAAAAAGTAGCGATGCGAGGGAGCTAGAAGCATGGTCAAAATTATTGATTAAATTAATTAGAAATAAAGTGTTCTCCTTAAAAAATTAATTTAATATTTCTGATTTTGTAAACTATAATTAAAATTAACTTAAAAATTATTTAATAAATTTGCATAAACATTTTGTAATCACTACAGTAGATAAAGCCAGCAATAACTATAGCTTCATGTGTAAGAAATGTTATCTAGAAAACATGAAAAAAGAACTAGGCATTACTGGTAATAAATTTCATTAAACTATTTGCGGTAATTCTGTTTATGAAATTCAGGAAAATTTAATTGTTGATAACTTAATTAATGAACATACTAATAAAAATATAACCTTTGATATTAAACTTTCTGATAAGAATAAATGCATTGCTAAATTATACATGTTACCCAAATTTCATAAAAGACCTTATAAATATCGCTTTGTTGCCGGAACAATATTTTCTACCTCTAAAACTTTGTCAAAACAGGACGTAGATTGCTTAAAATGCATTAAAAGTACTCATAAACGACATTGGGATACCATCAAGAATAGAACTGGCGTTAACTATTATTGGAGTGTTGACAATTCAATAGAAGTTATTGATAAACTTAATACCAGGTGGAAAGTTACCTCAGTACATAGCTTAGACTTTTCAACTTTGTATACCAATTTGCCTTTAGATTTAATATTTTCATAACTTTGCTTAGATTTGCATTTTAACAGATTTGAAAGTAGTCGCATTTGTTACATAAATGTTATTTCATATTTTAATAATGCGTCACTTAGCTTTGATCCCACTAGTTCAGTATATTTTGATAGAAGTAAACTTAAAGTTGCCCTTAAATTCCTCCTTTTCAATACTTATGTTAGATTCGGGCCCTACATTTTCAAACAAATATTAGGAATTCCTATGGGTGGAAATGCTAGCCCTTTAATTGCAGACATATTCTTGCTTGAGAATTTAAATTTATGAAAAACTTAGTTGACAGTAGCATGAAAAATAACATCCCCAAAAAATTAGCACTTGCAAAATTGTTAAGTAATAATAGTTGTTGTTGTTGTTGTTGTTCCCCAAGCTGCCTGGCCGAACAGCCCCAAGGCCCCGAGTAAGGCCAAGGCCATAAACGAGCGCCCCCACAGAACCCTCCCTGCCGACCACAATAAAGCCTGGGTGACCGAAGCCACTCCATGGCGGGGAGCTGAGAGGGTGCGTAAACGCCCGGGAAACCAAAGCCCCACCCAGGGCCCTGTGCCCCACAGCAATTATGAAGAGAAAGTTGAGGGGCAAAGGAATAATGTGACGCTTTAGCTTCCAATCTTGGTAGATTGGGAGGTCAATCCACGGAAGAGACGCCGTCACTTGAGATTTAGAAAATATATAAGTAAAAGGAACAGTCCGAGTAAGCTATGGGTATGGCAGAGATCGCTCAGGTCTCACTCTGATAGACCAGCCCATCGCCATAATAGCCCAGTAATAATAGTAGATATATTATATATTATATATTATATTTATGATATTCTTGTTTGTAAAATGTTAAATTTTAATCAAGTCGCTAAACAAATTTATCCAAATTCCATCTCCCTCACACATTGTAAGGGAAATGATTAAGTTGAACATTTTCTTGATATAAATATACAGATTGTTAATGAACAGTGCACACTTAAAATATACCACAAAGTTGACGATTTTAATTTTAACGTAATAAACTTTCCTTTCCCTAATAGTAATATCGATAGTAAAATAACTTATAATTGTTATTATTCCCAGCTAATAAGATTTTGTAATTGTTTTACCAGAGTAGAAGGCTTTTGGGATAGAGCTAGGTTACTATACACTTATCTGGGTGTTTATTCTCCCTCGTGTTTTGCTTTGAGATTATAAGACGTTCGGCCCATTAGTTTGGCGATGTTAACACCTTTCGCCCCATTTCGTTGTCAATTTTAAGACCTTTCGTACCATTTAGGGGTCTACTATTTCCTGGCGAGCGATAGCGAGCCTGAAGTTTTAAGAGGAATCGGCCTTCGGCCGGGACATTTTTCAACCGAAAAATGTATGAATTTATCTTGAAGGGGGGTCTTGGGGGTGTTTTTCTAAGCTTGATGGAAGTCTAGCGAGAAAACTAAGAATAGGAATAAATTATTGACCAAAAAAAGGGGGTCACAGGTTTTTTTTCTCTTTCTCTCCTTTTCTCTATTTCTCTGGCTTCTATCCATTCGGCCCCATTCAGCCAACTGTTTTAAGACGTTTAACCCCATTTTTCGGTAGAAAAATTTCCCGGCCGAAGGCCGGTTCCTCCTAAAATGTCAGGTTCGCTATCGCTCGCAGGAAATAATCGACACCTAAATGGCACGAAAGGTCTTAAAATTGACATCAAAATGGGGCGAAAGGTGTTAAAATCGTCAAACTAATGAGCCGAACGTCTTATAATCTCAAAACAAATGGAGTTTAACACGAGGGAGAAAGGGGACCAGAAAAACTACCGACTCCCCTTAATTAAAAAAGTTAACCCTTTACCTTAGCATTGGCCCAGGGTATCAGTATGCCCGCGAGGTACATGCCCGTGATGGGTCCGGACATCGCGCCCCAGATACCGTTGGCCACTTGGAAGATGTTGCCCAAGTTATCCATCATCAGGGCGGGACATATCGATAATAACCCCGTCAGAATAGCTGCAGGAGAAGAATTAGGAACACTTTATATAGTCTAAGGCACGTACACTCGGTCAAAAAAGTATCTGCACCCCTACGCTGATCATCTGGTGTGTACAGCTTGGTAGTATAGGTCGTAGGTAGTAGGTCTTAGGTATTATAGGTAGGTATTAGTATAGATGGATATAGCTGCAGGCAGAGATGTTAACCCTACGAAGCTGTACACACCAGATTGTCAGGGTAGGTATGGCGGATTTAAAGAAGTTGAGTTTACTCTACCTAGACTGAAAAGGTCCGCTCATATAAAATGTAAATGAAGAACAAATACCGGGAGTGTAACTCACTATTAAATCACCATAGAAAAGTTGTATCTAGGTAATGTAGAAATCGATATTTTGTTGGTGGATGGTAGACAAATGGCTACTTCTCGAACAGTATTGGGAGGTTGTTTATACCAAGCGGCCACGTGGGGCGCACTTAACTATAAAGGGATAAGTAATAATATTGAAGAAGTCTAAATCATGATATTATAAGCTTAGCGGTCTGTTAGTCAGTCGGATGAAGTAATGATGAGAGCTGAATGAAGCCGGAACCAGGATCGCGGCAAACTGAGGAGTGGAGGTAATGTCTCGATGGTGGACGAAGGAGCTCTGACGCGTCGGCGTCTCGCTAGACACATCATCGCCTGTGCTACTAATCTAGCGGATACTGCTAAGTCTGTAGCGAATGTCTAGCGGTAAATATCGTACCACATTTTTATTATTACGACATGGGTATATGATAAATCATATATGCATTCCTAAAGACTCGTAAATACTATACTTTCGTATAATAGACCTTATTTAACTTATTAAGTTTACATACTTACTGTCAAGCTTACATACTTACATACTGTTCATACTGTACATAGGGTATGATACATAGAAAACGTATGTTATACCACTGACTATCGTGAATCCACGATACACTCCCCCCCAAACACAATACCTGAACCCCACCTTATATCTAGAATTGCCCAGAAGCAATCTTGTGTCGCCACATATCAATGGCGCCACGGGCTGCGCATCTGGGTTTAGTCCTGATCCGAGGCGGATCCCCAACGTGTTGTAGTGGATCGACTAAGTTAGCCTCCTCGGATCCAGCATCATCAGGTGGAGCTTCTTCATGTGTAGAAGAACCAAGCTCCATAGCGTATAGTTGTGCGACCGGACGAACTGTAGTCCCAGTAGCTGTCTTGAGCAGCGCTACTCGCCCTACTGAGCCTTCGCCCTCGTACACCTTCACTACGCGGCCCAACCTCCAGTACAATCTAGTATTTTCATCATGGATGAATACTATCTCGCCTATAGAGGGTGCTGATGGTTGACCAGCAGTCTTAGATGTCCTCTCACGCAGTGCCAATAAGTAATCATTCACCCATCTCTTTTTAAAATCACCGATAACCCTAGAAATATACTGGTACCGTCGTGACACCGCAGCCTCGGTGAACATTGAAGGGTCCTCTAACTCTGCCTGAGACTGCATATCAGTAGGAAATGCAGTCAACGGCTTGCCGTAGAGCAAATGCGCTGGTGTTCGTGGCAGTGGTTCTTGCAGGTCGGTATATACATAGGTGAGAGGACGACCATTAACAACCCGCCTCGACGTCAGTGAGCACAGTTACTAGTTCTCTCCTTTTTAACAAGGCGCGTCCTGCAACCGCCTGTAAGCCTGACTTCACGATGCCTACACACCGTTCCCACATTCCACCAAACCACGGCGCTTTGACCGGTATGAATTTCGACTCACACTTCTGCTCTCCCAAGTAAGCAACAACTGTTGGATCGTCGCTAATATCTTTCAAGTACCTGGAAGCTTGAAGAAAAGTGGGAGCATTGTCGCTAAGAATCAAATGAGGGAAGGAACGACGTGCACAAAATCTCCTGAATGCCAGCATAAACTCTTCACAAGACATATTGTCACAGAGTTCTAAATGTATTGCATGTGAAGTGGCACAATTAAACAGCAACACATAAACCTTGTCCAGTTCCCTAGTTCTCAGTGCGCCGGTATAATCTAGTCCTGTAACTCTGAAGGGTTCTAGATGATTAACGCGGCACTCTGGCAAGGGTGGAGCAGGTCTAGTAGTAAATGGTCTTCCCTTTAGTCTACGGCACACCACACACCTTTTGACTACTCGTCGAACTACCTGTCGAACTCTGGGTTGAGACGCAATTTAGAAATAATATGGTGGACCCTGTAGTGCATTACTTCCTCGTGTGTGCGTTGTACCAGTAGATCGGTGACATGGTGTGTTGCTGGCATCAGGATGGGATTGTTGGCACAGTCGTCTACACCTGACCACTTTAGACGTCCCTCACATCTAATTATGTCATTCTTCAGGTGTAGCCTTAATTGATGCACAATGTTAGGAATTTTATTCTTACCAGAACTTCTTATGGACTCTAATTCCTGACTGAAGAATTACCTTTGAACCCATCTAATTAGTGTTATCTCAGCTGCTTTTATTTCTTCTGCGTTTAAGCTTTGACCCAGATTGCAGAGTCGTCCTTGTAGCTTGGCCTTTATATTGTTGATGTAACGCAACACCCAAGCTATGACCCTGAGTAACTTATTGTACCCACCGATCCTTACCCACTCTAACATAGGACTCGGTGTTGATGTCGGTTGATTGACAGCTGTCACCGTTTCTAAAGGCAAAGCCAACTCAACCTCGGCATTCCAAACAGCCCAATCCCCTTCGTGGAGCAGCCATTTTGGGCCTTGCCACCACAGGTCGGACTTAATTAATTTGGACGCCGTTACTGCCCTACTTATCAAGTCACTGGGGATATCCTTAGTTGGTACATAATGATAGATGGCGTTTGGTAGTAGGGATCGTATTTCATCCACCCTATTGCGCACATAGACAGGCAATGTCCTTTGACTATGCACCCAGCTTAGTGCAATTTGGCTATCGCACCATACGTGTACCGCCCTTAGTTGCAGTTCCTTATTGTATGAAGTGCGTACATGGTTAACCAAGCGCCCCAATAGCAGCATGTCAGTTAGGTCCAATTTGGGAATTGTTACCCCCTTTACCGGTGCAACCTTAGCCCGGGCAGTGAGTAAATGAATCCCAAATGAGGTAACACAATAAATAGCTACTCCATACGCTGTGGCACTCACATCACAGAATGCATGTAAAGACATGGGTCCAAATGCGGCCACTTGGCGCGGTAACTCTATTGTACATAGGGTGTTATAATCTTCTAGTAAGGACCTACCTTGTTCAACAAGATCATCGGGTAAATTTTCGTCCCACCCCACGTTACGTCTCCATATTTTTTGTATTAGAATCCTAGCTCTGATGCTGACAGGTAATGCTAAATCCAAAGGATCAAATAATTGCACGACCTTACTCAACAGACTACGTTTTGTGTGCGTCCCTGTCTGTTTTGTATAATTTTTGTTCCGGTACATCAGTGTGTCTTTCCCTGGTTGCCATATCATCCCCAAGATTCTGACATATTCTTGGTTATCAGAAGCTACCTCATCAATAATTAGACCATCCCGAAGCAACACAGAATTTGAAACTCACTCGCGGAGAAACAGATGGGCCTCAGTGAACAACCTACTAGCCTGCCTATAGAGTGCAACTAGTTCCTTTTTACTATCGCTAGACCCCTGCAAATTGTCTATGTATAATCCGCGAGCGAGTTCAGTCTTGTCTTCTTCAAAATCAACAAGATATTTTTTAATGGTCGCGCTTAACCCTCTCAGACATATGACGCGATTTTGAGCCTATTAGGGATACTTTAAAGCCTTTGTTACCATCAGGGGTATTTAGAAACCTTTAGTTTAGTTACTTCAACCTCTGCAGTTGTCTTTGAGTTAGCTGTGGGCAGAACACTAATTTTGGAGAGGTAAATATAAGAGTGAGAGAACTCTATTTCTTATTGCTAATCTGGCAACCTCTGCGTCATAAATGCGTGAAAGGGTTAATAAACATTACGAACACGTAGCGCCAAACAAGACTACCTTAAACCGATAGGTCACTATGGGACTCTCCGGGTCGTCGATGTTTTTGAACCAAAGGAACCGGGTGACATCTCTATCCCCCTTCTGCAATTTCACCATCAAGAAGGCCTTTTCTATGTCGCTGGTAAATGCGTAACGTCCCAGTCTACAGCGCAGTAATTGCTGCGATAGGTCCGGCACCATTGAAGGGCCGGTTAACCCGTTGAGCCCCGGCTAGTTATAATATTTTGTTCACCCCAGTCCCAAGCCATTTTCACTTATTTTTTTTGTTTGCTAGAATGGAAGACAAGGATGAGAAATGAAAAAAAAAACAAAAAAAAATCACCTGACATTTTTGTTTGGGGGGGGGGGGGGGCCGGTGGGGGGTTGGGGGGGGGAGCTTCAAAAAAATGTGTTGAGCCAAAATGGAAGAGAATGGTGAGAAATGAACACACAAATAAAAAAAAACTCATTTCGGTCATTTGGGGGGCGGGGGGGGGGGGTTTCAATAGTTCGTCTCCCCCGCATGACCACCCGCCCGGGAGCACTAGGGTAAAAACTGAGTATGGCATTGTACGGCATACATCCTAAGGAGTATCTCACATAAATCTCAAGCCTCTAGCTCCCATACGACCGGAGTAATGAAGGTTCAAAGTGGCGGTAAACTAGGGGTGTAAACTATCCCCACTAAGCCCACCACCACCAGCCGCGCGGCTGTCTCGGCCCGCTCACACCTACTGGCCCGGCTCCCCCACACACTACGGTACCGCCCCCACCTATTCTCCCGCCATTTCCTACCTTACGAGCCACGTAAGTGTTTTTTATATGTCGGACGCACGTGATGCGTCGCTGGGAGTTGGTGATCAAAGACTGCCGACGCAACACGTGCGACGCTGGGTCTCAACGGGTTAATAAACAATAATTTAGACTGGAACTGTGGCCTAGGTGGTCTGAGCAGTCATACACCACTCGGATGGGAGTCGTAACACTGTCCTTTTTTACCCCATGATGTGCGAGGTAATGGATTTTCCCGGTATTCTTTGGTTCATCCACATCGACGACCTCAATAAACCCTCGGTCGAGACAATTTTTAAAAACCTGGTCATAAGCCTTGTAGGTGCTTGGTTCGTAGGCTAGTTTCCGCTGCAAGGCGCAACCTACCCAACGCTAAACCATATTTTGTGGGCAAACTGATATTGTAATATTTCCAGGGTAGACAAACCTTGTATTGTTTTTCTGTGGCCAAGTAGCGCACAGATTCAGAGAACTTGTCTATCGCAATTTTTTATTCATAGTCATTTTCCACAGGTTTAATCCATATGTGGTCGAGTTTCCACAGTTTTTCTAGATCGAACTCGGCAGCTAACTTTGGGTCCTCAATGTGAGTCTCATCTTTAATGAGGTCTTCTGCCGCGGTCGTGCTCATCCTCAACACGGATACCGTGGCAACCAAAACATTTGACGGGGTAGTTTGGACTTTACCGCTCATGCAGTAGCCAAACTTAGTGGGGATCAAGATCACTCCACTCTCTCTTTTAAATACAGGGTGTACTACATCATAATAATAATCTGCTCCTAACAGCATGTGCACCTCCTTCAAGTCACCTACGGGATCAGACAGGTGAATACCTTTCCTACGAAGTGCATGCTCTACTTTGTGAATTCCTACAGAGTGATAGTCTGGGAGTTCATCTACCACTACACACTAAGAAGTGTTTCTTCTTACGGTAGATGTAAGCAACACCAACAACTTTGTAGTCTCTACTGTCGGTCACTCCTGTGAAACCTTGCAACCTAAGGGTTTCACTACCTACTACACAGTGTTTTAAACCGTCTAGCACCGATCTCTTTATGAAAGATCGTTGTGAGCCCTGGTCTATGAGTAGCCGACAGACTTGTGTCCTGCCATAACCCTCTATGGGTATCTTGATTGTGGGTAAAATGGTGGTGTCTTTCCAACTGCCTAGCATTAGTGTTGCAGTACCCCCTACTTTTTCCTCCTTGACTAGACTACCTGTGGGGCACAATTTGTCAAAGTGATGGCCCTCAGTTGCGACAGGGCCTCAAATAGGAACCAGTACACTACCCTGCATACCATGGTCCTTACTTAGACAACCATTGCATAATTTTAGCCTCCTTGCTTGAGCTAATTTGGCTTCATTAGTTTGATATTTGGTACAGCTTAGCCATTTATGCTTGGGATTGTTGCATAGCCTACATGACATTTGTGGTTTCTTGCGTGACTCTTCGACCTTCCCTTTAGATCCTACCATCATATTAATTGAACCCCTTTTTGTTGCCCCTTCTGACCCACCCACCATCCTACCATTATTCAATTGTATGTTGCTAATTTCCTTGCTAAATGACGCTTTGAACTCCTCCAAATCAAAGGTACGAACTTTATCTAGAATAGCTAGAGGTAATTTCTGTCTTAAGATTATGACTAGCACTTCTTGTGAGGTTACACCCAACGCATCTAATGACCTTGTGTGACACTCCAAGTTTGCCCTGAACTTTGTCAATTCATTGACCCTGTACCTATGCTGTGCTAGGTTCAACAGGGCGTTCACATGGGCTACCTTGAGCTGGTCAGTGTCTCCATATGTCGCCTGTAATAACGCTACAACGCTATCATAATTTTCACCTATGATGGAAAAACCTTTTACCAAATGCAAGGCCTCATCGCCTAGTTGGCCTTTAAGACAATGGAACTTTCGTACATCGTCAAGTGTTGAATCATGCACGATTGATTTAAAAAAGTTCCAAAATGCCAACCACTCGGTCAAGTTTCCCCTGAATTTCGGTAAGTTTAATTTGGGCAAGTTGACTTCACGACGGGGATCTGTATGTTTGGCAGCGTTGCAAGTCGGGGTTATCTCTGTTTTCTTTACCGCCCTTCGCAGTATATGTATTGCCTCTAAATTGGCAACATCATGGACAGCTCGCTGCTCGTACTCCGCATGAATTTCCGACTCACCAACTCTGATACAATACTTTCATTCAGGGTAACTATACGATCATAGGTAGTTTGCAAGTACTCTAACTTGGCTTCTAGCTGTTCAGGAGTTGCACTAGCTATAAAGTCTTCCAAATCGGACGTTAGCCTAGTATTGACACCCCTCAAACCCCCTCTCTGGTTTTTCAATACTGTGATAGACATAATTATAGTTGGTTTGTCTTCTGATTTACTAGCCATTAAATAATTTACACGAATTAGCCTAACCCTTCGTCAGCCAATATGGACCTCTATAATAAGCCGTAATCGTGAAACATAAACACACTTTGTCAATTGTCATATGAACTTACATTTTTAGTCCTCATATGCAATATTGTACTTACATTAGCTTACCCTTCGCCAACTAATGTAGAAATGACTAAATAAACCGCTTACCTTACACAGTACCATGAGAGATTGGGATATGATGACAATGAAGAAAATATGTGATGGTAAGTCAGTCATAACTCAAAATAGTATATAATAATGAAAGTAGGGAAACAAATACAGGGTAAACAAAAAATAAAGGAAACAAAAAAGAAAGAAAGAGGATAATTTACTGGGGGAAGGTGATGGGCGGGATGCAGGATTTCGAGAGTCGCAGGCTTCCTACCCCTGCATCACGCTCTAGCCAATGTTTGGTCATGCCAGTGATCTTGTCGTGCAGGATCTTATTGGTATCAAGGTCTAGATGTACACCATCTAGATCAAGATCCTGCAGTTTGGAGGAGACAGACAAAAAACGATGGCGTGTTACATCTAGCCTAAAGCGCAGGGTTCTATTTACCGAATTTCTTATCCAGTTGTACTGCTCCACTATCATGCCCCTCACTTTAGAGCGGTATTCCAGGGAAACCAGAATACATTTGCCTCCCGTGTACCTCTCGACAGCCAGAGCCAGGTTCCCCAGGGCTACAGCCAAGCACGGGGATCGGTGTCAGGGGCTATGTTGTTGCCCTCGATGAGCAAATAGGTATACAGAGGCCGGTATATTACCAGCCTACCCCACTCATCGGAGGACTTAATACTATCGATGCTAGCCCCGGGCACCCCAAAGTATCGAAACTGGAACCGCCGATCCCCGTTCGCTCCCCTGTAATCCACAGGGCCCAGGTCTGCTGCACTCAGTCGGGTCACGTAGGAGTGGCCGAATATCGCAATGCGGTCTACCTCGGCCACTACCTGCACCGAGTTAAACCCAAGACCTACTCCCCAAGGATCATCCGATCTACAACCTCCCTCAACATTGCCCTTGCTCATAATACCTAACTAACTACCGGAAATTATAACTGTGGGCCAAAGTCCCGGGTCTGGGCTCCAACATGGCAGATTTAAAGAAGTTGAGTTTACTCTACCTAGACTGAAAAGGTCCGCTCATATAAAATGTAAATGAAGAACAAATACCGGGAGTGTAACTCACTATTAAATCACCATAGAAAAGTTGTAGCTAGGTAATGTAGAAATCGATATTTTGTTGGTGGATGGTAGACAAATGGCTACTTCTCGAACAGTAATGGGAGGTTGTTTATACCAAGCGGCCACGTGGGGCACACTTAACTATAAAGGGATAAGTAATAATATTGAATAAGTCTAAATCATGATATTATAAGCTTAGCTGTCTGTTAGTCAGTCGGATGAAGTAATGATGAGAGCTGAATGAAGCCGGAACCAGGATCGCGGCGAACTGAGGAGTGGAGGTAATGTTGTCTCGATTGTGGACAAAGGAGCTGTGACGCATCGGTGTCTCGCTAGACACATCATCGCCTATGCTACTAATCTAGCGGATACTGCTAAGTCTGTAGCGAATGTCTAGCGGTAAATATCGTACCACATTTTTAATATTACGACATGGGTATATGATAAATCACATATGCATTCCTAAAGACTCGTAAATACTATACTTGCGTATAATAGGCCTTATTTAACTTATTAACGCACAGAACCCCAGCGACGACACGTTTGCGTCGGCAATGTATGTAACGCTAAACCCCAGGGATGCATAAGGTGCGTCCTGGTTAATTACTCCGGTCCTATGGCATCTAGAGGGCTCAGATTTGTATGGGAACTGTGTAAGTATCCCACGCAACAATGACGATGGTTGCAAACTCTCAAAGTCCTACCGCGTGCGCGTGAGCACGCAAAAACCTGTTTTTGCCTGTTTTTGCCTACCCATTTCCCCATGTTAATTCCGACTTTCGGGCGCACCGTAGGACCCCATAATGACCTAGGGGATCGTTTTTTTGTGAGTTTTCCTTCATTCCTAGTGTTTTCTGGAAAAAAAAAAAAAAAATTACAACCCCCTGGTCCTGGGTGGTACATTTATTATTAAATAGCTGGGGTTCAGTGGGTTAAGCTTACATACATACTTTCAAGCTTACATACTTACATACTGTATTGTTTCATACTGTATATAGGGTATGATACATAGAAAACGTATGTTATACCACTGACTTTCGTGAATCCACGATAGTAGGGGTGCAGATACTTTTTTGACCGAGTGTACATAAAAAGAACATATCGACAATAACCCCGTCAGAATATCTGTAGAAGAAGGATGTTGAAAGATTTATATAGTCTAAGGCACGTACGGTGGCGCTAATAAGTCATGTCCCAGCTCTCATTACGTTTGGCTTTCTCTGTGCTGTATTAATGTCTGTCAGATGTTGAATAGGGTGGGTAAGTGTAGGAACATGTTTGTATATATCACTTGATATGAAGAAATGAAGCTTAGTTATTGCTAATACCAATTATTGATCAAAACATACTTGGTGCCGAGATATCACTTATTAGGCCGACTGTACAAAACATAAAAAGATCATATTGACATCAACCCAGTCAGAATAGCTGCAGGGAGATTAATTTTGAAAACTTTATGTAGTTTAACCCTTTCTTACCGGCAACGTGTTTATACCTTTATGTAGTTTAACCCTTTCTTACCGGCAACGTGTTTATACCTTTATGTAGTTTAACCCCTTTCTTACCGGCAACGTGTTTATACCTTTATGTAGTTTAACCCTTTCTTACCGGCAACGTGTTTATACCTTTATGTAGTTTAACCCTTTCTTACCGGCAACGTGTTTATACCTTTATGTAGTTTAACCCTTTCTTACCGGCAACGTGTTTATACCTTTATTCTGGCTACTATTATACGTTTATTGTCAGTTGCAAAGGGGTCTCCTGCAACTAGTAGGCTTCGAACTATCTCACGTAACCCTATTTACTACCACAGATACTTCTTAAGCCGCACAAAATCCTTTACATATAGGTAGAATTTATATATAAAGACGTCGTCGGTACAGAAGATGTTAAGGGGGTACTACTCGCTTTTTTTGAACCTCCTTCTCCCTCATGATTAGCAAGCTAATGTTGTGGTTTTAAGATGTTCGTTCCGTTATTTTAGCGATTTTGAGACATTTCGCCTCATTTTTTTTTCAATATTAAGACTTTTCGTGCCATTTAGGTGTCGCTTGTTCCTGGCGAGCGATAAGGAACCTCTAATTTTAGAAGCAACCAGCCTTTGGCCGGGACCTTTTTCTACCGAGAAATGTACAAATTTATCTTGAAAGGAGGGGTAGGGAGTGTTTTTTCTAAGCTTGATGGAGATCTAGCGAGGAAACTCAAATATAAATAAATACATAAATATATAGACCAAAAACCAAGCAGTACCCCCTTAAGGAATCTACAACTACTGACAAATATTCGCGAGGTTTTGCGATTTTCTTTATGCAAATGTATACGTTTAGCTTGATGGTCAGATCAAATCAGCTATATATTAATAAATAAATTAAATATATATTATGTATTTATTTATATTTACCCGATTTGATCCGACCATCAAACTAAATGGACATATATGCATAGGGGAGGTGTGGCGGAGTGGTCATGCCACTGGACTGGTAATCCAATGGACCTGGGTTCGAATCCCAATATGTCAATGGGAAGATATTAATGGGATGGAATTTGTGCTGTACCTAGTATCAGTGCATTACCACAGCACACCGAAATGCCAAAACAATACCCTCATTGTTCCCTGATTAAAATAGCATTTTATGAATATCCCCATATTCAAAAATATGCTACAGGGGGGCAATGCCTAGTGAGGTAATTGCTCAATAGGTGGCGTTCTGAGAGGGAGTGTCCGAGTCTGTGGGTGATGAGACTGTGAAGCGCAGAGGTGAGGCAGCTTCAGAGATGGGATTGCTTAGAGCCGGGGTGCTTCGCATGTCTCACTCCCTAGACTGGAACAAGACCTCACGGGCCTCACCGTGTTCAGCGGTAGAGTGTAAAGGCTATCTGACTATGCCCGAGAGGGAGTAGTTGGAATATAGAAAAAAATAAAAATAAATAAAGAAAGAAAGAAAATCGCAAGAGGTCGCGAATAATTGTCAGTAGCTGTACAGTCACTTGTAAAAATTCGTGGACCCCTTACATACATCAAATTTTAAGACTGAGTGCTCCACACATACGTGCAGTTTCAGTCTCTTGTCCTAATGGCGGCGTTCCAGGCAACCCTGGCTGCTTCACTTGTCAAGTTTTTGAAAGGAGGAGTGGGTGTTCTGGTGGCTGAAGAGCTGGCGGAAAGTGTGCTTCAGATTACGAGAGTTAGTGAAAGGCTGATTGTTTTGAAGTTGAAAGTTGGTGAAAGAATTCTGAATGTGATATCTGCATATGCCCCACAGGCTGGTTTACAGAAAGAAAGAGATAAAAGAGGACTTCTGGAATGACACCGTCAGTGTTATTTCAGGCCTCTCGGAGAATGAAATAACAATCATGGGGGGGGACCTCAATGGTCACGTGGGAGCATCTGCAGATGGATACGAGGGGGTACATGGAGGAATTGGTTACGGAAGGAGAAATCTAGAAGGCGAATATATATTGGAGTCCTGCGTTGCACTCAACATGGTTGTGTGTAACACAAAGTTCAAGAAAAGACAGAGCCACCTGATCACATATAACTCTGGGGTCTCCAGTAGCCAGATAGATTACTTCTTGGTTAACAGGAAAGACTGGAAACTAGTTCGAGATGTAAAGGTCATCCCGAGCGAAGAATGTATCCCCCAGCATAAGCTACTTGTGTGTGACATGAGCTTATACAGAGATCCTAAGCGCAAGAAGGTTTACATACCCAAAAGGAAAGTGTGGCTGCTGAAGGACAAGGAAGTTAGGGATAGGTTTCATAATGAACTGGAGGAAATGAATAGAAATAAGGAAGCTAGGCCTAACGATGTAAATAGCCAATGGAACTTTCTTAAGCATAGCCTTATCGCTGCCACTGACAAAGTCTGTGGGAAAACAAAGGGTCACCCCAGGAATAAGACCTCTTGGTGGTGGAACGATGAGGTAGAACATACTGTGAAAGAGAAAAGGAGATGCTTCAAAGCATGGAAGAAAGGAGGCAGCAGGGAGGAATACCAGGCAGCTAAACGAACTGCCAAAAGAGTTATTTACAATGCTAAAATTCGCATTAAGGACCTGGTCCTCGAACAAGTGTGTAACACTGACAATCCCAATGGGATCTTCAACCTAGCTAGGCGAGATAAAAATGAGAGTAGGGATATTATAGGTGAACAGTGTGTTAGAGATGATAATGGGAAGATTGTGTATGCAGAAAATGAAATCAGAGAAGCATGGAAGGTACACTATGAACGATTGCTAAATGTAGAGTTTGAATGGGATAAGGAACAGCTTAGTATCGAAAAACCAATATCTGGGCCCCCTCCTTTGATAGCACCAGCTGTAGTGAGCGACGCAATCAATAAAATGAAGGATGGTAAAGCTCCAGGTTGCTCCGACATTGTCGCTGAGATGATAAAAGCCTCAGGGGAGATTGGTGTAAACTTAGTCACTGAGTTGATAAACACCATTATTAAAGATGAGAAAATCCCAGAGGATTGGCTCAAAAGTGTAATAGTAAATATATACAAAGGAAAAGGGGATGCGCTAGATAGAGGAAATTATAGGGGCCTGAAAATGCTTGACCAAATCATGAAAGTCTGTGAGAGAGTCCTTGAGGGTTTGATCAGGCAAAGCATCTCTATTGATGATATGCAGTTTGGTTTTATGCCAGGACGTGGTACAACCGATGCTATCTTCATAGTCAGGCAGATACAGGAAAGATACTTACTAAAAGGCAGGGATCTTTACTTTGTGTTTGTGGACCTGGAGAAGGCCTTTGATAGGGTACCTAGAGATGTTGTACAGTGGGCTATGAGGAAACTTGGTGTGGAAGAGTGGCTGGTGCGTGTGATAATGAAGATGTATGAGGATTCGCGAAGTTCGGTGAGGGTGAAGGGTGTACTGAGTGATGAGTTCGCAGTCCGTATTGGAGTCCATCAGGGTTCAGTGTTAAGCCCCCTCCTCTTTATTATGGTCTTGGAGGCGCTGTCTAGAATTTTTAGAGGCGGACTCCCGTTGGAACTGTTTTATGCAGACGATTTATTCCTAATAGCTGACAGTATGCAGGATGCTGAGGCCAAATTCAGAGAGTGGAGAGAGGGCATGGCGAGCAAGGGTTTAAGAGTCAATATTAACAAAACCAAGGTTATGCATTGTAGTTTGAGACGAGGCAATGTGGAAAAGAGCGGTGCATACCCATGTGCAGTGTGTGGAAAGGGAGTGGGCGTTAACTCAATTCAATGTAGCATCTGTCGATGTTGGGTACACCATGGGAGTAAGCGCTGTAGTAGAATAAAGGGGCCCCTGCCGAAGGATAAGTCAGAAATAGAGAAATTTGAGTGCGTAGTGTGCAAAGGCGAGCTTGTGTTAAGTGATGATCCTGTGGCTGTGAATTTTGGAAATGTGTCTTTGGAGCTGGTGAACAAGTTTTGTTACCTAGGAGATACCATCTCTGCCGGTGGTGGGGCTGAGGCTGCCACTGTTGCTAGAATTAGGTGTGGCTGGGGGAAGTTCAGAGAATTGATGCCAATCCTGACCATGAAAAGAATGCCTCTCCCCCTGAAGGGAAAGGTGTATGCCTCATGTGTTAGAAGTGCAATGACGTATGCCTCAGAAACATGGGCCGTTAAAGTAGAGGATGTCAACAGAATGGAGCGTAATGAGATGAGAATGGTGAGATGGATGTGTGGGGCCAGGCTACAGGATAGAATAACAAATGTTGAGCTGAGGAGACGTTTAGGTATAAAGAGTATTAGCGAGGTGATGCGTACAAGTAGACTGGGATGGTATGGACATGTGGAGAGAATGGATGAACAAAATTGGGTGAAAAAATGCAGGTCTGTGATTGTGGAGGGAGCTGCACCAAGGGGTGGACCGAGGAAGATCTGGGATCGGACTATACGCGCCGATCTCAAATCCAAGAACTTGACAAGTGAAGCAGCCCTTAACAGGGTTGCCTGGAATGCCGCCATTAGGACAAGAGACTGAAACTGCACTTATGTGTGGAACACTCAGTCTTAAAATTGTATGTATGTATGTATGTATGTATTTGAGATCGGCACGTATAGTCCGATCCCAGGTCTTCCTCGGCCCACCCCTTGGTGCAGCTCCCTCCACAATCACAGACCTGCATTTGTTCACCCAATTTTGTTCATCCATTCTCTCCACATGTCCATACCATCCCAGTCTACTTGTACGCAACATCTCGCTAATACTCTTTATACCTAAACTTCTCCTCAACTCATCATTTGTTATTCAATCCTGCAGCCTGGCCCCACACATCCATCTCACCATTCTCATCTCATTACGTTCCATTCTGTTTGCATCCTCTACTTTAACGGCCCATGTTTCTGAGGCATACGTCATTGCACTTCTAACACAAGAGTCATACACCTTTCCCTTATTTTTTGTCTGTATGCAATTACAACTATTCAAATTGATTTGTGGATGGAACTTGCTTGTCAATAAATAGTATGAATTGTTTTGGAGTTGATGTACAGGAAATGTTATGCATGAATATGTTTCCAGAGATATACTTCCATAATTAGAAATAGGGGTGGTCCACGAATCTTTATGTTGAGTAACTTTACATAAAGAGAACATATTGAACAACGCGTTGATCCCGATTGGTCAAGAAAGTATTAAGGGGACAGTGGCTGTTTGTTTGGTATATTAATTCATTTATTCATATATTTGTTTTAGTTTCCTCAATAGACCTCCATCAAGCTTAGAAGAAAAAAAAACTAGACCCCCCTTCAAGATAGATTTGTACATTTTTCGGTAGAAAAATGTCCCGGCCAAAGGCGGATTCCTCATAAAATTACAGGCTCGCTTTCGCTCGCCAGGAAAATATCGACACCTAAATGGCACGAAGGGTCCTAATATTGACAAATAAATGGGGTGAAAGGTCATAAAATCCCCAAACTAATGGAACCAACGTGTTTAAATCTCAAAACTAATGGGACTTAACACAAGGGAGAAAGGGGCCCAGAAAAACGGTCCGTCTCCCCTTAACCTGTTAAGCGCTAAATAGGACTAGGAGCTAGGGTAGTTATTTGTGCATTTCTGCCAAAATATTCGATCTCACAGAATTTAAAAAAAAGTACCTCAATGTCTTGGAAATAAGCAGCCACATCCGCCAATATATATATATCCACCCTAAAAAAATGTGGGTGTGGAGTTACGGTGGCTGCAAGTTGAAAAAAATGGGCTGATAGGCACGACATCCCCGAGCGAGCGAGTGTGTGTGAGTGAGTCAGGCGGGAGGAGAGAGAGAGAGGGTGGAGGCAAGAACGTGCGATTGATGAGAAGCAACGCTCTATATCTCGCCTAAAAAGCACCTTTATGGTTTCACCTGTTCATATTCATGAGTAAGGCAGCCCATGTGAATAATATACACTGATAAATGAAGCGCAGAGAGGCATACGGACGAATAATAGGCGAAATAAGAGTGGTGTATTGAGAAAGGTGGGTGGCGCGGGAGAGAAAAGGGGTCAGATTACAGTAAGTAGATGAGATTAGCGTGGGTGTATGCACAAATTTAGACCTTATAGACACTTTGTGTTGTCGTTGCTATATTGTAAACAACGATAAGACTTCTTGGATGGCGCAGTATGTTAGAGTAACCCGATATCTCATTACACAATTTTTACGCACTATTTGCTTGCAACTCATGAATGAAAGGTTATTTATTTACTTGTAAATTTCTTTACTGTTTGTTCGTAATGATAGAATATGTTAGGTTATGTAAAAGTATTATACATACTAAATACTTCGATATACACAAGTGTATCGAGGGTATATATATTTTTTTTTGTCAAGCATTCGTCTGCCCGAAAATACGTACGCACTAATCGCTGTCAGTATAGTGTGAACAGTCATGGTCTAGTGGTTAGAGTGATGGACTGAGTGAGATGTAGGCCTAGAGACGTAGGCCTAGAGACGTGGGTTCGAAACCAGAGAGGTTATGGGGATGTTTTTGGAGTGTTTATATCACTTGAAATTTTTTTTTTTTTACATACTTACGCCCTGCTATTCATAAAGTCGAAAAGTTTGATGAATAGCAGAGCGTAAGTATGTTTTTTTGTGTTTATTTATTTGTTTTTTGTTTGTTTTTTTGTTTTTTTTATTATTACAAAAGGTTGTTACAAAAGGTTAGTACATAAGTATAATATTACATAGGTATATATATAAATAAAAACAAAATATTGCCTGGCTAATGAATTAAACTGAAATAATAAATGAAAATATTGCTTATATATACAGTATACTGTATACAATAATATACTGTGTATATATATATATATATATATATATATATATATATATATATATATATATAATATATATATATATACAGTATATACCAAAACATATGAACTTATCCTACAACTATAATTTGTACATGTTATGATAATATTATCACGTTGGTCAGGTACGGGCAAGTAGGTAGGCAGGCAGGTGTTTTGAGATCACGTTGGTCAGGTACGGGCAGGTCAGGTACGGGCAGGTAGGTAGTGAGGTAGGTAGTGAGGTAGGTGGGCGGGGCAGGAGTTTGGCTGAGATAGGGCGACACAGGTACCACTCCTAGTAGTACTTGAGTGAGTGGTAGTCCCTGAAGCACTCGCCCAAACACAACCAACGTTGCATTCCTTGCACATTGATGTGACTCGGCTTCTTCTTTGTGGCTTTCTGGTGGAGTGGGCACAGACCTGGCTCTGTACTTGCAGCCTCCGGGTGCCAGATAGCTCGGTGTGGATAGGGTAGTGTTTGTCATATCCATCAATGACTCTGTCTGGGAGGTTGACTGCACGGCGACCCCTGTGACCGGAGACTGGTTGGTGTTTTTGTAGGAGTTGGTAGGCGACGTTGTATATGAACTCCCTGAACTTGAGTTTTTTGTTCGGGGCCATGTCTTTTTTTACCAGCCACATGTTGTAAGCGTTGAGCATCGTGATGTCAACAAAGTGAAGGAAAAGCTTGTGATACCACTTCACTGTTTTTCGTAGGCACTCAACGCCTGCAAGCTGGCAATCAGACTTGTCCACAAGGCGCATGTACTTGGTATAATCCACCACCATATCAGGTTTCTGGATAGACTTCTTGGTACGGTAGTGGAATTTACCAGAGTCCACTTGGGCACCTGTATGGACAGTCGAAAGCAGGTGAACTGGTCGCTTATCGAGCCACTTTACCGCCAGAACTTTCCCAGACTTCTCCAGCTGCTTGTAGTGCTCTTTCTTCTTTCTTCTTGGTCTGTCCAGTCTGCGGCGCCTTTGTTCCTCTGCCAAGTCGTCATCAGAAGCGGTGTCACTGTGGGAGGGGTTGTCCAGTTCTATGCGATTGCCTTGGAACTTAGGCATGAACTTCCTGTTAGTTCTGACAGTCCCACATGCCCCCGTTTTGTGGTCATGGAGGAACTGGCAGAGTGCAGGACTTGTATACCAATTGTCGGTGTACAACGTGTGCCCCTTGTTCAGGTAGGGCTCCAGCATCTTTTTCACAATGTGCCCTGACATGCCCAATGGGTCGTTGCCACCGACTTTTGGAATGTCTACATCAGTGCCGGTGTATACGATCATGTCGAGCACTATTCCACTTTCACAATCGCACAACACAAAGATCTTGATCCCGAACCTGTGTCTCTTCAAGGGGATGTACTGCTTGAACACCAGGCGTCCTTTGAAAAGCACGAGCGACTCATCAATCACCAGGTTGGCAAAGGGGTAGAAGAATTTCCTGTACCTTTGCAACAACATGGTCAACACATCCCGAACTTTCCATATTCTATCAGCTCGGTTTGGATTATTATTGTCTGCGAAGTGCAAAAATCGCAGAAGCAAGAAAAATCTATCACGAGCCATATATTTCCGGAAAATTGGGGTGTTGATGATTGGGTCGTGCTTCCAATAATGCTCCATTACATGCTTCCTGCAGAGAGGCATGATTAGCAACAACGCAAAGAACACAAGGAGCTCAGGGACAGTCGTATCAACCCATGCACGAATTCTTGCTCTAGGAGATATCATATCAATTCTTTCCCTCACCCAGGTAAAATAGCCATTGGTTTGGGAAACGAGATGAGATAATACCTCCTGGTCAAAAAATGCACAGAAGAAATCAGATTCCGTGGACTGGTCATTGCAGGGCCAGTCTGCTGTTGAACCAGCCAGATTGGCATTGAACTGGTGCAAATCTGGTTGGAAATGGGACCCTTCAGACCAGGCAAAATTATACGCCTGTGGGGGATCAGGATCAGCCCCTCCGTCAGCCACGTCGTCTGCGCCTTCGTCGTCAGACAGGTCTTGGTCATGGTCACGGTGCAGAAGTACATCGTCGTCTTCCGAATCCTCTGCACCTCCCTCATATTGGTCTTGATCCTCCTCAGACTCGCTCCCACTATCACCACCCCAGCCATAGTTCCTGGGATCGAAGGCTTCCCCTTCTGCAGCGTCGTCGTCAGAGGAGTCAGGAGGGAAGAGGAGGGCGTCAAACTTGGATGGCGATAGACCGGCTGCCAAAACTCTACGAGGCCCTCCAACAGCAGCAGGGGCATGGGTGGGCGTGGGTGGTGGAGCAGGGGCGTGCGTGGGCGGTGGTGCAGGGGCGGCCGTGGTGGGCAGTGGTGCAGGGGCGGCCGTGGTGGGTAGTGAGATAGGGGCGGCCGTGGTGGGTGGTGGTGGTGGTGGCAACGCGGGGGTGGTAGAGGCGGGAGGTGTCACCTTACTCCTCTTGAACTGATAAGGGTGTCCTTTACCCTTACCCTTCTTGCCAACTACCCCCGATGCTCCTGCATCCCCAGGACGGCCACTTGTACTTCCTGTGGTGGTGGGCGCCGTGGGCGTCGTTGCCACAACAGTAGAGGCAGTAGTTGTTGTGGTAGCAGTTGTCAGAGCAAATGCTGAGGACAATGACCTCTTCGCACTCGTCGTGCTTGTTGCACGTGTCGTGCCTCTCCCACCACGTGTCGTGCCTCTCCCAGCACGTGTAGGTCTTCTTGGCTGCACTGGCTCATCATCAGAAGTATATACGTAGGAGGGGTCCCTGGCACGTGTTCGTGTCCTGCCACGAGCACTAACACCGCCAGCAACAGGGTTGGGCGAGTCAACAGGGAGCGAGTCAGGGGAGCGTGTAGGCTCCATAGTGACTGAGAGCGTACTGCGTGTGTAGACTGTGTGGGGTGCGTGCGGCGGGTGGTTGTGGGTGCCATCGAGAGGTACCATGTCGCACTAAACGTGGCGCAATTTGTGACTCCCCAGACAGCTTGGCGCCGTTTTGGTACGCCTTTAAAAATCCTGCTTCCGTGAGGCCTATCGCGTTCCCTATAGGAAGCCTTCCGTGAGGCCTATCGCGCTTGCCGGGTTAATCCAGTGAAGAAGTGATCCTCGGATGCCATTATAATAATCTAACATGGCTAACTTGGTCTCTGGTTGGGAACTTGGTCGAAGGCTTTGCCAAAGTCTAGTACTATAATACGGCGTCTACTTGTCCAATGTTTGGGTCGTTAAGGGGGATCACCTCCTTTTTTTTCTCTCCTTTTCTCTCTTTCTCTGGGTTGTTTCTATTCGGCCACATTCAGCCTACTGTTTTAAGACGTTTATCCCCACCCAGGTGTCAATTTCTTTCTGGCGAGTGATAGCGAGCCAGCATTGTATGTAAAAACCCAGCTTCGCTGGAGAAATTTTTCTATCAACAAATGTAAAGATTTAGCCTGCTGTCAAAAAATATTTGAAAACATATGCTGGCTCGCGGAAAAATCAACACCTGGATGGAGGTAAGCGTCTTAAAACAGTAGGCTGAATGGGGCCAAATGTATACAAACACGGGAGAGAGAGAGGGAGAGAAAAAAAAACGAGGTGGGCCCCCATAAAGGAATAGGAAATGTCACGTGTGGTCACAAGTAGTAGTAGTTGTGTCTCGCACGACTGTTTGGTACCGGGAGCCGTCCGTCATGCTGTAGTAGTAGTAGTAGTAGTAGTAGTAGTAGTAGTAGTAAACAACCAAAACTCACGACGTGGAACGGCACTGAAATCAATGGAAGGAACCACACAAGGGGACCCAGTAGCAATGGCGATGTACGCATTAGGTCTCTCGGTGTTGCTATCATTAACAAGACATGAGACGACACATGTTAAGCAGCCGGCCTATGCAGATGATCTCACTGGAGCAGGGAAAGTCAATGATCTCAAGAGCTGGTGGGAGCAAGGATCACAAGTGGGACCAGAAATAGGATACTTTCCAAATGCTAGTAAGTCTATACTGATAGTAAAAGCAGAACATAACGAAAATGCCTTAGAAGCTTTCAACGGTAGTGAAGTGGTCGTAACAAAGGACGGACAGCGTCATCTAGGGGCAGTGATTGGCACACAAGAGTTCAAGAAGCAATACATGGAAGAGAAGGTCAGAGAGTGGGTAAACGAAATAGAAATACTAGCCAAAATTGCAAAGACGGAACCACAGGCTGCATATTCGGCATTCACATATGGGGTCAAACACCGCTCGACCTACTTGATGCGTACCATTCCAAACGTGGGTCCACAACTTCAACCGCTAGAAGATGCCATCAGAGACAAACTCATCCCAGCTTGGATGAAGTCCCACACCCCAAATGCTACAGAGAGGGAGTTGCTCGCACTTCCTCCTAGGTTAGGAGGGCTTGGAATCATCAATCCGGTGAGGAGGGCGACAACGGAACACAAGAACTCAGTAAAGATAACAGAATCTCTCACTGAACGCATCGTAGCGCAAGATCCTGACGGCGAAGTGGACCAGGCGGACATCTACAACATCAGAAAGACCATCACGTCAGAGAGGCAAAACTCACAGAAAAATGACCTGGCACAATTGATGCGACAACTTTCCCCGAGACTAACAAGAAAAGTACAAATAGCACAAGAAACGGGTGCTTCAAATTGGCTGACAACACTACCAATCAAGGCAAAAGGCTTCAATCTAAACAAACAAAAACTTAATGATGCTATTGCACTGAGGTATGATTGGCCGATTGAAGGACTGCCCGATCGATGCGTTTGTGGAATCAACAACGATGCAGACCACAGCATGATATGTAAGAAGGGAGGATTCATCAGCATCAGGCACGATGAAGTAAGAGATGTAACGGCGAACATGCTCAGGGAGGTGTGTCGAGATGTGGTGCGCGAACCATCACTCATTCCCTTGGAGGGAGAGATCTTGCAGCACAGGACGGCCAACACATCCAACGATGCACGAGTGGACGTTAGTGCAAGAAGTTTTTGGACAAGAGCACAGCGAGCATTCTTTGACGTAAGAATATTCGACCCAATGGCCCATAGCTACAGCGGGCTGTCTCTGGAGGCTGCACACAAGAGGAATGAACAAGAGAAGGTCAGGGCATATGGGGAAAGGATCTTAAATATCGAACATGGCAGCTTTACCCCACTAGTCTTCACCACATCTGGAGGGATGGGACCTAGGGCCCAGTGCTTCTATTCAAGGCTTGCAGAGATCATCGCAGAGAAGAAGAAACAGCCCAGGAGCCACGTTGTAGCCTGGATGAGGTGCCGTCTATCTTTCTCGTTGCTCAGATCAGCACTACTATGCCTGCGGGGAACAAGACTGTCTGCACCACAACCAGCGACGGTGGCAGAAGTGGACCACGAGGCAGCAGTGGCAGAGGGTCGCATAGGAAGGAGACTGGATTGAAGTTGCATGGTGTAGAATTGTAATGTCTTATGCTTGTAAAATAAAATGTATGAACAATATTAAATAAAAACCAATGTAGTAGTAGTAAAAAAAAAAAGTAGTAGTAGTAGTAGTAGTAGTAGTAGTAGTAGTAGTAGTAGTAGTAGTAGTAGTAGTAGTAGTGTCTCGCACGACTGTTTGGTACCGGGAGCCGTCCGTCATGCTGTGCGTCCGTCATACTCTTTCTCTGGCTTGTATCCATTCGGCCCCATTTAGCCAACTGTTTTAAGACGTTTATCCCCATCCAGGTGTCGATTTCTTCCTGGCGAGCGATAGCGAGCCAGCATTGTATGGAGAAATCCGGCTTAGCCGGAGACATTTTTATATCGAAACATTTACAAATTTAGCTTGCTGTCAAAACAAATGTATTTATGCTGGAAAATATTGACACCTGGATGGGGGTAAACGTCTTAAAACAGTAGGCTAAATGGGGCCGAATGGATACAAACCAAATGTCGTGTGTGGTGACAAGTAATTATGTGTCTGGAGCACGACTGTTTGGGCACCGGAAGCCACCGTTACCATGCTGTGCGTCAGTCAGTATAATGGTTGTATGCCTGTCTAAATGGTCCATTAAGGGGGGAGGGCCCGGTTTCCTGGACCACTTTCTCCCTCGTGTTAAGCCCCATTTGTTTTGAGATTATAAGACGTTCGGCCTATTAGTTGGGCGACTTTAACACCTTTCGCCCCATTTCGTTGGCAATTTCAAGACCTTTCGTGCCATTTAGATGTCGATGTTTTCCTGGCGAGCGATAGCGAGCCTGAAATTTTAAGTGGAACCGGCCTTCGGCCGGCACATTTTTCTACCGAAAAATGTACAAATCTATCTTCAAAGGGGGTCTAGGGGGGGTTTCTCAAAGCTTGATGGAGGTCTAGTCAGGAAACTAAGAAATAAATTAATAAATTAATTAATAGACCAAAAATACGGCCCATCTCCCCTTAAATGTAGGTGGATGATATGTTCTAAATTTTTCTAGGAACTGAGGTAATGGAAACAGGTCTATAGTTAACAGGGAGGGTTCCTAGCAGTCAACTTTGTACGGTTTTGGAAAACTGTAGTGCGAGTTTGAGAGAGCAAATTAAGTCTGTGTAAGTTTTTCTGTTATTATGTTCATGTCATAGAAAACATATTATATGATGACTAGTTGGATGAGGACATATGAAAGTACAGTATAACACAAACCTAATGATTTTGTTCATGAAAGGCGGAAACCGTAACATCTACTATATAAAGGGCACTTTCTGTGAGAATTCTGTCTGTTCACAAACTATTCCCTCAGTTTTCAAGATGGAGAGCCCATACTTGGCATGTGTACTAAGGGGGTGCCAGAATAGGTTTTAAGCGAAATTTGCTTTGTCCTCTCCGCCACCCCAAAAAAAAAAAAAAAAAAAAAATATATATATATAGACAGCCCATAATTGGACTTTCCGCCGGGGTAACTTGGCTAGTAAGAGATGATCATATATAACATTTACATCAACACCATTGGATGGCTTAATACAATATTAGTAGTCTAACTTACACAAGGTCTTCATGACGTTGGTGGCTCTTCTTTCACTCAGGTCGGCAAAGTAACGTCGAGCCTTAAGGAAGTCCTCCCAAATTATGGACACGATGGCGTTTTGGTAAGATGAGAGAGAGCTGTAGGTGGGGAAACAGGATATGTATAATCACGATCCCTGGTTGCGTTACTTCCTTGGCTCGAGGGATACCGAAGCCAGGAATGACGACACGTTAGATGAACAGACACGGGTAATTAAGGGGGTAGTGCTTGTTTTTTGGTCAATATATTTATTTATTAATATATTTTTGAGTTTCCTCGCTAGACCTCCATCAATCTTAGAAAAACACACCCTATAACCCCCTTTCAAGATAAATTTGTACATTTTTCGGTAGAAAAATGTTCCGGTCGAAGGCCGGTTCCTTCTAAAATTAGAGGCTCGCTATCGCTCGCCTGGAAGAAATCGACACCTAAAGGGCACGAAAGGTCTTAATATTGATAACAAAATGAGGCGAAAGGTCTCAAAATCGCCAAACTAACGGAACTGACGTATTATAACCTCAAAACTAATATACAAACAGTCATGGAGTTTGATTGATATTATTGTTATTATATTCAATAAAATAAGAAATGCATTCTCACCACTTCATACACATTTTGAGTGCTTAAAATGTGGGTGTCCCGTACATACAGTATTGTGAACCCATTCCCTTTGGCAAATATTTTGTTTAGGGTGTAACTGAGGTAATTTCAAAGCAGTGATTTGCCATCAACATTCCTAACAATACGAATACCTCGAATATTGTTGCTATCATATATACTTGCATACAACTTGTACTTAATACAACAGCAATATATCATTGAAGATGTTTTTGTGGTGTCTTTGAAATACATGTATAACATTGGCAATTAAATAATAACACCATAGCATTTTATGACAATGGATTCAATACCGTTTCTTAATTGTGTTCAGGTGAATGAGCGTCTCATCATAAAGTGGCTGTGTCTGGTCACCTGACGCTTCTTTAACCTTTACAGTACCGGCGACGTCGTTTTGCTTTTATTTCAGCTGCATTTAACAGGTTGTATGAAGCTTAGGAAGAATATATGGTAGCTAAATGGATTAATTGAGATAAGCTGTGATCTTTTTTTACGGGTAGACATCCTTCCTAAGCTGAATGAAACCGTCTAATCATTACCAGAATATAGTTAAAAGGATGTCACCGGTACTGAACGGGTTAATCCTGCCTTCGACTCGCCATAAGAGGGTAAGGAAATTAGGGACCGTGAATGTGTAGTTAGTTAAAATAGGACTTCAGAGGCTGCCAACCCTTCGGGATTATTAAGCCAGCACACTGCAAGTCAAGAATAGCGTAAGGACAGGAGCCCCTTTTCGAGAACTCCAATCCCTTGTGAATGTGTAGTTCAGTCTAGATCATTTATATTTGCGCACCCATTTGAGTCACAAGCGAAACAATACAATACATTATTATAGCCCAGATGATTCAGAACTTGACTTACATGTTTCAAAGATTCGGAATGGCGTAACTTTATAATTACTGAGAACTGTAATACAGTAACGTAACGTAGCACATCCATTTATATATCATAAGAGTTATAAAAGTACTAATATTATTTGTAATTAAACTCTTCATTAACGTTATTATTATCATTATTATTATTTATATCATTTTTATTATTATTATCATCATCATCATTATCATTATTATTATTATTATTATTATATCCACACCTGAGAATAGCCCCATAAACCGCAGCCACAAACAGCCCAGCCAGGCCAGGTAGGAGGGTAAGTTTATCAGACACCAGGTAAATGAGGATCTGATCAGGCTTGGTGATGAGTCCGGCGGCCAGGGGATCACAGTCACTGTACGTAGCGTAAGCCACCAGCCCCGTCAGGTACTGCAGGATCGACACCACCCATAGCCCCACCAGGAACCCCCAACACAGCCTATGGAAAGCCGGAGATATGCAAGCAGCTTTAAGGGGGCAGTACTCGCTTTTTCTAGAACCCCTTCTCCCTCATGTTTAGCATATTAGAATTGAGCAATGGGGCTAAACATTAAAGAGAAAAGGGTCCAGAACAAAAAAATCCCTTAACTCACAGAACCCCAGCGACGCAAACAGTGCGTCGGCAATGTATTTTTCTACCAACCCCAGCAACGCATACGTATGCGTCACTGTTAATTACTCCGGTCCTATGGTACTTAGAGGGCTCAGATTTGTATGGGAACTGTGTAAGTATCCCATACAACAATGCCGATGGTTGAAAACTCTCAAAGTCCAACCGCGTGCGCGTGAGCGCGCAAAAACCTGTTTTTGGGTGTTTTTGCCTACATATTTCCCCTCTTGTAAATCCGACTTTCGGGCGCACGGTAGGACCCCTTAATGACCTTGGGGATCGGTTTTTTGTGGGTTTTCCTTCATTCCCAACCCATTCCTGGTGTTTTCTGGAAATTGTTTTTTTTTCAAAACCTGCAGGTCCTGGGTGGTACATTTATTATAAACTAGCTGGGGCTCAGTGGGTTAAGTGGGAATCTCGCCTTAAGGGCAGGCAGACCGTTTGTTTGGTTTACATTTTAGTGTATTCATAAATTTGTTTAGTTTCCTCCCTAGACCTCCATCAAGCTTAGAAAAACACGCCGTAGACGCCCTTCAAGATAAATGTGTAAATTTTTCAGTAGAAAAATATCCCGGACGAAGGCCGGTTTCTCTTAAAATTACAGGCTCGCTATCGCTCACCAGGAAATAATCGACACTTAAATGGCACGAAAGGTCATAAAATTGACAACGAAATGGGGCAATAGGTTTTAAATCGCCAAACTAATGGGCCGAACGTCTAATAATCTCAAAACTATTGGGGGTAAACATGAGGGAGAAAGTGGTCCAGAAAAACGGTCTGCCTCCCCTTAAGTAGAACTGAATTGTACTTGCCCTTGCGCCGTGGGTAGGTTAGGAGAAGGAGAACAATGGGTTGGTTATGGGGACAATGGTAATTTTTTTTTTTTTTTGGGGGGGGACTATTCATTAATATTCATATACTTTTATATTATATTTTATTTTATTATATATATTTATATATTTTATATGTCCTCCATGACTCTCTTGCGCACTGCGGTCCCCTTCATAGTGAGGGGCTTCGAGGTCCTCTTCCTGCACTGACCAGTCCCCAGCCCTGAATGGCACAGCCTACACCCTCTTCCCCCTGATGTAGGAGTCAGGGTCCCTGGGCTCCCCCACGTAATAGGGGTGTCTCTGGTGATAGCTGTCCCCCTGGCTGGTATCTGAAAGGGGTGTTTCCGAGTGGATGGGACTCGATAGCCTTGGCGGGCAACCTAACTAGGGGGAAAAACCCTACACAAATTACCGATGGGCGACACGCTAATCGGTGCCACTTACAGGTGGCGATTTCTATAACAGATATAACAGATATATATATCTTAGTTTCCTTCATAGACCTCCATCAAACTTAAAAAAAAATCCTCTAGATTCCTCTTCAAGATTAATTTGTTCATTTTTCGGTAGACAAATGTCACGGCCGAAGTCCGGTTCCTCCATAATAATATGCTCGCATATTAGGGCACGAAAGGTCTTAATATTGACAAAGAAATGGGGCGAAAGGTCTTATAATTGACAAACTAATGGGGAAAACGTCTTAAAATCTCAAGTAGAACTGAACTATACTTGCCCTTGTGCTGTGGGTAGGCTGGACACGGAGAGGAAGCGCTGGTGCATGGGTTGATTAAGACCCACCATGTTAACTATGCTGTAGATCCCGAACGCTGTGGTACTCCAGAAGGTGTGACGAACGTAGGGGTTCGGGTCGAAGCTGTTAAGTAATATAACAAGGTAGTAGTTGCATAATTATATATATATATATATATATATATATATATATATATATATATATATATATATATATATAAATACTGTATATATATAATTATATATATATCTTTATATATATATATATATATATATATATATATATATATATATATTATAATATTGTACTATTCTTGTATATGTAGGATATGATGTCAGTACAAAACATACCATTTCAATATTTTGTTTTACCTTTGATTTGTAAGTTGAATTAAGTTTACCTTCAGAACTCCATACACTATTTTGTTTTCAAATATTATAGACGCTTTTATCTAGCGTAGGACGAATTTCTAGAAATCAAAGGGGTACAAAATATCTATTTGTTTCCTTGCCACTCCAACGTTTCGTGAACTTAAGGGGAGGCAGTTGGTTTTTCGAGTCCTCCTCCTCCCTCATGTTTAGCCCTATTAGATATGAGATTTCAAGACATTCGCCTCATTAGTTTGGCGATTTTCAGACCTTTTGCCCCATTCCTTTGCAATATTAAGACCCTTCGTGCCATTTAGGTGTCGATTTTTTTCCTGGCGAGCGAAAGCGAGCCTGTATTTGTAGAGGAATCAGCCTTCGGACGGGACATTTTTCTACCGAAAAATTTACAAATTTATATCGAAGGGTGGGTGTTTTTTTTTCTGTGGGTGTTTTTTTTAAAGTTTGATATAGAGGTTTAGAGAGCAAACTAAACCCCCTCTTTAAACCATTGAGCCGAACCAGTAAATTATGATACACAATACCGTTTGGGCTCCCTTAACCCCTACTGTACAAAAAAGTCCCCCCCAGTCCCAAGCAATGTGGCCAAAATGGCTCTCCCAGCCTGCAGAGGCTTGTATATAAGCTGAGAAGTGTTGCCAACTCTAGAGCAGTGCTCAAACGGTCGTGGTACCAGGCACTGCCTGATATTGGCAGTTACAAGGAAAGTATAATATTGACGGCTCCCTGCCGTCGCTGGTACTGAACGGGTTAATAAAATTGTCTAACTATAGCCAAAATAAATTGACACGTTATCGAATACAGAAAACGTTACAACTTACTTGAAAAATTCCAGTCGTTGACCTTTGTCGGCGATCTCCCAGATGCGCTGAATTCCTCCCAGTTCCTCGCAGCCAAACACAACCACTAGCAGTAAACCTCCGAACATAACCAGCATTTGGAACACATCCGTATACACCACGGCCTTGATTCCTCCCTGAAAGTTATTTAGTTAATTATAATGTAAAACTTGCAAAATAAACAAACCAAAACTTAAACGAACACATTAACCCGGGAACGGCATGGAGACTCTTAAGAGGTTTTGGTGGTGGAAGGCGACGGGACTCATTAGATCCAAGACCTAAAAGAAGCCTTTTAAAAAGACCCTAGTAGCACTCAAAACAAAGGAATATGTGATTAAGTGAGATAATTCCCCTCCATACCTCCTATCAGTCCTCCACGTGTCAAAACCCCCTCCTCCCCCCCCCCTTCAATTATCACCTATTTTTCCTCTTATTCCTTTGTTTATCGGTTTATTTATCGCGCCAATATCTCCAACCCGGTTCCAAAGTCATCTAGTGCGCATATAGAGAGCGTGGGAAGAGAAAGAAAGTGAGAGAGAGACATTAGTCTGCCTTCAGGCCTCGAAAAGGGAGGATATACGTCTCGTTCGCCTCTCACCTCATGACTGGAGGGTCGGCAATAATTTGTCTTTTTCATCCCCCAAATACTATTCCCACTTGTTTTATTGCTGTTACATGTTAATATCTTCATATTAAACGTAAAATAGGCACATATGAATAAGTAATAACGATAATTATGGTAAAATTATGATTTTAGGCGGGAATGAACCAAAATATCCTCGCTTGGCGGGTGAGTTTTAACTACCAATGGCATGCCGCTCTCGGGTTAAAAAGACAAAATAACTTATCAAAATCGCTATGTTGAAACAACACTTTAGCAAAATAATATTATAAATGTAAGAACACAATCCACCACATAGGGACTTCAGAGGCTATTAACCCTTCTGGAATATTAAGCCAGCACACTGTAAGTCAAGAATAAAGTCAGGACTGGAGCTCTTTCCCTGCAAGTAATAGTTATGTCATATATTCAGAAGATGGAGAGAGCGCATGGCAAGTAAAGGACTAACCCCTTCTGTACTGTCGACATCATTTGTATTTTATTCTGGCTAGTACTAATCAATTTTATTCATTTTTGGAAGGATCTCTAGCATTTATAAGGCTTCGAACGATATCAATTAACCCTTTTAACTACCACAGATCCTTCCTAAGCTGCATAAAATCGTCTAATTATAACTAGAATATAACATAACAGACGTCGCTGGTACAGAAAGGGTTAAGAGTAAATATTTAGTAATCCAAGGTTTTATACAGGATATTAGGGCTTGGAGAGGTAGAACAAATTGGTGTTTACCCATACGCAGTATGCAAAAAAGGTGTGGGCGTTCTATAAGGAAGTTGGAGCTGTAGACAACAATACTTAACATAATTTACAGCTAAAATACGGTCGTAGTACCCTACATATATAAATACATAAAACACAATTCAACATACTATTTTTCCATCAGAAACGTACATTATTATTGCATTTCTGTTTAACCCTGTCAGTATCTTATGACGCATTGCTTGTCTTATTTCTGGCTATTATTAGACGATTTTATGCAGATTGGGAAGGGTATTATGGCAGTCGGAGGGTTGATTGAGACCGTCTTTGCCTTTTTAACTCCCACAGATCCTTCCTAAGTTGCATAAAATTGTCTAATGATAGCCAGAATGAACTGTTAAAACGCATCATAATCCTGAAGGGGTTAATATCGATGTTCACGGATCCAACTTTCTTATACAACGAAACTCGCAAGTCGGCAATTCGGTGTATCGTCTGCCGCTGCTGGGTACACCAAGGGGAGACTTTGTACGGAGCGCCGGTGCTAGTGCGGTGGTGCCGTGTGGATCTCCGTATGCGCGACGTGACGATTTGAATTTCTTCCCTTTAACTAGGCCTTTCAAAGCTCATCCAGCATGCCGTCTCGTAGCTCAGAGGTAATGGTTAGGCCTCCCACCCAATAGGTTTAGCGTTTGATCCAAGAACAATATCATAATGTTATGCTTGTATTTATGTTTTAGAAAATTAAGTTAGGTTAGGTTAGGTTAGTCTAATAAAAACAATATGATATAGGCCTAGTCTGAAGAAAAATATAATCAAAGTCATCGCGCATGCGCAGATCCTTCCACACGGCACCATTGCACCAGCACCTACGCTCCGTACATGGCCTTCCTCCACCATGGGAAGAAGCGCTGCACTAGAATATAGGGCCCCTACCGAGGAAGGAGTCTGAAGTTGAGAATTTGTTTATGAATAGTATGCAAAACAAAAATACAAAAATACAAAAATCCATACCTGTATGGGATGAAACGTCTTCTTATTGCCATGACGTCATCCAGATAATATAATTTTATCTTGTAACATAAATCTATTGTAATCCTCAGGCTAAATAAAGTAGACGTGCCGTTTTGCCCAAAATCAAAACAGCATACCCAACTCTGCGATGGGTTACCATCATCACTACTAATACCATCATTAATCACAATCAACATAATCACTACTACTGCCATCATCACTACAACTGCCATCATCACTACAACTGCCACAATCATCACGAGTACTGTCATCATCACCATTACTATGATCATCATCACTACTACAATTACAATTATCACTACTACTCTCACCATAATCACTGTCCATTGTCACTAGCATCTTAATCACTACTATCATCATTGATACTACAACTATCAACCATCATTACTAATATCACCACCATCTTACAATCATCATTACTACTGTTAACATCATCACTACTACTATAACCATCATCATTACTACTGTCACAAATATTACCATAATTTATTCTACTGTCACCATCATCACTACTACTGCCATCATCACCATTACTATGAACTTCATCACCACAACTATCATCATCATCACTACAAATTTCACCATCCTCACTACTACTCACCATCATCACTAATACTTACACCATCGTCACTACCATCATCACTACTGTCATTATTATAACTACAACTATCATCATTACTTGTCACCATCATCACTACTATTATGACCATCATTACTACTACTGTCACCATCATTATCTACTACCGTCATCATCATCAATACAACTACAACCATCATCACTACAATTATCACCATTATCACAAGTATCACCATAAATCCAAATATTACTACCATCACTTCTAATGCCAACTAAACTAACTTAACCTAGCAAATGCGTAGCGAGATGTTTTCGCTCCCAGAACGAATGCGTTCTTAGTGTGTGAGCCCCGAAGGGGCTCACACACTAAAAACGCCATCATTGCTGGGGTGGGGTGGGGGGGGGGGGGGGGGGGGGGGGGGGGGGTGTTCCCGGAGGGTTGGGGGGGCGGGGGGGGGGGGGGCAAAACCATATTTTGGACCTAAAATCATAACTATTGCATCAATTCAAAAAATCTTTTTTGACTGACTTTTGCATTCACGCAACAAATGTTCGTGTGAAATTTGGTGAAAATCCGTCCAGCGGTCTAGGAGTTCCGAGACACACGGACGACGACGACGACGACAACAACGACGATGACAGACATTTTTTTCGTGTGGTACCCACTATACGGGGGGGCGATACCAAACTCTGCTTACGCAGAGTTGATAAAATAATCTGAATACAAGTGAGGTGAAATGCCTTTGAATCTCCAAAGGAGCGAAACAGGGGAGATCCAACAACAAGCCCCTCGGACCAAATAAACACATGCATACTGTTTATAAAATTCAAAATAACTCCAACAGTCTTGATACAATCTCAGCCACACAATTTAATACAATCCCCTCATGGTCAAGTCCCAAGGCAAAAGACCACCCCTTAAGCTAACCAGGTGAGTAACACACTCCAGATGAATAACCCGCTTAAAATCCACTAGGAAAAATCAATAATATATTTAATAGGCATAGGTAGCCCCAGGAGGTTTGAACTGGGAATCCCACCTCCAGAATACACTCCCACTAATAGATCAGTAAGCCTTGGATTTTTATTTTTATTTATTTTATGTGAGTGAGGGAGGCAAAAGGAAGAACTGCCGGTAGCGAGTCCCTCCCCCAGAGTTGAAAGAGTGACAGGGCCAAAATAAAGGGACGTTCGAGCCAAAATGCCTGGACACACAGAGTTTGAAGCAATTTAAGTCATAGGAAGAGGGAAAGACTGATTCTGGGAGAGAGTTCCAGAGCTCAGCTGTTGAATAGAAGAAAGTCTGAGAATAGCGTTTCACTCTTGGGTTAGACAGTTGCACAGTGTAGGGTGGGATTGTGTTGCAAGACGGGTACCACGTGCCCTACGTAGAGGAGGTGGTATACGCTTGGAGAGCTCTGAGGAACACTGATAATTATAGTAGCGATAGAATAGCGAGAGAGATGCAACATTGCGGCGGAGAGAGAGAGATTGCAGAGAGTTGGTGAGTGGACGGGAGCTAATGATACAAAAGGCCTTCCGTTCAACTTTGTCAAGGAGTGCGGTGTGAGAGGGCCCTCCCCACACATGTGAACAATACTCAATACAAGGACACACCGTGCCCCCTGTTCAGAGCAAGAAGCTGACCAGGGGAAAGAACCCCTTGGGGCGGTTGAGCACACCCAGCTTCTGGGAGGCTGTCTTAGTAAGACTGGTGATATGGTCCTTCCAAGTGACGGCAGAAGAAAAAGAGACACCAGGAATATTGAGAGACGATGAAGGATTGATTTTTGTATTGTTGAAGAACAAGGGATAGTCCGCTGGGAGTTCCGGACGGGTAGATAGATGGAATATTGGGTTTTGGAAACATTAACCCTTAAAGAGCGGTGCTCGACTTAAGTCGTGCACCAATTTGCAGCAAGTTAGGAGCATTATTAAGGCTTTTAAAGGGTTAAAATCGAGTGCAAATGGCCGGGAGCGCAGCAGGCCACATGTCCGCCACCCACTGACTCACGCTCCCTGTGTTCTCGAGAGGCCGGCAGTGTAGCCAGTAGTGAGCATAGCTGGGAAAAATATACCGCTATACGCTAAACTCCCATGTTGGTGGCACCACTGCATGAGAACCACGAGTGCTACGTAGCTCGTTCTGGTCTCATTTTGAAGCTTTTAGCGCCTAGTTTTTTGCTGAATACATTTCTTTTCATGCAGATACTTGATTGATCATTCAGGAGGGCCTGAATATGCCCAAAATAGCCCAAAACACCCCGCTAGACAAGGGTTAAAGGCAACAAGGTTTTCTCTGCTCCAATTGGAAATAGTAGTTAGATCAGAAGATAAGTGTTCTATGGCTTCATGTCGTTTGTCTTTGAGGGATTGCTCACTGGGGCGTTCTGGAAAACTGAATGAGTAGTGTAAGGTAGAGTGAATGAATGAATGGGACTGGAGGTACAGTTGAGAAGATCATTTATGAAAATTAGAAAGAGAATAGGAGATAGGACAGCGCCCTGAGGAACACCGGAGTTGATACGATGAGGAAGTGAGCGATGGCCATCCACTACTGCAGCTATGGAACTGCCGGAAAGGAAATTAGAGACAAAGGCACAGATGGAGGGATAGAAACCTAAGGAGGGTAGTTTAGAAATTAAAGATTTGTGCCAGACTCTATCGAGGGCCTTCGATATGTCTAGTGCAATAGAAAAGGTCTCACAGAGGTCCCGAAAGGAGGATGACCAAGAGTTAGTAAGATATGAAAGAAGATCACCAGTAGAGTGACCCTACAGGAAGCCATACTGGCGATCTGAGAGTAGATTTTAAGAAGAGAAATGCTTGAGAAATTTGGAAGCAAGAATAGTTTCAAAAACTTTAGAGATACGAGAGATGAGAGCAATTGGACGATAGTTGGAGGGTTGAGAGCGGTCACCCTTCTTTGGGACAGGTTGAATGAGAGCAAACTTCCAGCATGAAGGGAAGACGTTAGAGGAGAGACAGAGACGAAAGAGTTTGCCTAGGTAGGGAGTCAGCACGGAAGCACAGTTGTTTTGTACAACAGGAGGAACACCGTCCGGACCGTACGCCTTCTTAGTATTAAGCCCAGAGAGGGTAGAAAGTACATTTTTAGAAGAGATTAGGATATTAGGCATAAGTAGGAGAGAGGGGGGTGGAGAGGGAGGAATAGCACCGAAATCACCCAAGGTGGAGTTTCTAGCAAAAGTTTGAGTGAAGAGTTCAGCTTTGTCAAAGGAAGAAGTGATGGTTGTGCCATCAGAGTGGAAAAGGGAAGAAAAATTGTTGGAGAGGTTTTGGCTAGATGCCAGAAAGCTTGGGAAGAGCTAGAGTTGGATAGTTCAGTGCATTTATTATTGATGAAAGAGTGCTTGGCAAGTCGAAGAACAGATTTGGCTTGATTCCGGGCAGAAACAGAGGAAGAATGAGATTCTTGAGTTTTAAGGAGTTGGTACCGTTTGAATGCTTCCTCCTTTTTGCGGACAGCAGTAGAACAAGCGTGAGTAAACCAAGATTTTTTTGCATTAGAATGAGAGAAAGAAAATGGAATGTAGGCTTCCATGCCCGAGTGGTTTACCTCAGTAATGCGTTCAGCACTCTCCGAGGGTCCCCGGCCACAGAAGCAAAAGTCATTCCATGGGAAATCAAAGAAGTACAGCCGAAAAGCCTCCCAGTCGGCAGCGCCGAAGTGCCACAAGCGCCGCCGGTTTGGAGGATCGGGTGGCCGTACCGGAGAGATAGGACAGGTGACAGTCATTAGTTTATGGTCGAAGGAGCCCAAAGGAGAGAAAAGATTTATAGTATAAGCGGAAGGGTTCGAGGTTAAAATTAAGTCAAGAATGTTGGGCCGATCTCCAAAGCGATCCGGGATACGGGCGTGTTGCTGGACTAACTGCTCTAGGTCGTTTAGAATAGAAAGATGAAGGCTTGTTCACCAGGTTGGTCAGAAGTATGAGAGGAGAGCCATTGGCGGTGATGAACGTTGAAATCTCCTAAAATGGAGATTTTTGCTAAAGGAGAGATGGATAGAATGTGTTCCACTTTAGAAGCTAGATAGTCAAAGAATTTTGGATAGTCAGTAGAATTAGGGGAGAGATAAACAGCGCAGAAATATTTAGTTTGAGAGTGACAAGAAAGGTTTAGCCAGAGAGTTGAGAATTCAGAAGAAACTAAGTTGGGAACACGAGAGAAAGCAAGATTGTTGCGTACATAGACGCAACATCCACCTTTAGGTCAAAACTGAGGATAGAGATAGTAGGAGGATACAGAGAAGGGTTTGCTGTCAGTAATCCTAGACAACTGTGTCTCGGTGAGAAAGAGAAGATCAGGGTTGGCAGAGGAGAGGTGGTGTAAGTTAGAGGAGAGGCCACGAATGTTGCAGAAGTTAATGCCCTTTCTCCAGGGCATTTTGGTGAGTCGTTGCCAGGGGTCAGTCGGATGGGGGCATTTGTGGTTCCCCAGGGTGGGGGGGGGGGGCCCCCACCCTGGGGTCTCCGAGGCTGGTCGTGTATTTGTCATCATTTATTTTTTTGTTGGTAAGAAAGGTAGTGTAGTATGTAAGGTGTTTGTAGTGTAATGTATTGATAGGAGAGTGTGTTTTAGAAGGCAGGATTGAGTTGCCCTCAGTGTTGATGAGGCACATAAAGGATCAGCTAGGTAGGCCAGGTGGTGAAACAGGACTTCCAGCTGTCCTTATCAACCACCTAGCACTCCCTGGAATTACTTCCCTGTTCGGCTGGTGCCTACAGCCTCCTCCTAACAATTCGTTGACCTGCCAGGGGCCCAGTATATCTTGCTGATCCTCCTTACCCTCTAAGGGAGTGCAGGTTTGGCTACTGACTGACTGGCTGACTAGATACACATGACAGACACGCATGAACATGTGAGCCCTGGTCACCCAGGGGTGATTATGGAAACCAAAAGGGTTATCCCAACAGCAACACAGCAGTTATATGGGAGTTTCTGGCTCCAGCACCACATTTCTACCTACAGGGACCAATATGAGACCGCTTGTGACAGAACACTGCTCCCAACTACAGGGCTGTATTTCCTTACTAGTGCCCCAGGCTATGTTGTCAACCATCTTAGTGTGATACTGGAAGGATAAGGGGTACTACTCGCTTTTTATGGACCCCCTTCTCCCTCGTGTTTAGCATATTAGTTTTGAGAATTTAAGATGTTTCTTCCATTAGTTTGGCGATTTTAACACCTTTCGCCCCATTTCGTTGTCAATTTTAAGACCTTTTGTGCCATTTAGGTGTCGATTATTTCCTGGCGAGTGGTAGAGAGCCTGAATTTTTGAGAGGAACCGGCCTTTGGCCGGGAAATTTTTCTGCAGAAAAATTTAAAAATTTATTTTGATGGGGGGTCTAGGGGGTGTTTTTCTAAGCTTGATGGAGGTCTACCGAGAAAACTAAGAAATAAATAAATTAATTAATTAATAACCCCCAAAACCAGCCATTATCCCCTTAATAACTTACTATGGTGATGTAGAAAGTGACGACGGCCGCCATGACCAAGATAGAAGTTAGGGTGGACATGTTGATGAGGGTGGTGAGGGCGAGGGAGGGCACGTACAGGTAGATGCCCAGAAACAGGAACATGGCACTGGCTAACACCCCGGAGGTCAGTTGTCGCAGCAGTCGAGAGCCGTAGCGTCTCTCCAGGTAATGTACGTGGAAGTTGTGGCTTTTAACCCCTTGAAGCTCTGACATGTTTTACCGGTTTATTTTGATTGTCATTAGACAATTTTGTGTAGCTTAGGAAGGATCTGTGGGGTATTATAAGGGTAGAGACTATCTAAATCAACCCTCTGCCTTCCATATACCCTTCCTAATCTGAATAAAATCGTCTAATAACTATCAGAACACAGAATAGAAATGCGTATTGGATCTTGAAAGGGTAAATAGTGCATTTGTGTATGTGGTCAAATTAAACTATTTCCATACATATGCATTCGCCATTTAATATATTATATTGAATTGAACCTAATGGGTAATTTGTTAGAATTAATAATTACAGTGTAAACATTTATACATAAATTTACCCCCTCAAAAATATTACTCACCTTAATAAAGTAACCCACCTCATTGATGGAGAGTATCTTGAGCTTGTAGAATATAGGTAGTGATATGTTGGTGACGAAGACGCAGCCCAAGCTGCAGCCAAGCAGACAGGTACTCAGCTGGGTGCCGTAGTAGTACATCTCTGAAGGTGTGCCTGGTGATGGTTAGTGTGTTTAAGGGGAGTCACTGGCTCTTTTTATTTGTCGCTCCTTTTCTCTCTTTCCCTGGTTTGTATCCATTCGGCCCCATCCAGCCAACTGTTTTAAGACGTTTATCTCCATCCAGGTGTCGATTTCTTCCTGGCGAGCGGTAGCGAGCCAACATTGTATGGAGAAATCCGGCTTCGCCGGAGAAATTTTTCTATCGAAAAATGTACAAATTTGGCTTGCTGTAAAAACAAAAATATAAATATAAGCTGGCTCGCCACCGCTCGCCAGGAAAAAATTTACACCTGGATGGTGGTAAGCGTCTTAAAACAGTAGGCTGAATGGGGCCGAATGGATACAAGCCAAAGAGAGAGGGAGAGAAAGAGTAAAAAAGCGAGGTGGGGTCCCTTAAAATAGGACTTGAAGGTTGGTGAGGAAGCCGCAGCCCAACATACAGGTACGCAGCTGGGTGCCCTAGTTGTACATTTCTGCAGGTGTGCCTGGGCTGATAGAGTTAGTTAAAATAGGAGATAGACCAATTTAGAGAGAAATTGTATATATATATTTATTTATATATCTATTTATTTTGGTGAGCTTCATGCCTCTGTGGCCTCGTACTTACTTTGCCACTATTCACAAATAATGTATAAAACATATACTATTATTATTCGTGTAATTTATATTATCGGCTTACAAATTTATATTTAACTTTAGCTTTTTACACATGCACTTAACTCCAGCTTATATAAATAAGAAATGTGGATCACTACGTCTTGACCTAAAAACCGTGGAATTTAAAAAAAAAAAAAAAAAATCAACTAATTAAGTCCATCCTCATTACGGAGTTTACATGCTTACATAAAACCTTTGGTAAGAGCTAATATACAAAACATGAGGGAGAAAGGGGTCCAGAAAAAGCGAACTAACTCCCCTTAAAGCCTAGTTCTGAAGCATCTGGGCTACGATAACGCGATGTATTGTCTCGTTTGAGTTCGGTACTGATTCGAGTGGGTGTGTCGACATTGGTGCTCTTAAGGGGAGGCAGACCGTTTTTTCTGGACCCCCTTCTCCCTAATGTTTAGCCCCACTAGTTTTGAGATTATAAGACGTTCGGCCCATTAGTTTCGCGATTTTAACACCTTTCGCCCCATTTCGTTGTCAAATTTAAGACCTTTTGTGCCATTTAGGTGTCGGTTTTTTCCTGGCGAGCGTAAGCGAACCTGCAATTTTAAGAGAAACCAGCCTTCGGCCGGGACAATTTTCTACCGAGAAATGTACAAATTTATCTGGGGGGGGGGGGGGTTCTAAGCTTGATGGAGGTCTAGGGAGGAAACTAAACAAATATATGAATAAATGGGTGCGTCGCTATTGATGCTCTTGACAGTACAGTTTTCGTTGGGGAAGGCTGATTTCGGCAAGATCCTGTGTAGCGGGGATAACTTTTTTCCAGATGCCTATTTACTAAGAAACATTGAAAATATTTTTAACCTAACCATAATTTAACCTAATCTAGTATATTAGTGGACTATTTATGAATGTAAAATGTAAAAATATATTGTAACATTACCAATTTATTGAGATATTTATTTACTAAGAAATATTGAACAATATCTTTAACCAAACCTAACTATAACCTAACCATAACCTAACCTAACCTAACCTAACCTAGTATATTAGTGGACTATTTATGAATGTAAAATGTAAAAATATATTGTAACATATTGGTTGACTTTCGGTGTCCTGGGTTGAGGTGTTTTTGGCTGAGTTGGATGGAAGTCTTGATAAAGCGTCAGCGTTGGAATGGAGTTTTGCTGGTCGATAGGCAATTTCGAAGTTAAACTCTTCTAATGATTCTCGCCATCTGACTCAAGGCGTTTTTGGTGTCAGATTTCCGAAGCCATTGGAGGGTGTGGTGATCGGTGATGATGGTGACCTTGACACATGCTAGGTAAGCTTTGAAGTGTTGCAAGGCCCAAATGATGCCTAGACATTTCCTTTTTGTCACTGGATAATTGATTTCTGCTAGATTTAGTGTTCGGCTGGCACAGGCAATGATGTGTTCTATTCCTTCTCTAGTTTTCCCTAGAACGCCACCTATACCGAATTGTGAGACACCCGTGTGTAGGTGGAAGGGCTGGGTGTAGTCTGGGAAGGATACTACGGGAGAGGCTACTAGTAGTTCTTTTAGGTTGTTGAATGCTTGTAGACTCTGTTCTGTCCATAAAAATGGTTCATCTTTTTTAGTTTGGTCATGAAGGGGCTTGGCAATGGTGGAGAAATTCTTAACAAACCTGCGGTAATAGGAAGCCAAACCGAGGAAAGCTCGTGCTCCTTTGACATTTGCGGGAGGAGTTATGTTGCTAATGGCACCTAATTTATCAGGGTCTGGGGCAATTCCTGTCTCTGCTACGATGTGTCCTACAAATTTAACTTCCTTTTTGGCCAGAGTACATTTGGATGGTTTGAGTTTTAAGTTGGCCTCTCGAATCCTCTGAAACACTTGTTTTAATCTCTGTAGGTGTTCAGCCCAGGTTTTCCCGAACGCGATTATGTCATCTAAGTATGCTAGGCACGTTTCCCAGGTTAATTCTTGTAGGACAGATTCCATTAACCTGGAGAAAGTGTCAGGGCCGTTGCATAGGCCAAAAGGCAAGACTGTAAATTCATACAATATCCCTTGACTCGTGGCAAAAGCGGTCTTCTGTTGATGTTCTGGGAGGACTGGTACTTGCCAGTATCCTGCTTGCAGATCCAGGGTAGTGAACCATTTCGCTCCTAATAAGGAATCTAGTGAGTCGTGTATCCTGGGTAGTGGGTGATGGTGACTTCGTTCAACTGTCGGTAGTCAATACAAAACCGGTGGATCCGTCTTTCTTCCGGAAGAGTACTACCGGAGAAGACCAAGGGCTGGTGAAATGTTCTACAACTCCCGTTGCTAGAATATCTTCGACTTGGGACTCTTCCTATTGTCTTTGGATCGGGTTTATTCTCCGCATTGGTTGTTTGATGGGTTGTCTGACAGTATGAATAGGGTGATGGAGTATGTTGGTTTTTCCGACGTCTCGGTTAGAAGTAGCGAATAATTATGTCTTGGTAGGTTGTCATTAAATTTCGCAGATCGGTTTGTTGGTGAGGGGTAAGATGGGAAGGAATATCAGGTAGGGGAAGAGGAGTTTGGGAGGTCTTGTCTGCAGGTACAGAGAGTTCTTCCTCGTAAAGCTCAAGTTCCCCAATGGCTAACCCTTTTGGTAAGGTAATCGGGTGATCAGAGATGTTTGCTATTTGTATGCAGTTAATTTGACTTGAGATGAGGCTTGGAGCGGTCAGGCAGTCCCTATCAAAGTGTCTTTGGAGGTGAGGGGTCATAATGGTATCCCCAGGTAAGGTGCATGCAAAATGTAAAAATATATTGTAAGATTACCAAATTATTGAGATGTTAATTTACTAAGAAACATTGACCAATACCTTTAACCAAACCTAACCATAACCTAAACTAATCTAGGATATTATTGGACTATTTATGAATGTTTTGAGTCAGCCACCCCCCCCCCCCCACCCCCAAAAAAAGAAAAAAAGTGGGGATTGTGCCTGAGTATAATAGAATATAATATAATATATAATGTATGCATATAATTATTGTAACCTTACCACATTATTGAGATATAATTACAGGTCTCCCCGCTACACATGATTATACCGACCTTTGTAATGCCTGGTAAGTATTGGTCTTAACTCCTTCAGTACCAGGGACGTCGTTTTCATCATATTCTGGCAACTATTAGAAGATTTTATTCAGCTTAAGGAAGGACCTCGAGCAATAATAAGGCTTCAAATTATCACAACCAACCCCTTTAACTACCACAGATCTTTCCTAAGCTGCATGATATCGTCTGAATATAGCTAGACTAAAATATAACACGTCGCTGGTACTCAAAGGGCGATGGGGGGATGGGCGTATATATTTCCTCATTTATGTATCTTTTTATCATATTTAAGTTTCCTCCCAATATCTCCATCAAGCTTTAAAAAAACACTCCCCAAGATTCTCCTTGAAGATAACTTTGTAAATTTTTCTATAAAAAAAATTCCCGGCCGAAGGCCGATTTCTCTTTAAATACAGGCTCGTTATCGCTCACCAGGAAATAATCAACGCCTAAATGACACTAACAGTCTTAATATTGATAAAGAAATGGGGCGAAAAATCTTAAAATCGCCAAACTAATGGGCCGAACGTCATAAAATCTGAAAATTAATGGGGCTAAACATGAGGGAACAGGAGGGCCAGCACAATTGACCCTCTCCCCTTAAGTTCCGGTTGATATAACTTCAGCTGGCAGAGGTCGATGGAAAAGGAAAATGGGATGAAATTGTGGCCAGAAATCTCGCCTTATTTTTTTTCTCAGCATAAATTAAGTAACACCCCGTTCCAAACATTAATCACCAACTACAAACCCCAATGCACTTTAATAAACTAATGAAAACATATGGTCCTCCCGGGATTCGAACTTGGGACACCACACCCAGAACAAAAGCATCTAAGCCATTACACCACCAACACAGTTAAAGGTTGAATATACGATCACGATTAATATTCATCATAGTTTTTTGTTCCGTAGTTGGCGATTATAATTCTCAAATGCACTATGATAGTCATGAACGCAAGTAGTCAATTGGCCACTTGCGAGTTTCAGGCTATAAGAAAGTTGGAGCTGTTGACATCGATATTTAGCAGAATTATGAGATACAGTACATGTTATGGTACATTTATAATTCATAATAATATATCCTAATTCTTCATAGTATTTATCCATCATAAACATACACTAATACTGCATTTCTGTTTAATAGCGATGTTTACGGCTCCAACTTCCTTATAGCCTGAAACTCGCAAGTGGTCAATTGGGCTCATGACTATTGCAAAAGTTTATACAATACATTCCACGACCACCCTTACTATGATGGAATATCATAACGCAAAACATACGGTTAAGGTGGAGGTTTCTGGAAACTTTAAGACATTCGGCTCATTATTATGGCGATTATAAGACCTTTCGTGCAATTTACGTGTTGATTTCTTCCTGGGGAGTGATAGCGAGCCTCAACTAAGATTCGTTTCCGTTTTATGAAGTATACGATATGGTTAAATTCATAGAAATGATTAGACTCTTGATAAAATACATGGAAAACAAATACTGAAATTCATATAAAAAACATATATTTCTACTATACCATTTATCTGCTTAAGATATATATACCGGTATATATATATATATATATATATATATATATATATATAATTATATATATATATATATATATATATATAATGTGTATATATATATATATATATATATATATATATATATATATATATATATATATATATTATATCATACTCACCCAAGAGTGAAATGGCTGACAAGAATCCTCCAAGAATTGATAGTGCCACAGCACCAGGGTTCATTCTAGTGCCCCCCAGGAGGTACCGTTGAGTGGAGCTGCCCCCCCCTCTGAGTCTGCTGCACACCCCTATACCCAACGACACCACCATCATACCCCCCAGCACACCCCAGTCCAATCCACTGAACTTCCCTGACATTGCCCGAGAGGTTGTTCAGGAACGCTGGAAAACATTAACACAATATAAGATTTTAGAGCCTTTGAATACTAACGTCAGTGATATTAACTATATGTGTATAATATATAAAGTATATATCTGTATACATACAGTATATAAGCTAAGGCATCTTGTTAAATGTTCACCTGAACCGCTTAACCCCTTCAGGACCATGACGTATTTTTACCCTTGATTCTGGCTAAAATTAGATGATTTTATGCAGTTCAAGGATGACCTATGTTACTAGAGGGTTTATTGAGATCGTATTTACCCATTTGAGTCATATAGGTAGATTACAAACTATAGAAAATCGTTTAATGGTAACCAGAATATGATGAAATGTACGTAATGGTGGTGAAGGGGTTAAGGGGGATTTTTTTTTTATAAGTCGATTATTTCACATATTAATTTTTTTTTTCCTCCCTAGATCTCCATCAAATAAAAAAGAAAACAAAAAAACATCCATTAGAACCCTCTTCTAGATTAATTTGTAAATTTTTCGGTAGAAAAATGTCTCGGCCGAAGGCCATTTTTCCAAAATTACAGGCTTACTTTCGTTCGCCAGGAAAAAAATAATAGACAACTAAATAGCACGAAAAGTCTTAAGATTGACAAAGAAATTGGGCGAAAGGTCTTAAAATCGACAAACTAATGGGGCAAACGTCTTAAAATCTACAAACCCATGGGGCTAAACACGAGGGAGAAGGGGGGCCAGAAAACCGGCCCATCCCCCTAAATCCATTTTAACTCATTTACCATGGTACACATACCCACATGAATTAATATGTGATTTTATGTATGGAATTATAAACATTGACTGACTTACACGAATAATTTGCTATATAAGTGTTTAGGGGAGATGGGCCGTTTTTCTTGGCCCCCTTCTTCCTCATGTTTAGCCCAATTGTTTTTCATATATCGTTCGGCCCATTAGTCTGGCGATTTTAGACATTTCACTATATTACGTTGTCAATTTTAAAACCCTTCATGCCATTAAGGTGTCGATTTTTTCCTGGCGAGTGATAGCGAGCATGTAATTTAAAGAGAAAGCGGCCTTCGGCCCGGACATTTTTCTCCCGAAAAATGTACAAAATATATGAATAAGTAAGTAAATAGACCAAAAAAGTAGCCACTACCCCCTTAGTTGTTCATATGAATTACTACTTCATAAGAGGCGAGGTTTCTAATCTAAGGGGGTAGTGCTTGGTTTTTGGTCTATATACAGTATTTATTATTTTAATTTTGAGTTTCCTCGCTAGACCTCCATCAAGCTTAGAAAAACACACCCTAGACCGCCTTTCTAGATACATATGTCCTTCTAAAATTAGAGGCTCGCTAACGCTCGCCAGGAAAAAATTGACACTTAAAAGGCACAAAAGGTCTTTATATTGACAAAAAAAGGAGGCGAAAGGTCTCAAAATCGCCAAACTAACGAAACGAACGTCTTAACCCTTAACCCAACGGCGCACGACATCTGTCGAGTGAAATAAATTTGGACTATATGGCGGTGCACCACATATGTCGCGTGCCATTTTCAGCACGTAATGTTGCTGAGAGAGAGAGCTGAGCGGTGGGACGAGCGTAGTAACCTTATGACCGCTCCCCACGACCACCGTGGACGTACTGAACTGTATACCACCTTCCTCCCCCTTCTCTCACTCGCTACACAGGGAATTATGTACGGAAATTACCTTATTTTAGTTTTTTTGCACTCGTGTTGCACGATCGTTGCAAGAGAACCAGTGGTCGTACAAGGATGGTTCGGGTGTCATTGGAAAGCTCTGTTTACGCCTTTTCAGGGATAGATACTTATTTTACGCTCTGGGTCTTGTTTATGCATGAAAATGAGCACGGAAACAACCCTATTTAGGGTAAAAACCCCCCGCTGGGCGGCACAGTGTAAAATACCCTACCACCCGCTCTTTGTGTGTTAAAACCTCAAAACTAATATGCTAAACATGTGGGAGAAGGGGGTCCATAAAAACCGGCAATTTTCTATGAGCATTTTTTTTTCTCGTACTATGTCTTGGAATTTTTTTAATTAACCACTTGCGAGTTTCTGGCTATAAGGAAGTTAGATACGTAAAAATCGATATTAAACATAAATGCAATGACAATATAAGTTTATGATGGATAGAAAGTATGTCGAGTTTGATTTGATGTGTTTATAAATACACTACAACCGTATTCTAGCTGGTAATTCTACTAAATATCAATGTATACAGCTTTTCCGTATAGCATGAAACTCGCAAGTGGTTAATTGGAATTGACAACTAGACTGATTTTATATGATTTTAACCCGTGGAGCCCCGGCTAGTTTTGTAATGTTTGTTCACCAGAACCCGGCCGGTTTTCAAAAAATGGTTTTATTCCAGAAACAATAGCGAATGGGTTAGGAATGAAGGAAAAACCACGAAAAACCGCTCAAAAAGCTTAAAGAATGGTCCTACAGAGCCCCCGAAAACGTATTTTACAAGAGTAAAAAATTGAAGGCAATTACCCCAAAAAAACAGGTTATTGCGCGCTCACGCGCACACACGTGGACTTTGAGAGTTTTCAACCATCGGCACGGTTGCGTGGGATACGTACACAGTTCCCATACAAATCTGAACCCTCTTGAGTGGCTACACCTGAGGTTACAGTCGGCGCAATTAGGGTGACGCGCCAGGCGCGTCTCTGGGGCCGTGCGTTACATACATCGCCGACGCGTCAGACGCGTCGCTGGGGCTGTATGGGTTAAGAGACTGCAATAATATACAACTTTAAGGGGAGATGGTCGGTTTTTCTGGCTCCTTTCTCCCTCGTGTTTAGCCTCATTAGTTTTCGGATTTGATGAAGCTTGGCCCTTTACTTTGGCGATTTTTAGATTTTTTGCTCCATTTATTTGTCAATATTAAGACCTTTCGTGCCATTTAGGTGTCGATTTTTGTTCAGGCCAGCGATAGCGAGCCTGTAATATAGGAGAAACAGGCCTTCGTCTCGGGACATTTCTCTACCGAAAAATGTACAAACTTATCTTGAAGGAGGGGAGGGTCTTGGGGGTGTTTTTTTAAACTTGATGGAGGTATAGGGAGGAAAATAAAAAATACATAAATATAAAGATAAATAAAAAAGCAAATAAATACGCTCAAATCCCCTTAATTCAGAAGACAACAGAACACAATTGCCCGAAAAAAATTGCCAGGAAAAGCGCTCGTGTGACACCGCCTTTAGGGAGTGTGTACAAATCGGCCTAATAAGTCATGTTTCCGCACCAATTATGTTTTGATCAATAATTGGTATCAACAACATAATACACATGATTTCTTCATTTTGAGTGAGATACACAAACATGTTCCTACACTTACCCACCCTAATCAACATCTGACAGACATTAATACAGCACAGAGCGAGCCAAACGTAATGACAGCTGAAACATGACTTATTAGCGCCACTGTACAATAATGCATGCGGGCCACTGTACACAAACCTATTTAATCATTAACCTCATCTGTACCGGCGACGTGATTTATATTTTATTCTAGCTATTTTTAGACGATTTTGTGCAAATTAAGGGAGCTCAGACGGTATTGTGCAGCATAATTTAATGGTTCGGCTCAATGGTTTAAGGAGGGGGTTTAGTTTGCTCTCTAAACCTCCATCAAACTTAAAAGAACACCCACAAGTCCCCCATCGATATAAATTTGTAAATTTTTCGGTAGAAAAATGTCCCGGCCGAAGGCCGATTACTTTTATCGAAAGGTCTTAATATTGACAAAGAAATGGGGCAAAAGGTCTGAATATCGCCAAACTAATTGGGCGAATGTCTTGAAATCTCATAACTAATAGGGCTAAACATGAGGGAGGAGGAAAACTTGAAAAACCAACTGCCTCCCCTTAAGAAAGCTGTAAGCAGTAACAAGAAATAGGGTGTTCAGCATGGAAGTAAAGAAGATGTGGTAATCCCAACATCGACGTACAGGAGTGAAGCATGGACGTTGTTGGAGAGACACAAACCAAGAGCGAGAGGGGTGGAAATTAGTTACTTGAGAAGTGCATGCGAAGTTTCATGGAGGGATAGACAGACGAATGAGGAAGTACGAGAGAGGTGTGGTGTAGATGTAGATGTGCTGGAAAGTGTGAAAAGGAAGACCTAGAGATGGTTCGGCCATGTGGAACATATGGGAAGCGAGAGCATGACTAAGAGAGTGAAAAGAGTGAGGTGGACAGAGAGGGAGATGTAGACCGAGTGAGAGGTGGAAGGATGAAGTTAAGAAGGATATGGATGAAGGTGGTGCTGGATGGGAGGAAGGGCGTCGACTGACTGGGGACAGAGGTGCATGGGGGCGTTCGTGGCCACCCCTTCAGGGATCACGGCGTCCGGCAATAAATATCTAGATAGATCATAATAACCCACAAGACGTCGGACCAGCGAGTGTTAATTAAGGGGAGGCAGTTGGTTTTTCGAGTCCTCCTCCTCCTCCCTCATGTTTAGCCCCATTAGTTATGAGATTTTTAAAAATTTGCCCCATTTGTTTGGCGATTTTCAGATCTTTTGCCCCATTTCTTTGCCAATATTAAGACTTTTCGTGCAACTTAGGTGTCATTTTTTTCCTGGCGAGCGATAGCGAGTCTGTATTTGAAGAGGAATCGGCCTTCGGCCGGGACATTTTTCTACCGAAAAATTTACACATATCGATTTTTTTTTTTTTTTTTTTTTTTTTTTTTAAGCTTGATAGAGGTTTAGAGAGTAAACTAAACCCCTTCCTTAAACCATTGAGCTGAACCAGTAAATTATGCTGCACAATACCGTCGGAGCTCCCTTAAGAGGTTGTTGAGTAATGCCGAGATTTTAACTTAGCGAATTAACAGTACAACGCTAAAATTATAACTGGAGTTTCCCGGACTAATGCGAAAACAAATATTGAAATCTGTCGGGTCATTATTCCATTCTTGGTGGAATTTATGCAAGGTTAACCCCTCCTGTACCGAGAACGTCTTTTATATTTGATTTCAGTTACATTTAGAAGATTTTATGAAGCTTAGGAAGGATATGTGGTCGCTAATAAGATTAATTGGGCCTTTTCTTATTTTGAAGGAAAACTGGGAAGGCGTTTGCGTTAGCCTCAGGGACTATAATAAGTTACTCGAAAATATTATAGAAGTGAACAATATTAATAATAATAAAATAATTAACCCCTTCCGTATTGGCGACATCCTTTTAACTTTATTCTGGCTACTATTAGACAATTTTATTCAGTTTAAAAAGGGCCTCCAGCAATTAACAGGCTTCGAACTAACTCCCTTAACCCTTTTTACTACCACATATCCTTCTTAACACTCAACGAGCGGCCTAGGCGGTATATTTGACCGTGCCACCCGGCGGGTTTTTGTTTAGAATAAATTGCGTTGTTTCCGTGCTCTTTTTCATGCATAAACAAGAGCCAGAGCGTAATACAAGTATATATCCGTGAAAGGGCGATAATTGAGCTTTCCAATGACACCAGAACCATCCTTCTACGATCACTGGTTGTCTTGCAACGATCGTGCAAACGAAGGGCAAAATCGGTAAAATACGGTCATTTCGTTATATAATTACGTGTGTAGCGAGGGAGTGAGGATGGATGTATGTGGAGTACATCTCAGTCGGTCCACGGCGGCCGTGGCGAGCGGTCATGAGGTAACCCATGCTCCTCCCATCGCTCGTCTCTCTCCCAGAGCCAATATTGTGCCAAAATTGCACACAGACTAGAGTCGGCCCCCGCCACATAGTCCAAGTTTTTTTATACGGACTTAAGTCCGCCCCCGATGGTTAGGGGTTAAGCTGAACAGAATAGTCTAAATATACCAAGAATAACATTTAAAAAGACGTCGCCGGTACAGAAGGGGTTAAGGGCAAATTCCATAGTAGTGAGAGCGATCTTTTTCCCACTCCCCTTCATTATATATAATTGGTTTCCTGTTTTCATGGTGTCCCTAATAATAATTACCTGCACTTGCCACAACAATATTAAAATATTTACCTCGATAGGTGGGGAGGGCATGAAGTATATTAGGGAAAGAGAGGGGTTGAAATATGGGGTTGAGGTAGAACAGCTGATACGATCAAAACATACTGGAAGCTTAGCTGTGAGTGGCTGGCCAAACCCTTCTGTGATTGGCTGGCTGAAAGTGACGTCATCGCCATGGATGACGTGACGACCCCACCAACTCGATCGATAAATTATCACTCCCGGTCCCATATCTTAATTTAAGAAATTAACAATAGGAGTACAAAGGAAATCAAGCAACAACAGGTCTAGTGACCCTTCTAGGCTGTTTGTCCTCCAAAACACTGAGGATCAAGTGTCCAAACAGCGGTTCAGAGTGGGGAAGGGAACATTGGAAAGGGAACTACTGCCCTGGACCTAATGTCCGTGGCAGGATTAGGAAGTTAGTAGGGGACAGATGGGTTAGTAACTGAGAAGAGGATAAAATAAAGTTATTCATTTACAAACGCAGTCAGTCGCGGGTTTGATGCGAGATATTTGTCTAGGCAAAGTTTAAATGAATCAACGGTGCTGCAGTCTATAACATCTCGGGGAAGCCCATTCCATAAGTTGACAACTCGATTGAAGAAGACATTTTTAGCTTCGTGTGAGTTAAAAGATTTACCAATAAATTTGCACCCATTTCCCCGCGTGTAATTAGATTGGTCGATAGTGAAGTACTTACTAAAGTTCATATTGTCGATGCCTTTGATGATTTTGAACACTTGAATTAAGTCGCCTCTTAATATGTGCTGGGTTAAAAGAAATAGATTTAATTCTCTAAGACGCTCCTCGTATGGTTTGTTCTTTAGGCTAGGAGTAATTTTGGTAACTCTACGTTGAACTCGTTCTAGCTTGGTTATAAGGGCACCAGGATTGAACGCAGTATTCCAGAAGAGGGCGGACTAAGGAATTGTAAAGGGTTAGGATAACTTCTTTGGATTTATGCTCAAATGACCTGCCTATAAAGCCAATTAGTTTGCTTGCCTTCTTAACAACTTCTGAACATTGTTGACTCGGTTTTAGGTTACTCGATATTGTTACTCCCAGATCGGTTTCTCTGTTTACATTCTTAAGCTGAGTGCCATTCATCAAATAGTTTGCCTTCTCATTTTGGTATCCGATATGTAGTACTTTACATTTATCTGCATTGAAACTCATTTGCCAAATTTGGGCCCAACATGACAACTTATCTAGATTGTGTTGCATATCGTCAACTTGTTCTTTTGAGAGTACGCTATTTGCAATTTTTGTATTGTCAGCAAATTTTGGGATTGTACAAGTGAGACCTTCATCTATGTCGTTGATGAAAATTAGAAAGAGAATTGGTCCTAGTACCGATCCCTGTGGTACCCCGCTACTTACATTGGTCCATTTAGATGCCTTACCGTTTATGACTACTCTTTGCTTTCTGTCGCTGAGCCAATTTTCTATCCATTTCAACACACCGTCTTGTATTCCATGTGCTTTTAGTTTTAGCAGTCAACGTTTGTGGGGAACTTTGTCAAAGGCCTTTTGAAAATCAAGGTATATAATATCTACAGCTTTACTCTCATCGTAGAGGTGGAGGATATCGTGGAAGAAGTCCAAGAGGTTTGTTGAACAGGAAAGTTTTTTGTGAAAGCCGTGTTGAGTATCTTTAAGTATGTTATTTTCCTCTAAGTGATTTACGAGTCTGTCTCTTATGAGTGTTTCTAGCATTTTACATACAACTGAGGTTAAGCTAATTGGACGATAGTTACTGGGTAGGGATTTGCTGCCTTTTTTTAATATCGGTGTTGGTGTTACGTTGGCTAGCTTCCACTGATCAGGAATAGTTCCAGACTGCAAGGATTTATTGAATAGCAATGTCAGTGGTTTAGAGAGCTCATCCTTAGCTTCCTTTAGGACTCTAGGTGAGATTGTATCAGGTCCAGGCGTTTTATTTACCTTGAGTTTATCTAAACAATTCAATACTTCTCTCTCTGTAACGGTGATAATGCTTAGAACATCGGAGTTATCAATCTGAATCAGCGATGGTGTAGGGATATCACTGAGGTCTTCCGTTGTAAAAACTGATGCAAAGAAGGTATTGAGGGCATTACTCATTTGTACTTCGTCTTTGGTGTATTCTCCATTTTCATCGACTAACGGTCCACCAGTTGAAGTAACTACTTTTTTCTTTCTGATATAACTATAGAATTCTTTCTGGTTTGTTTTACTTTGATTCGCAAAATGTAACTTCAGTGTCTTTTTACTTTGCTTAATTAAGTTTTTGGCTTTGCGTCGTAGCTCTACAAATTTCACCCGTACTTCGTCATTTTGTAAGGATTTTAATCTATCATTAGCAAACTTTTTAGCAAGCAGACAACTGAAATATCTTTATTCCACCATTTGGGCTTATTATTATGGCCTGTACGCCGTATTTTCGATTGTATGCAGTCCTGCACTGCTTTTAGGTAAGTGGTTTCGAATAATTCCCAAGATGTATTTATGTCGTTATTGTTAATTAAAAAGCTCCAGTCAGTTTCTTTAAACATCTCTAAGTTCATGAAAGTTTGCTTTCTTGAAATTAGGGACTTTTTGGATGCTGCTATTTGGTTCGTTACTAGTAAACTTTAAAGTGAAAGTTATTGTACGATGGTCGCTGCTACTGAATTCATCACCAACATTCAAATTATCTATTAATTCTTCTTTTGTTGCAAGTACAAGGTCAAGAACATTATTACCACAGGTCGGCGATCGAACAAATTGATAGAGTGAACTCTCTTGCAAGTACGCATACAAGTCATGTCCGGAGTGTGAAGTAAGAGTATCGCCCCACTTGGTCATAGGTAAATTAAAGTCGCCACAAAATACGGCATCTTGTGAGTTACTTACATCTGCAATTTGTTCATAAATTTCTCGGTCAGTTTGCACTGATTGAGCTGGAGGTCTGTATATTTGTGCAAGTATTATTTTTGTACCTATATTATTTTTTATTAGCACAGAAGATGTGTAGACATTCTCAATTTGAGGTTTTGACAAGAGGGTCGGGTTAAGACTTTCTTTGATATAAAATAAATCGCCACCTCCATTTTTATTTATTCGGCTGTTCTCAAACATTACATAACCGGGAAGTGAATACTCTGCTAAAAAGTCTATCTTCTGTATTGAGCCAAGATTCTGTTATGCCAATCACATCATAATTTTCTGTAAACACTAGTTCCTCTAAATCTGAAAATTTATTGCGTATGCTACGAGCGTTTGCATAGAAAACCTTTAAAGTTGCGGTTATAGAACTCACAGAACGTTCTTTAACCCGGGAACTACGGGAAGACTCTTAAGAGTTCCCCCAGCGGACTGCGGGAAGACTCTTAAGAGTCAGAGAAAAAAAAAAATCAATTTTAAACATCAATTTTTTTTTTTTTTGCCCTTGGGCCATGCAAAATATCAGTCCTCTACCTCCCCTCCTTCCCCACTTTCCTCCCCTCCTTCAGTTATCACCTATTTTCCCTGTTATTCCCTTATTCTGAGGTATATTTTCGTGCTAACATTAGCGAGTTGCAAGCAGGGCATTGTCATCACTGTTAGCAAGCGAGTGCAAGAGAGAGAGAGAGAGAGTATCGATCGACAGTGTCTCAGTGGCCTTGGGGGAAATTGGCGGGAAAGGAGCTTGCCTCACCCATACATTATGTAACTCGCGGCCTGTATCGCCGATTTTGACCATCCAAACGATGTTTTCACTCGTTTTATTGTTGTAACAGGTTAATACCTTTATAATCAACCTATAATAGGCACATATGGATAAGTATTAATGCTATTTATGGTAAAATGAATATTTTAGTGATGGAAACAGCTCAAATACATGCGCACAGGCAGAGGTGTCTAATTACCCCCATGCGCACTTAAGAGGTTAATCAAATTTTTGGTTCTGGTCGGATCTACATTTACATTCATGACTGTCCTCGGTCCTCGGTCGTTATCCCTGGCGGTTTTGAATTTGGGTCGTGTTGGTGGAGCTTTATCCAAATTCGCGGTTCTTGACGGATTAGCATTTAATTCCTTCGCAGGTTGCCGTCCTCGCTATCTTCGGTCCTCCTTCCTGGTTGTCCTGTGCTGAGTCGATTTCTTCTCCGAAAATCGTTCACCGCATCGTTGAGAAGATGCCCAAAACGTGCTGCTCCCACCTGGTTCAGATGAACTCCTTCGTCCGAAAACAAATAGTCATCGTAGTAAAAATTGTCCCAGGTGTCGACGATTCCCACGTTCTCCTTCCTGCAGAGGTTTGCTAGACAACAATTTGTGCTGGTGGCTATGTTGTAAAATCGGCTCTCTACACCGAGCCGTGGGACGATTCCTGAGACGATGATCCTTGATGACTTCTCCTTAATAGACTTGATCAGCTGCTGGTACTTTAAGAGCAAATGTTCCGACCGGGTTCGCTATACATTGTTGGATCCAACGTGGATGATGTACATTGTCTTAGCAGGGGCCAGCTTTGATACTTTGTCAACTAATAATAAATGCTGCAGCCTGATTATGTCCTCCCGCTGTACCCAAGGCTCTTTCCCATATGTTCACACTTCATATCGTTCCCAACTGTTGAAGGTGGTGAAAGTAAACATCACTAGGCCTAAACACAGGAAACCAATTATAATATTGAAGGGGAGTGTGAGAAACATCGGTCCCGCTAACATGATAATGCTGTCAAGCCAGTGATAACGTAATTACGGGTGCTGACCTATCAGATAAAGTACTACCTAGTACCCAGTACATGGGATACAAGCCGAACCTTTACCTACCAGCTAGTGCATGTCCCTAGTAACACGAAATTTTCATTAACCTAACTTAACCTAGTGTCCTTAGTGGGGGCTGCCGCCTCCACACCCCCGCTTTTAGCACATAGCTAGTGCAGGTTCCCAGTAACACCAAATTGTCATTAACCTAACCAAACAACCTAGCTTAACTTGACCTATTGTCCTAAGTGGGGGTTGCCGCCCCCACACCCCCGCTATTAGGCCTAGCACGTAGCTAGTGCAGGTTCCTAATAACACCAAATTGTTATTAACCTAACCAAACAACATAACCTAACCTAGTGTCCTAAGTGGGGGCTACCGCCCTCACACCCCCACTGTTAGTACGTAAAAATCAGACTAGGCCTAACCTCCGAGGTTTCATGATCAGCAAATAACCTTTAATTCAGACTAGCCTTGGAGGCTTCATGGTCAGCAAATATAATTCAGACTAACCTCGGACTATCAGCGGTGGAAATTCTGTTAATAATACCGTGTAAAAGACGTCCTAATGCCCTCACACATAAAAAGAACTTCACTGATCAGAGGGCAACCCTTCCTCAAATCCATGATGGCCGAAACTGAGATTTCAAGACGAAAATCTAAGTGACATCACTGTCACACGCAGTTTCCCAATCAATAAAATGCCAAACATTGTTGTGACGTCACCGTTGCCACACGCAGTTCATTGACCAATAGAATATCAGCTTACAACACAACAATCGGCTCGGCTGGCTCTTGTGTTGATTTCTCGTAGTCTACGGACTGTTTACGCGGTGATTGTGCTTTATACTCAATTTACTAAGTTATCGTAGGATTATATTAATTTCGTACCTGAACAAAACAAATCTTTAACTCCATAGAAGCTATAACTAAAATTGTATTTGAGAAATTATTTTCCAGTATTTTATATATCATGATAAAACATCACTCCCGCTACTATCGGGTATACCGGGTTAAGCAAAATATCATAATGACCCACAAGAAATGGGAACAGATAGTGTTAAAACTGCTCATTTAATTGATCACAAACAAATTTTCGTTGAATACAGTACAGGCACTCATAAAACATTCGTGGACCTCACCTATTTCTAATTATGGAAGTATGTCTCTGGAAACGCATTAATGATTATAATTATCTATGCATCAACTACAAAACAATATATACTATTAATTGAAAAACATGGCCAGTCAAATATCCATCCAGATAGTTATAATTGCATAAAGAAAAACATAAGGGGTCCACGTTTTGTTATAAGTGACTGAACATGCAAGGTGTGGAAAATGTTGTGATAATACTTACATTATAAAGGGTAATTTTCCAGAAATGAGTCCTGAGGATCGAGGGACTGGAGTTCTCGAACAGAGGCTCCTGTCTTGACTGACTTGCCGACTTATGCTGGCTTAATAATCCTGAAGGGTTAGTAACATTCATTATTCAAGGGGGAAGAGTTTCTTTTTTGGTCGAACATTTCAGATATATTTGTTTTCCCCTAAAGTTTCCTCCCTAGACCTTTATCAAACTTAAATAAACATCCATTAGATCCCTCTTCTAGATTAATTTGTGCATTTTTTGGCAGAATTTTTTTTCCGGCCGAAGGTCGGTTCTTCCACAATTACAGGCTCACTATCGTTCGCCAGGAAAACAATCGACACCTAAATAGCACGAAAGGTCTAAATATTGACAAAGAAATGGGGCGAACGGTCTTAAAATCGACAAACATATGGGACAAACATCATAAAAATTGAAAACGAATGGGGTTAAAAATGAGGGAGAAGTGGGTCCCGAAAAACGACCCATCTCCCCTTAAATAACGAAAATGAGTTCTTCCTAATTCTCCGCACGCGTTCGGTCCATTAATGCCTACCTAACTAACCATAATCACGATCTCACACGGTACAGGGTTACCAAATCAAGGCCGCTAGATAGTAAATAAATGCCATAAGTCGCTAGATAGTAAATAAATGACGAAAGTCGCTAGAATAATGCCACAATCTCTAGAATATCTCTCTAAAACGGCTCAAATGAACTGAATATCGCTAGGATTCATGTCCTTAGATGTAAATATTTGCCTCTAGATCAAAGTAAATACCTCTAGGTCTACTCCCTAGATCTTTATCAAACTTAAATAAACATCCATTAGATCCCTCTTCTAGATTAATTTGTACATTTTTTGGCAGAAATTTTTTTCCGGCCGAAGGTCGGTTCTTCCATAATTACAGGCTCACTATCGTTCGCCAGGAAAACAATCGACACCTAAATAGCACGAAAGGTCTAAATATTGACAAAGAAATGGGGCGAACGGTCTTAAAATCGACAAACATCTTAAAAATTGAAAACGAATGGGGTTAAACATGAGGGAGAAGTGGGTCCCGAAAAACGACCCATCTCCCCTTAAATAACGAAAATGAGTTCTTCCTAATTCTCCGCACGCGTTCGGTCCATTAATGCCTACCTAACTAACCATAATCACGATCTCACACGGTACAGGGTTACCAAATCAAGGCCGCTAGATAGTAAATAAATGCCATAAGTCGCTAGATAGTAAATAAATGACGAAAGTCGCTAGAATAATGCCACAATCTCTAGAATATCTCTCTAAAACGGCTCAAATGAACTGAATATCGCTAGGATTCATGTCCTTAGATGTAAATATTTGCCTCTAGATCAAAGTAAATACCTCTAGATCTAGCAGGGAAGTAGCTAAATTGGCAACCGTAGCCTACTTACAGTCTTGCTTACACCAATGCAGGCTGTCAGGTGAAGGTATTGAGGGATAAACCTTTACAAAGGCACCTCGTAGCTACTTTCTACCTTCCTACTTTTCTGAGGAGTTGGAGAGAGAGAGGAAGCTGTCGGAGTGGCTTTGTTATGTGTGTTATTAGTCTGTATACGTCGTCGAGGTTACCATCCTGTGGGTTGCCAGAATAACCAGAGTGGTTTCTTCCGCTAGCGACTGCATTTTAACCATAGAGTAAGATTACCCTAGAGTGGCGTGCTGGGAAAATCAGCCGTGTTAATAGTAATTGGCCATTTTTAACAGATTTGGCTGGTATCCTGCAATCGATGGTGGTGGGTAGGTCTAAAAAACTGTTCCTAGTACTATCCTTCTACTCTAAACTTTCCCTCTTACTAACGTTTCTGAGCCAGTACCAATATAAAGGTCAGCCCTGTGGATCTACGCGGTCTGCGGGCGGGTTCAAAAGAAGAAGAAGAAGAAGAAGGCAACAATGGTGTACACGTGTCTCTTGTAGAGTCTGTAGACACACATGTAACTTGTTTGCTATCACCATACCAGCCATGGTCATTCTGATTACAATGATTACAGAGTACACTGATATGCAAAAGCACTCCAAAAGTAGGCGACGTATGTTATATTTTATTCTAGCAATATTTAGACGATTTTATGCAGCTTAGAAAGGATTTGTGGTAGTTAAAAGGGTTGATTGAGATAGTTCGAAGCCTTATAATTGCTAAAGATCCTTCCTAAAGTTAATCAAATCGATTAGTAGGAGCCAGAATAAAATTAAAAGACGTCGCCGGTATAGAAGGGGTTAATTACATAGCTTACCAAGCCTCCATGATGAATCATCACGGAGGCTTGGTTCAGCATGGTAAGGACTGATGAGGTAAGGAGGCTGTGGTTGTCTGTTGACCTTGATGATAAGGAGATGCAGGTTTGCAATGAATCATGAAGGTTGTTGATGATTATTTGATAGGACTATTGACTGTAAATGTATTAACAATGAATGTATATGAATAACAATAATCTCTATTGAAGAAAAAGTATTTACATTGTAATATAACAGTTACTAACTTGGAAATACACACAGCCACACTCAAACTTTGGTCAAACAAAAAAAAACTATATATATATAGGCCTATATATATATATATTATATATATAGAAGCAATGGACTCTGGCAGGGAATCGTACGTGTACAAGGAAGAGCAATACCAAAGTGTGAGAAATAAATTGACTACATGGGTATCTTGGTAGTGTTGCAACAGCCTTCCAATAGGGTAACCTCATTAGAGTGAACCATTTCCTACCAGAACCTGGTGATTGTAAATATTTTAAAGGATAATTAATACCAAGTAATTTAGAACTGTATAATATTACCTTGGCCAAGTTACTTTAGTTATAAAACCTTGTATGATTAGATTTAGAGGTACTGTATTCGGTATCAGTTTTGAAACTCCCGCGGTCGCAGGCGCGATCCACGGTTTGTAGTGGTAATTTCAACCCCTAGAGATGTTTACTAAATCGTTGTGAAACGATATTTATATTAGTATTTATATAATTAAATGCTTATTTCTCATTTATATGATAAAGTGAAGAGGGAATGAACCCTTGGTAACGAATTAGTATATACTTTATTTAAGAGTCGGAAATTGAAGTTCCGATTAGACGCCAGTAAACTTTTGAACTGTGAAGACGTGTCCCGTGATCTCTTCCACCACACTCCCCGCGCCCGGCCCGGAGTCCTGACCCTTTAACCCTGGTCTACCGAAGCCGGAATCCTCTGAACTACACCAGGACCCTAGTTATAGCTAAGTCATTGATATACATGGCCATTTATACGATGGGTATCCTGAGAGATAGGCTACCATGGATTAAGACTAGGCTTCTATAAACAACCCTCATCTGCTCCTATAGTTCATGCCATAAGGTAGGCTATCTCAGACTTTATTTTTATTTATGTTTATTAATTTGGTCAATATACAGGAGACGCAACAATATAGGTAGCAAATTTGTAAAGGTAGTTTTGGGTTCCTATCATCATATGCTTCATCTCTATATACTTTTTTATCCCGGGGGTGGGGGGGGAAACAAAAATCTTGGGATTTTTCATTTTTTTCTTGGATTTTTTTTGTTTTTGTATTAACCTAACCAAAAAACCTAACCTAACCTAAATGTATTTGGGGGCTATTAGGTTAGGTTAGGTTTTTGGGTTAGGTTAATGACCACAAAAAAAAAATCCCCCCCCCCCCCAAAACAAAAATGAAAAAGCCCAAGATTTTTTGTTTTCCCCCGGGGATAAAAAGTATATAGAAATGAAGCATATGATGATAGGAACCCAAAACTACCTTTAGAAATTTGCTACCTATATTGTTGCGTCTCCTGTATATTGACCTTAATTTTATATTTCGATTGGTGTGGTAAGAGATAACCTTTGGCCATATTATCCACCACATTTTGGTGCCCCGAGTGAGGATTCTGATTGGTGTGTTGTCTAGGTCCAGTTTTCAAAAGTTAGGGTCCCTGCTAACCTGCAGCGGTAGGCTAATGTTTAAGCTCATTTTTGTGGGACATAGTTTGATCCCCGCCGTTATGAGGTCCCTAACTGTGAGGCGATGGCCGTGGGTGAGTGGCATTTCAATTAACCCTCTGAGTACCAGCGACAACAAGGTGTCGTCGGTAATGTATGTTCCCCACAGTACCACGACGCACAAGTGTCGTCGGGGTTTAATTACTCCGGTCCTATGGCACCTAGAGGGCTCAGATTTGTATGGGAACTGTGTAAGTATCCCACGCAACCATGCCGATGGTTAAAAACTCTCAAAGTCCAACCGCGTGCGTGTGAGCGCGCAAAAACATGGTTTTTGGGTGTTTTTGCCTTCAATTTTTTACTCTTGTAAAATTGACTTTCGGGGGCTCCGTAGGACCCCTTTTTGACCTTTTTGATATTTTTGTTTTGGGCGGTCCTTCATTCCTAACCCCTTCGCTATTGTTTCTGGAAAAAAAAAAATCAAAACCTGCTGGTCCCTGGTGGTACATTTATTTATAACTAGCTGGGGCTCAGTGTGTTAATAATAAGATAAAATAGCATGGCGTTTTAATCCTGTGGTAGAGGACTGGTAGGAGGTCCGCCTGCAACGTTGCGTTCTCTGGCGTTTGTGAAAGCTTGAGCTTCGTTGCAGTCCCTAAATTTTCCCCATATTTTTCTTATTTAGACCATTTTATGATTAACTAAAAATGTACAGCTTTGGCTTCATTCTTGTACCTAAATTCTCCCTATTATTTGATAATTTAGGCCATTTTTATGTTTCTGTCCTTAATGCCACCCGCGTCTGAAAAACCAAGTAGACCAGCTAAATGCTTGGGACGGAGAATAATTATATAAAATTTAATTCAATAATAAATATATTCCCTCCCCCTACTAGCGTGGTTTTCCACGTATTGGGTAAATTATATTGTGGACTTAATGACTTTCAACTAATTATTCATCTGAATTTGTAGCAAATAATGGTGGGTGTATAATGCTAAAGATTAACAGCTAAATTAAGTATGCGTTAGGCTATATCTAAATGTAAATTTGATTGTTGAAAATTAGTCTTCAGTATAAACTTTAATAATTGTTTTGAAAATAATTACCCATTTTCCAAAATTACTGATACACTCTTGAGAAAATCTATGGTGGGGAAATTAGGCTGGGTAACTAGAGCATTAAATAATTGCCAGGAGGTAAAAAGACGTGAACCCTGTCCAAGGGAGCTGTTAAAGTCTCAAATCCAAGATCTTAAAACCCGGTGGGGTAATTATGAAGAGTCTTTCATTAAATTGGAGGACTTTTACATCAAACACGAGCAATCTGAAAAGTTTGAGGAAATACAGCAAGCCTATATATGCAGATGCCTGTGACAATTATTTGGATCAACTAGCCGGGTTCGAATCCTTGGCGACCGAGACAGTTACCGGGACAGGGAGTAATGGTACCAGTAATGGTATTACGGCTCCGGGACAACAAAGCTTTAAGTTGCCACCTATAACCTTACCTGAATTTGATGGGCAATCTGATTGGAATACCTTTTGGGATAAATTTAAGGGTTTAGTTCGTGACAGGTCAGATATTTCTGCAGCAAATAAATGTTCATACTTGTTGGGTCAACTTAAGGGTTTTGCATTGGATCTTATTAAGGAACTTTCCATAACAGATGCCATTTATACAGCAGCTCTACAAGTACTCAAGGAAAATTTTGAAGATACGGAATTGACTCTACAGCGCCTAGTTTACAAATTGCTGGATTTATCAGGACCCAAGCATACGTACCAGGATCTTCAACCATTCCGGATCAGCTTGAATTGTGTTTTAAAATCACTAATTAGTACCCAGAAAGATCTCGACTCAGCTTCTTGGCTCCTGAACCACATTGTATAACAAAAGCTCTCTCAGAAAACCTGGGATGAATTGTACCACAGGTATAAGAAGAAGTACTTCACGTATCAAGAGATAGAAGAGGGCTTAAGAGAGCTGTGCAAGCACATGCAGGTTTCCAAGAAGGATACCGGTATCAAGGAAGGAGACAACAAGGTTAAATATACAAAAGCGTCTACAACAGGGACTAAGGAAAAAGCAAAACTGTTCAAGAAGGAAGAGGTTGGTACCTATGTGATGTCCGTCCAACAGAATAATCAAACTAGTACAGTATAAAAAACAAATGGTGTTTGGGAGAGAACAAATTCACGTCTCCATTCTCCAGTGACCCAAGAAGTAACCAGAGACATTAAGCCAACACCAGTGGTAAAACAAGAAACCCGGAAGGTGTGTATGTTATGTTCAGAACAACATTCCACAGTGTATTGTAAGACTTACCCAGATCTTAAGGCTAGACTTCCACGACTCATCGAACTAGGTAAGTGTCTTGTTTGCCTTAGCTCAAGATATTCTACTGAGGAATGTGCTACTAATTTAAATATATGTTTCCGGTGCAAGACTGGTGTACATCATACAGCGTTGTGTCCCAAGATCAGTGAAGTACAACCCAAAACTACAAGTGTGAATATGACCCTGACCACAGGAAACCCAATGCATACGCCGGCAGCTACTCCTACAGCCGAGGTTCAACTGATCAGAGGAAAAAAGGTTATGCCAGTCAAAGCACTCTTTGATACTGGAGCGCAAAAGACCTTCATTACCGAAGATGTTGTCAGAGCCATGAATTTGCCAACAGTAGGGAGAGTGGTGTGGAGGTAGATGTGCTGGAAAGTGTGAAAAGGAATAACTTGAGATGGTCCGGCCATATGGAACGTATGGAAAGCGAGAGAATGACTAAGAAGGTGTACGAGAGCGAGGTGGTGGGACAGAGAGGGAGAGGTAGACCGAAAGAGAGGTGGAAGGATGGCGTGAGGAAGTATGTGAACGAAGGCGGTGTTGGTTGGGGGGAGGGGCGTCGACTGACTGGGGACAGAGGTGCATGGGGGCGGTTCGTTCGTGGCCACCCCTTCGGGGATCACGGCGTCAGGCAATAGATAGATAGATAGGGAGAGTGAACATTGCAATAACTGGATTTTTGTCAAATAAGGAAACAAAACATTTGACGTGGTTAAACGCCTGATTAGTATAGGCAAATACAAATGTAAGGTGACTGCGGTGGTTAAGGAAGACATGAACACTTCTGTGGTAAATAAGGGTTTGAAGGAAGCATCTGACTTCTTAACAAAGACTGGTGTCCAACTAGCAGATCGTAATATCGAGTCTGACGTAGTAGGTCCAATTCAACTGATCATCGGCTCTGACTGCTGTGGACGCTTCTTGCGAAAAATGACTCGGAAACACGGTATACAGTTAATTTATTCATCCGGTGGATACATAATAATGGGATCTCTACCCAATTGCGACCCAAGTGAATCAGACAACGGATGGATCCAGTCTTTGTGACTCCTGCACAATCTCTGGTGGTGGCTAGAATTGGTGCCGCATTAATTCCATTAATTCCATTTACTCACGCCTGTTCTACTGCTGTCCGCAATAAGGAGGAAGCATTCAAACGGTACCGACGCCTTAAAACTCAAGACTCTCATTCTTCATATGTTTCTGCCCGGAATTAAACCAAATCTGTTCTTCGACTTGCCAAACACTCTTTCATTAATAATTAATGCACTGAACTATCCAACTCTAGCTCTTCCCAAGCTTTCTGGCATCTAGCCAAAAACCTCTCCAACAATTTCTCTTCCTCGTCTTTCCCTCCCCTTTCCCACTCTGATGGCACAACCATCACTTCTTCCTCTGACAAAGCTAAACTCTTCGCTCAAACTTTTGCTAGAAACTCCACCTTGGATGATTCCGGTGCTATTCCTCCCTCTCCGCCCTCCTCTCTCTCTTACTTATGCCTAATATCCTAATCTCTTCTAAAGATGTACTTTCTACCCTCTCTGGGCTTAACACTAATAAGGCGTACGATCCGGACGGTGTTCCTCCTGTTGTTCTCAAAAACTGTGCTTCCGTGCCGACTCCCTGCCTAGGCAAACTCTTTCGTCTCTGTCTATCCTCTAAAGTCTTCCCTTCATGCTGGAAGTTTGCTCACATTCAACCTGTCCCAAAGAAGGGTGACCGCTCTCAACCCTCCAACTATCGTCCAATTGCTCTTATCTCTTGTCTTTCTAAAGTTTTTGAAACTATTCTTGCTTCCAAATTTCTTAAGCATTTCTCTTCTCATAATCTGCTCTCAGATCGCCAGTATGGCTTCCTTAAGGGTCACTCTACTGGTGATCTTCTTTCATATCTTACTAACTCTTGGTCATCCTCCTTTCGGGACTTCGGTGAGACTTTTTCTATTGCACTAGACATATCGAAAGCCTTCGATAGAGTCTGGCATAAATCTTTAATTTCTAAACTACCCTCCTTCGGTTTCTATCCCTCCATCTGTGCCTTTGTCTCTAATTTCCTTTCCGGCCGTTCCATAGCCGCGGTTGTGGACGGCCATTGTTCACTTCCTCACCCTATAAACTCCGGTGTTCCTCAGGGCTCTGTCCTATCTCCTATTCTCTTTCTAATTTTTATAAATGATCTCCTTAACTGTACCTTAATTCCCATCCATTCATACGCAGACGACTCAACCTTACACTACTCCATTAGTTTTTCAGAACGCCCCAGCCAGCAATCCCTCAACGACAAACGTAATGAAGCCATAGAACTCTTAAATTCTGATCTAAATACTATTTCCAATTGGGGCAGAGAAAACCTTGTTAACTTTAATGCTTCCAAAACCCAATTTCTCCATCTATCTACCCGTCAGGATCTCCCAGCGGACTATCCCTTATTCTTCAACAATACAAAAATCAACCCTTCATCTTCTCTCAATATTCTTGGTGTCTCTTTTTCTTCTGCTCTCATTTGGAAGGACCATATTACCAGTCTTGCTAAGGCAGCCTCCCAGAAGCTGGGTGTCCTCAACCGCCTTAGGGGGTTCTTTTCCCCTGCACAGCTTCTTGCTCTGTACAGGGGCATAGTGCGCCCTTGTATTGAGTATTGTTCACATGTGTGGGGAGGTTCCTCTCACACCGCTCTCCTAGACAAAGTTGAAAGGAAGGCCTTTCGTATCATTAACTCCCGTCCACTCACCAACTCTCTGCAATCTCTCTCTCTCCGCCGCAATGTTGCATCTCTCTCGCTATTCTATCGCTACTATAATAATCAGTGTTCCTCAGGGCTATCCCAGTGCATACCACCTCCTTTACGTAGGGCACGTGGTACCCGTCTTGCAACTCAATCCCATCCCTACTCTGTGCAACTCTCCAACCCAAGAGTGAAACGTTACTCTCAAACTTTCTTCTACTCAACAGCGGAGCTCTGGAACTCTCTCCCAGAATCAGTCTTTCCCTCTTCCTATGACTTAAATTGCTTCAAACTCCGTGTGTCCAGGCATTTTGGCTCGAACGTCCCTTGATTTTGGCCCTGTCACTCTTTCAACTATGGGGGAGGCACTCGCTATAGGCAGTTATGCCTTTTGCCTCCCTCAATCACATAGAAAAAAAAAAATCACAACTAGGAGTCATTCTGGAGGAACAACAAGAACCTGTTCCCAAACTTTGGGAATTGGACACTGTAGGTATAGAAGCAGATCTTCCCACCCCTGAAGACATCTTAACCTATAACCACTACCATAAGGATGGTCAGTACTTTATAGGATTTCCATGGAAGATAAATGCCCCTGAATTACCAACTAACTACCAGAGTTCAAGATGTCAATTAAATAAAATGGTGGAGAGGCTGCGTCAACAATCCTGAACGACTGGAAACTTATCATAAAATAATTCAAGAGCAGTTGGAAAATTACTTTATTGAGCAGGTCCCAGGTGAAATAAACCATAAAGTATAGGTTTGGTTCCCGAAGGGAAGTAGAGAAAACCTAATATTTAGTAGGGCCCCGTAATCATTGACGACTTCGCCTATTAGTATAATAGTCTCCATTCAACATCCCGCGCCAGCATTTTGAATAGCCCGCGCGGAAGTTAACCTGGAGTACTCGTCATAAGTGCACGCTTAATTCCCTTACGGGATCGTCATTTTGATCGGGTACTCTACAGAAAAAAACTCAGTAAAATATAAAAAATAAAAAATAACTTAATATCTGTTATCATATGACTAGCCATATGCGTGGATTTCTCATGTTTCGCTTCCCCAACGCCAGGCCCTCTAGCGGCCATCGTCTTCCTTCACTGATATACCAAGAATAAACTATAGAAATCAACGAATGGGAAGTTGGATGGTCGGGAGGAACAGTGTCGTCAATGATTACGGGGCTCTACTAAATATTAGGTTTTCTCTACTTCCCTTCGGGAATCAAACCTATAATTTAATAGGGCCCCTCCATCATTGACGACTTCGCCTGATTAGCAAGACTGGAGGCGGGACATTCGTAAAATATCCTAACCTTAGGGACGAAGAATCCAAATATTTTTTTTTAAGTTTTATTGTATGCAAACAATATATAAAAAAGTATAACAGATTTGCAAGCAGTGCGTGACATTAAGAAACTGCTTGCTCATGGTCAGATCTTTACATTAGATCGTATGCATGATAAAGTGAGACACACATGTGTTCCCGAGAACTATAACTCTGCAGTAGTTATTCGTTCCCTTCTTAAAATTATTTGTACATTAAATATATTTGTACAATGTTGTAAAAAACATACATAGTTGCAACTATGCGAGATATCTTCTTAGAATTAACATAAAATTAATATTGGACTGTAGAACCCGTCCTATCACAGCTCGTGATTCATCACAATCGTCAGGGGCACAGAGGGGATATGGACTATTCCGCCCCCCCCCCTTCTTTTTAACAACAAAACTTAACCTAATAGAACATTACCTACTGTACCCGTTGACGTAAAGCTACACAGGTACGCTTTGGTTTATCTAGAGCAACAGCCCATAATTGAGTATTAGCAATGTCTTCTACTGAGAAATTTTGTAGAAATCTGAGAGAGACTGCCCATTTCCTGATATCGTGAGCCCTGCCTATCACGCCGGGATTACTTTCCCTAATAACGTCCGCAAGCAAGGAAGCTAACTTTCGTTTTGTAACACGCTTACCTGTCCGGTTGACCCATAAAGCACCTTGTTGGCGAGGCTGCGCAGCCCTCAAAAACATTGCGAGTGCTTGCACAGGACATAAAAGGTGAGGAGTGAGGCCCCTCTTTAAAGCCGGGACGGAAAATTCAGAAAATACATGTTCAGAATGTTCGTTCTTAGCTATAAATATGGGAGACGGCGCGATTTGCACATGACCGTGCAGTCTCCCAAACCTAAGGCAATTAGGTTCGTTGCTCATCGCCGCCAGCTCAGACACCCTGTTTCCGGTGGCTAGAGCCATGAAGAAAACAGCCTTTTTCAAAAGTGAATCAAAATCCGGCGCATTATTATATTTGCGCGACTGAAGTACTGATAAGGCTTTGTCAAGTGACCAAGTGGGCATGAGCTGACGGGGCGGTGGACGTAGCTTGAAACATGCCCTCATAAACACTTTCTCCTCCGCCTGCGGTATGGAAAGGCCAGTGAGATAAAAAAAAGGGGGTTCTAATGGCAGACAAATTATTTTTTAAAGTGGTTACTGAAATTTTTTTTTGTTCGAACAGATAGTCTAAATATTTGAAAATTAAAACCCCTGAGGCAGTAGTTTGCCCTGACTCTACAATCCAGGTTGTGAAGGTTTTCCAATGGGATTGATATTGTCTCCTGGTAGACATAGTGTACTGGTTCATTAATTTATTAGTGACACTTTCCCCAAATTGAGCTAACCATTTGGCATACCTGGGCTTGCCATAGCGGCGCGATCATCGCGACTCGGCCCCGGTAATCCCTCAGCTTGTGAATTACTTTGCACATTAGCACAGAATCTGGTGGAGGAAACAGATTAATTGAGGTCCACCTGTTCCAGTCTACCAACAATGCATTGGGTCCCCCCGCCGGAGTTACCTCCTGACGAGTGAGGACGAGTGAGGACGAGTGTGGTTCTCTGTGGACGCAAACAAGTCCACTTGTGGACGGGACGGCTTTGCAATCATCTTGTCGAAGATAGCCTGTTTGATTGTCCATTCTACTAGAGTGCCGGCGAGAGAGAGCGTCTGCCCAGACGTTCGCCACGCCGGGGAGATATGTTGCATGCAGGGAAATTCCTAGCGATTCGGCCAGGGCAAAAATCCGTTCGGAAACCTTCAGCATTTCTTGTGACCTCACTGAGCCCTGTTTCTGAATACAAAAAACTGCAGTTTGGTTGTCCATTCGGAACGCTATTGATTTGTTTTTCAAAGTCATGTCGTGAGTTTGGAGAAAAAAGAGGGGGACTAAAAGCTCTTGCTTGTTGATATGTGACTGACTGTTGTCTGACCATGTGCCTTGACCTTGATGGCCCAGGTTGGACTGATATCCCCAACCTAGTGCCCCTGAGGCGTCTGTGTCTACCCATACCGTAGGAGGGGGAGAAACCCATGTCGTGATAGAGTGGAGGACTTCTATCTTGGTCCAGACCGAGAGTAAGCTGTGGATTAATGGAGGAATTGGCCATAATTTCTTCTCCGGCGAGAGAGGGAAAACTTTGTTGCCTTCCAGTATTAATCGTTTGACTTTCAACTGGCCCAACTTCACAGTTAATTGTATCCAATTGAGAGAGCCGACTAGGGAATCCCACGTTTTCCTGGTCGTATCCAGACTGTGGAGAAAACGGAACAGTTTCTTGCGGAACCTGTTCCGGTTGTCCACACTCTGAGTAGTGAGATTGGCGGTGTCCCAGACCAGCCCTATCCACTGAATAGTCCTTGTGGGGACAAGGCGAGACTTCGCCAAGTTCACCTTGAACCCTAGGGTTTGTACATGAGCTAACACTTGGTTTACATGATCTTGACATAATTCCATAGAGTTCGCCACTACTAGCCAGTCGTCTAGATACCAAAACACCTGTATGTCCTGGACTAACAGGGTTAAAGAGCTTGCCGGACGAGTTTTGTGAAAATTCTCGGTGCCAGGTTCAAACCAAAAGGCATTCTTTAGAAGACATAAGTGTCTTGCCTGACCCTCAGGGCGAGGAATTTTTGGAACCGTTTGTTTATAGGGACATGCCAATAGGCATCTTTGAGATCGATCGAGCACATCCAGCCCTGCGGCGGAAGTGCGAGTCTGAGTTGCTGAACTGTAAGTATCCTGAAGGGTGAATTCTCTATAAATGTGTTCAGTTGCGAGAGATCTAGAACTGGTCGCATCTGCACACTGTCCCTTTTTGGCACTAGGAAGAGTCTTAAAGTGAATACTGGGTGATTGGCATTGACTGGGATAAGGACTTGTTTGGTAATCATTTCCTGAAGTAGAGTCTCCTCCTCCTGAGACACATTGGTGTATTCCCGCGGCTGACGCAGTCGAGGCTGCCGGAGCCACCGCCAGGTGATTCCTTTGCTCACTACTTTCCTGGCCCAGGTTTTCTTGGGCCAGGCCAAGCGGAATGAACGGAACGAACCCCGGTGCAGCCGGGGTCCTACCTTCAAGGCAACTCTCAAATCCTGTGTCCTTAAGCACGGCATTGGGATGCTGAGAGGCTGGGTGGCTAGTCTTTTGGAGGGGGAGGTGGGTTGGCATCTGACGCTTGGCTAGATTTGGCTGATGATTGGCCCTGATTACCCTTCTGAGGGGCCTTACCTTTATACCCAGTTTTTTTACCTTGTTTGGGCTTGTATGGATTACCTCCCTGCTGCGGAGGGAGTCTGGGATCACTTGGTGACTGTTTAGCTTGTGGCTGGTATGGCTTGTTACCACCCTTTGATTTATGAAAGGGCTTCTTAGCAGGGTCCTTCCGAGCTTGGGAGGTAACATGCTTCCAACCATTAACCATATTAAACACTAGACTCCATGTTTCTGAGTTAAGGAGGGTGGCAGTAAGTACCGGCGAGAGAGTTACCCGGCGACCTATATCCGCCGGCAACTTCCTAACCAAATGGACTCTCAGATCTTGGCGGGCTCGAACCGCCTCCATAATTGCAATTCTGATGTCTCCTAAGGACTGAATGGAATTTTGTAGCAAAAGTCTCCTAGACAATTCAGTAGCATTCCTAATTTGGGGTTCAGCTATAGCTGAAAGAGTACGTGAAAGGGAGGCGGCGATCCGGTGACTAATCAAGTACTGAGAGAACATCCGGTAAGCCTTATTTCTTAACTTGAAGTCCCTGTCAAGGTGAGCAGCCGGGGGAGTAGAGATGGGTTAATCAAGGGAGTGCAAGGAAACTTTGGACGCCACAAGAAAGGTAAGTAAATCTGAGGACACTCCTTCTGCTTTGGCTACTGGCAAAGAAAAGTAAGCATGATTTTCTTGGGGAACCTGATGTGAAGACTTAGAAGTAATTGTAGCAGCAAAAAACCTGAGCTTCTATCTCCCAATCTACCCAGGGGCCTAACCCCACCGGCCCCATCTGCAGGACTGGTGTATGCGTCTGGTCTAGGACCGGAGTTGTAGCCAATTCCGGCGTGAGAGCATTCAAAGCATTGACATCGTTGATGCCATCAGCATTTGACCAATCTGCAAACAGTCGTGCAGACGTGGCGGGAGGGATCGCCGGGGCAGCTGTATACACAAAATAATCCGGGTTGTAGGAACTAGGTACAGCCTTAATTGATACATCCATCACTCTCCCTGCCTCACCTTTTGCCCTAAATTTCCTGGTCATATTAATTTCAATATACCACCCGCCGGGTACTGGAAGTTCCCCTGACACAGAAGGTTGAGCTAATTGAGGGTTCACTGGAGTCACAGGGACCCAGGAACAATCCGGGCCATAGAGGAGGGGCATGGGGCCCTTTTTCAGAGGTGCCTTATCTAAAGGAGGGGGAGGAATATCTGCAATAACCCTCAAAGAGTAGGTAGCCAGCGCCGCCAGCACTCTAGTGCCTGGAGCCGCGGCCACCACCTGGGTAGGACATGATGGAAGAAAACCCGGGGAAGCTAGGGGTCTGACTACAGAAGTACTAGGGGTCACCACAGGTTGAGAAACCGGGGGCTCCGAAGAGGCAGGGAGTTGATAATGTTGCATAACCTTGTGCAATAAATAACTTATCTGATCTGAAGTCACACACTTACTGTGAGAGTCCCTGGATGAGTGGGAACTTGCTTGAGAATCTTCTCCTGTGAGTGACTGGGGAGCCGGAGAGAACACGACCTCCTCCGGCTCTCCACTCAGCTCAGGATTCTCCTGTTCTATCACTAGAAGCGGAAATAGAAGAAGTCCGGCTCGTGGGAGACTCGATGATACGTGGTCAGCTCACAGAGTTTTGCGCCAGAGCACCTAAGACCAGGAAGCGTTTTTGTATCCCTGGTGGTGGTGTGGACGATGTAGTTGCTGCAGTTGACGAAGTATCTAAGCTGGCCCCTGCTAATACAATGTACGTCATCCACGTTGGATCCAACGATGTACAGCGAACCCGGTCGGAAGATTTGCTTTTAAAGTACCAGCAGCTGATCAAGTCGTTTAAGGAGAAGTCAAGAATCATCGTCTCAGGAATCGTCCCCCGGCTTGGTGTAGAGAGCCGATTTTACAATATAGCCACCAGCACAAATCGTTGTCTAGCAAACCTCTGCAGGAAGGAAAACGTGGGATTCGTCGACACCTGGGACAATTTCTACTACGATGTCTATTTGTTTTCGGACGATGGAGTTCATCTGAACCAGGTGGGAGCAGCACGTTTTGGGCGTCTTCTCAACGATGCGGTGAAGGATTTTCGGAGAAGAAATCGACTCAGCACAGGACAACGAGGAAGGAGGACCGAAGACAGCGAGGGCGGCAACCTGCAAAGGAATTAAATGCTAATCTGTCAAGAACCGCGAATTTGGATAAAGCTCCACCAACACGACCCAAATTCACAACCGCCAGGGATAACGACCGAGGACCGATGTCAGCCATGAATGTAAATGTAGATCCGATCAGAACCAAAAATTTGATTAAAGAACGTTCTGCGAGTTCTAAAACCGCAACTTTAAAGGTTTTCTATGCAAACGCTCGTAGCATACGCAATAAATTTTCAGATTTAGAGGAACTAGTGTTTACTGAAAATTATGATGTGATTGGTAAAACAGAATCTTGGCTCAATACAGTAGATAGAGACTTTTTAGCAGAGTATTCACTTCCCGGTTATGTAATGTTTGAGAAAAGCCGAATAAATAAAAATGGAGGTGGCGTTTTATTTTATATCAAAGAAAGTCTTAACCCGACCCTCTTGTCAAAACCTCAAATTGTGAACGTCGACACATCTTTTGTGCTAATAAAGAATAATAAAGGTACAAAAATAATACTTGCATTAATATACAGACCTCCAGCTCAATCAGTGCAAACTGACCGAGAAATTTATGAACAAATTGCAGATGTAAGTAACTCGCAAGATACCATATTTTTTGGCGACTTTAATTTACCTGTGACCAAGTGGGGCGATACTCTTACTTCACACTCCGGACATGACTTGTATACGAACTTGCAAGAGAGTTCGCTTTATCAATTTGTTCGAACACCGACCCGTGGTAATAACGTTCTTGACATTGTACTTGCAACAAAAGAAGAATTAATAGAGAATTTGAATGTTGGTAATGAATTCAGTAACAGCGACCATCGTACGATAACTTTCACTTTAAACTTTACTAGTAACGAACCAAATAGTAGCATCGAAAAAGTCCCTAATTTCAAGAAAGCAAACTTTCATAAACTTATAGCTATGTTTAAAGAAACTGACTGGAGCTTTTTAATTAACAATAACGACATAAATACATCTTGGAAGTTTTTCGAAACCACTTACCTAAAAGCAGTGCAAGACTGCATACCATCGAAAATACGGCGTCCAGGCCATAATAATAAGCCCAAATGGTGGAATAGAGATATTTCAAACTGCCTGCTTGCTAAAAACTTTGCTAATGATAGATTAAAATCCTCACAAAATGACGAAGAACGGGTGAAATTTGTAGAGCTACGACGCAAAGCCAAAAAGTTAATTAAGTAAAGTAAAAAGACCCTAGAGTTACATATTGCGAATCAAAGTAAAACAAACCCGAAAAAATTATATAGTTATATCAGAAAGAAAAAAGTAGTTACTTCAACTGTTGGACCGTTAGTCGATGAAAATGGAGAATACACCAAAGACGAAGTACAAATGAGTAATGCCCTCAATACCTTCTTTGCATCAGTTTTTACAACAGAAGACCTCAGTGATATCCCTACACCATCGCCGATTCAGATTGATAATTCAGATGTTCTAAGCAATATCACCGTTACAGAGAGAGAAGTATTGAATTGTTTAGATAAACTCAAGGTAAATAAAACGCCTGGACCTGATACAATCTCGCCTAGAGTTCTAAAGGAAGCTAAGGATGAGCTCTCCAAACCACTGACATTACTATTCAATAAATCCTTGCAGTCTGGAACTATGCCTGATCAGTGGAAGATAGCCAACGTAACACCGATATTCAAAAAAGGCAGCAAATCCCTACCCAGTAACTATCGTCCAATTAGCTTAACCTCAGTTGTATGTAAAATGCTAGAAACGGTCATAAGAGACAGACTCGTAAATCACTTAGAGGAAAATAACATACTTAAAGATACTCAACACGGCTTTCGTAAAAAACGTTCCTGTTTAACAAACCTCTTAGACTTCTTCCACAATATCCTCAACCTCTACGATGAGAGTAAAGCTGTAGATATTATATACCTTGATTTTCAAAAGTCCTTTGACAAAGTTCCCCACAAACGTTTACTGCTAAAACTAAAAGCGCATGGAATACAAGACGGTGTGTTGAAATGGATAGAAAATTGGCTCAGCGACAGAAAGCAAAGAGTAGTCATAAACGGTAAGGCATCTAAATCAGTGGTTCCCAACCTTTTTCTGATTGAGTACCACCTGGAGGTCCCATACAGTCACCTCGTACCACCTGGTTCAAGAAAAACTTACTTTGATAAGATATCAATTTATTCACAAGTAGAACACACAAATTAACTAAAAACAAAGTACACAATTTAATGCGAGGGCTGTATCTGTTTCGTCTCCACCAGCTGATCGATGCGGGGCATAACTTTGCTCACAGCACATCGGAAATCATGCCCGGGCGCAGCAAGACGGTTCCGGCTCTTTGATTTAATGGTCATCATGGCTGAGAACCCTGCTCACACTCCCACGTAGAGGGGAAAATCAGTAGCTGGGGAACAGCGTGACGAGCTAGTGTGGGGTACGAGGAGGCCATGCTTACCCAGAAGTTCATAGGAGAGCATTCCTTGTGCTTCATCAGCCTGGATATCTATGAGCTCCTCTTGTTCCCCGGTCCCGACAGGCAGATCGGCTGGATCAACGGAGAACGGATGGGCAATGTAGGCACAACATGTCACGTCTGGGAAGTAATGCATCAACTCAGTCTTGAGCAGTGAGAGATGATGTACGATTTTTTTGGGAAAATTCATCATTGGGCTCGGTCCCAAGGGTAGTCAGGAGTTTGAACATTCCGTAGCGTTTACTTTCCATATTCTTGATCCAGAGGTCCAACTTCCGGACAAAATAATATTCCTAGCTTCGAGATGAAGTCTGAGACAGAGCAGTTGGGCCCTTTGGAATGAGAGGTTTAAGTGGTTGAGGAACCCAAAAATGTCTGAAAGGTAGGCCAACCTTAAGATAAACTCCTCGTCCTCCAGATCTTTTTGAAAATTGTGTTCTTTCTCCATGAAGAATACGAGGAGTTCATCCCTCAGTTCAAAGAGACGTCTCGTTGTATTCCCTTGAGAGAGCCAGCGAACCTCAGTGTGGTACAGGAGACGGATGTGGCTAGAGCCGAAATCTTCACAGAGCAGTTTGAGCAGCCGAGTATTCAGGGCAGATGTGACGAAATTTACGATTTTTATAACTCGGTTATAACCGTTATAATAGTTGCCAAGTGCCGACAATTAAAAATCGCACATCACCCCGAAAATGCTCGCGTACCACCTGGAAGGCCCTTGCGTACCACTAGTGGTACGCGTACCACAGGTTGGGAACCACTGATCTAAATGGACCAATGTAAGTAGCGGGGTACCCCAGGGATCGGTACTAGGACCAATTCTCTTTCTAATTTACATCAACGACATAGATGAGGGTCTCACCTGTACAATCTCAAAATTTGCTGACGATACAAAAATTGCAAATAGCGTACTCTCAAAAGAACAAGTTGACGATATGCAACACAATCTAGATAAATTGTCACATTGGGCCCAAATTTGGCAAATGAGTTTCAATGCGGATAAATGTAAAGTACTACATATCGGATACCTAAATGAGAAAGCAAACTATTCGATGAATGGCACTCAGCTTAAGAATGTAAACCAAGAAACCGATCTGGGAGTAACAATATCGAGTAACCTAAAACCGAGTCAACAATGTTCAGAAGTTGTTAAGAAGGCAAACAAAATAATTGGCTTTATAGGCAGATCATTTGAGCATAAATCCAAAGACGTAATCCTAACCCTTTACAATTCCTTAGTCCGCCCTCTTCTGGAATACTGCGTTCAATGCTGGTGCCCTTATTACCAAAAAGACAAACAAGCTAGAACGAGTTCAACGTAGAGTTACCAAAATTATACCTAGCCTAAAGAACAAACCATACGAAGAGCGTCTTAGAGAATTAAATCTCTTTCCTTTAACCCAGCGCAGATTAAGAGGTGACTTAATTCAAGTGTTCAAAATCATCAAAGGCATCGACAATATGAACTGTAGTAAGTACTTCACTATCGACCAATCTAATTACACGCGGGGAAACGGTTGCAAAATTATTGGTAAATCTTTTAACTCACACGAATCTAAGAATTTCTTCTTCAATCGAGTTGTCAACTTGTGGAATGGGCTTCCCCGAGACGTTATAGACTGCAGCACCGTTGATTCATTTAAATTCCGCCTAGACAAATATCTCGCATCAAACCCGTGACTGACTGCGTTTGTAAATGAATAACTTTATCCTCCCCTCAGTTACTAACCCATATGTCCCCTACTAACTTCCTAGTCCTGCCACGTTAGTGGCAGGGCAGTAGTTCCCTTTCCCATGTTCCCTTACCCACTCTAAACCACTGTTTGGACACTTGATCCTCAGTGTTTTGGAGGACATGCAGCCTAGAAGGGTCACTAGATCTGTTGTTGCTTGATTTCCTTTGTACTCCTTTGTACTAGTTCATTTTCCGCCGAAGGCCATGTTAAATCTGGAACCGATGATGGCAACATGTCTATGCTACCTTCCTTAGTTCTTGCGTGATTGACGTTAAAAAGAGGTTGAGAAGGTTCAGATTGACGCAAGTAACCCCCTGCCACAGGGGGCTGCAATTGTGACCCCGACGGATATCCCCTGTACTGGTCGGCCAGAACCCTACATGGGCCTGCCACCCTAATGCTACGAGGTACATAATTCAGTTTAGGTATGGCAAAGGTAACATTAGGAGACACACTCAAGGATTGTTCAAGACTAGGTGTGGATTCCAGTGCATCCGACCCCACTCCTGAGTCCCCAAATTCCTGCTGAGGCATGTCAGAGGTAGGGGTAGGGGGCGGTTGCTGAGGGGTGTCCCTCCGGCTGCCGCTGCTTGCCTAACTTGTTGCCTCCCCAGAGTCCTCTCTCCGGCGTTTGGTAGACCGGGAAGACTCTGCGGAAGAGTGTCTAGACTGTTTGCGGGGGGATCTAGATCTTGACCTCAACTTCCGCCTCGGAGAGGGTGATCGTCTCCTCTTGGCACGGTCGGAGGGGGGAACCTCGGTGACCTCACTCTCACTGCTACTACTCACTACCTCTTTGCTGAGGGCTTTCGACTTGACTTTAGGTCTGACAGATTTAGAGGAACTGGGTTTCACAAGGGGTGACTTCATAATAAGTTGTTCCCATAGTTTTTCATCATCACAGTGAAGTGCCTTATAGGCCGTGTCTTTGGCATAAGAATTAAATGTACTCTTAATTTCTTGTAAGGCCGCTAGGCACGATAAGTCTGTTAGTAACTAACGCGGTTTTCAAATCAGAGCAAATTGAACAGCGCTTAGATAACCACAAGCCTCGGGAACGATCCAAGCACTTGACGCACTTAAAGCAAAGTTTGTGAGCAAAAATTGGCAATAGAGAGCAGGTAGGAGTAATGCATAGTTTAAACCTCGTCATGGTGCCAATAAGGGGACCCCCCCCCCCCACTGGGCTCAGCCGCACAACCTCCGACGGAGTAGCAGTCAGGAGCCTGGAGAATCAAATTTCCAGGAATCTATGCTCATAAGGATAACCTGCGAGGTGTTATACATCCTAACTCGTGTCCACCGGAAAATTAGCTATAGTGCACCATTACTCTAACCTTCCGCTGGACTCGTCTAAGCTGGGTTTAACTACTAACCTGTGACAAGTGTTCCAGGTCCCTTGACCTTTAGTGTCTGATCATTAACCTCTCCGCTGCGTACCCCTTATAGTATACAGCCACCCCTGTGTGGAGGTATTTAGAGCGTTTCCTTCACTCAAATCGTCATCGTACCATAAATATCATTAAAGCATTAATCCAATGGTCATGCCACTGGATTGGTAATCGAATGGACCCGGGTTCAAATCCCGATATGTCAATGGGAAGATATTATTGGGATTGAATTTGTGCTGTACCTAGTATCAGTGCATTACCACAAAGCCCACCGAAATGCCAAACAAATTCCCTCATTGTTCCCTGATTAAATAACACTGCATGAATATTCCCATATTCAAAACATGTTACAGGGGGACAATGCCTAGTGAGTTCACTGCTCAATAGGTGGCATCCTGAGAGTGAGGGTCTGAGTCTGGAGGGTGAGACGGTGAAGCAATTGAGCGAAGCAACCAGCCGCTTCAGAGATGGAGCTGCTTCGAGCCATGATGGATGCTTCACGTGTCTCACTCCCCAGACTGGAACAAGACTTCACGGGCTTCACCGTATTGAGCGGTGGAATGTACAGGCTCTCAGCCTATGCCCGAGAGGGAGTAGTTGGAATATATAAAAAAAAAAAAAAATGTGCGCCTATTTTACGTTGATTATAAAGGTATTAACCTGTTACAGCAATAAAACAAGTGGAAACAGCGTTTAGATGGTCAAAATCGGCAAATTAGATCGGGAGTTACATAACTTAAGGCTGAGGCAGCCTGCCAGCCAGCCAGCCGTCATGACGGCTGGAGTGACACTGTCGTGGAGTTCCCTCTCTTTCTCTCTTTCACTCGCTGTGTAGCACATACAAGCACAGCTTGCTCATGAATTGCTATTGATAGCACGAAATATATCAACGAAATAAGGGAATATGAGAGAATAGGTGATAATTGAAGGAGGGGGGGGGGAGAAGGAGGGGATGTTGAGGAGTGATATTTGGCATGGCGAAGGGGCAAAAAAAAAATAAATAAAAATAAATTGATACTGGGCTGATTTAAATGTGTTTTTTTGAGGCCTTGGATTACATAAGGCTTCCCGCAGCTCAGCGGTAGGCCTTATATAAGTCTTGCCGCACTTGCTGGGTTTATGAAAAAGTTTGCAAAACTAATCTTATCTCTCTTGTACACTTGACTTAAGGCGCCGGAGGGCGAGAAAATCTAATCGTGTAACTGGGTCAGTTAGGGCGAGTTACTCGGCGGGCCGAGTTTGCAGCCCCCTTAGGAATGCAGTTCCGTCGGGAGAATGTGGTTCAGCCAAACCACGCCGGGACCTTTTGATTGTTCATACCCGTTTATAAGACGGATAACTCGGGCCCACCGCACGGGGCCGCCGGATAAAACAAAAACTCGGGAGAATGGAGTTGGCACAGCTCCATATAACCTGAGTCCCATACATAACACATCATAAAGAATATATAGGGACGTCTCCCTTACCCCAAAAACATGCCAACACGCATGTAAAAAACACTAGGGGCATATATAGGCATATAATCAAAATACAGAAAATTTAGCATCCTAAATTACCTGAAGCCTACGCCGGAGACCCCTACTAAAGGCTGATCACGAGGTACGACGAACATCACCGGCAGACGAAGCTCCGAAGACCCAGCACAGCGCCCAGATGAGGGAGGCCCACTCAAGGGGCCCAAAGCAAAACACGAACTCTGGAAGGCGGAGCACCACGTGCAGACACCCTTAAACCAGAGCATTTGCTGATATATAATAATCTGACATATACTTTCCTCAATATTGACAGTCTGTATCATGCCTTGTAGCGTGGTAGCCTTCTAGCGAAGTTATCACAAAAGCTAAAGGTGTATCACAACAAACAAAAACACACGCGGTACGACGATCCTGGACCCGTAAAAGCCTGTTACAAAAGTACCCCATCTTAACACATACTTCCTGCGGACATACCAATCTGGCAGCCGTGCTAGCTAATCTATACCTTGTTACTACAAGACAGATGTATACAAATGAGTAAGGACTCACTAGAAGCTCTAGAACGTCGAATGAAGTGGAGCACGGCGCAAGCCTTGTTGACAGTGTGGCCGCAGAAGTAGGAAGGAAGACGATGGCCGCTAGAGGGCCTGGTGTTGGGGAAGCGAAACATGAGAAATCCACGCATATGGCAAGTCATATGATAACAGATATTAAGTAAGTTTTTCTTTTTTATATTTTACAGAGTTGTTTTCTGTCATCAAAATGACAATCCCATAAGGGAATTAAGCGTGCACTTATGACGAGTACTGCAGGTTAACTTCCGCGCGGGCTATTCAAAATGCTGGCGCGGGATGTTGAATGGAGACTATTATACTAATAGGCTTAAGTCGTCAATGATGGAGGGGCCCTATTAAATAGGGTCATTACCTTCCTCATCATGCTGTAAGGACTCCAGTACTACCCCCGTCAGAGTGGTATTAAACTGCAGTTCTCAAGCAGCGAAGAATGAAGCAAGTCTAAACGATTGTCTCTATGTAGGACCAAATCTGACTGAAATACTGGGTGATGTACTATTAAAATTTAGGACAAAGAGATTTGGGTTTGTGGCAGATATCTCCAAAGCCTTTTTGAGAATAGGGTTAAAGGAGCAGGACCGCAAATTCACAAAGTTCCTTTGGCCTGAAGATCCTTTTCAGCCTGGTGGGCGGATAAAAGAATACCGCTTTCTGTCAGTGTTATTTGGTTCCTGCTCTAGTCCTTTCTTGTTGTGCAGCACTTTGAGATATAATTTCCAGAAGACAGAGAAACCGGAAATGGGTCAACTGTTTTACATGGATTATCTTCAGGGCGTTGTCGACAGTGGAGAAGAGGTGATTGAAATTTACAATTTGGCAAGGCAAGAATGTAATAAAGCCAATATGCCACTACAAAGTTGGAATTCAAACTCTTATTCTTTTGGACCAGATAAGAGGAGACTATCCTGACTACCAAATACCAGAATGTCAACCAGTACTAGAATTACAGTGGAAAACAACAACTGATGAGATGTCTCCAAAGTCCCTCAAGTTTCCTGATGTAAAACTCACAAAACGCACTCTCTTAAGTCGGGTCTCTATGATGTTCGACCCATTGGGCATATTTAGTCCCATATCAATTGAAGGGAAGATTTTAGTTCAGGAAGCCTGGAGAGAAGCACTGAGTTGGGATACTCCATTACCTGAAAAGTATACAGAAGAGTGGAACAAATTGCAGGTGGAATATGAAAAAGTGTCATCAGTCAAGTTTCCCAGATGTTATCCTACCTCTGATAATGAGTGTGCTCAATTGCATGTATTTTGTGATGCCTCATCTAAGGCGTATGGTGCAGTAGCTTATTGTATCACTGAAGTCCGATCTACTATGAGTATGTCCAAATCCCGAGTAGCACCATTAAAACAATGTACCCTTCCACAGTTCGAGCTGACCGCTGTTGAATTGGGAACTAGGTTAGCTACTTATTTGAATGGTATGTTTCCCTTTATAGGGGAGACATATATATGGACAGATAGTGAGATATGTTTGCACTGGATAGGTAAGGATGATAGTCACATAGTTTATGTGCGTAACAGAGTACACAAAATAAAGGAACTCCAAATGAACGATAAATTCATGCATGTTAAGTCCAAGGATAATCCGGCTGAATTGGTGATCCGAGGTGTAAGTGTCAAGAAACTGATTAACGAAACTCTGTGGTTTCAGGGTCCGGTTTGGCTACGTCAGAGTGATTGGCAAGAACAAAAATCATACCAGAAGGTTAATGCTGATCAAGTTCATATGGACCCAATAATTATCCCAGAGCCTTCAGTGATTGGCATCACCAAGTTCTCCAATTTGGACAAACTATTAACTGTAACTAAATTTGTGTTTTAAGTTCCTGAGCAAGAAGGTAAAGATGGAGGAATTAGACCCACTTACCTACTGGATCAAAAGGATACAAGCTGAAAAGTATGAGGAGGAATTAACACAGCTACGTAAACCCAATCCCAAGCCAACCAAAAGAATTAAGGATCTTGGGCTGTACCTAGACAATCAAGAATTAATATGTTGTCGAGGTCGTATTGGTAAAGCTGATCTACCCCTCAAAACTCAGCATCCGATCCTATTGCCCAAGGATTGCGACCTCACTAAATTGATGGTTTTAAAAGCGCATGAAACCACTAAACACGGTGGGGTAGCAGACACTGTAGCCTATATGCGGCAAAATTATTGGATACCCCAGGGACGACAAGCTGTTAAACGCTGTATCAAGAATTGCATTATTTGCAAGAGGTATACAGCTATAGCTATTCCTTACCCTCGTCCACCAGCTCTCCCGCCAGACCGCATTCACCAAAGGAAACCGTTTGAGGTAACCGGTATAGATTATACTGGTGCCATCACTCTCACAGGAGATGATGGACCGCCCAAGAAGGTATACATATGTCTATTCACCTGTACCAGCACTCGGGCAATTCATTTGAAAATAGCGGAGGACATGAGCTCGGAAACCTTTATAAATTTGTTCAGAAGATTTGCCGCTCGGCGAAGTTGTCCCAGACGTTTGATTAGTGACAATGGGACAAACTTTGTGGGCGCATCCCTGCTAGTTTCAGCATTATTAAAGAGCAACGCAGTACAGCATATGCTAGATTCTAGAAATTGTTAGTGGTCATTCACAACTCCCAGAGCCCCTTGGCAAAATGGATTTACTGAAAGAATGATAGGCATCGTGAAATCGTGCCTGAAAAAGGTTCTTCACAAGTCAAGAGTCACCTTGGATGAGTTAAGAACTGTTGTCAAAGAGATAGAAACAAGAGTCAACAATAGGCCACTAACATATTTATCAAGACGACTCCAATTTGGAAATTGAAGCCTTAACTCCGGCTCATTTGTTATATGGTAGAGGACTAGACCCAGTACCCCGTTTGGACTTGACAGAGGAATTAGTAGATCCCACCATTAATGAAGCAGACGCACACTTACGACGAAGCTACCATAAACTCTGAAAGATCCTGGATGCCTGGAACAAGCAGTGGGCATCAGAATATATCTTTAGCCTACGGGAGAGGTATTATGGTGCGAATTCTACTACTAACCGTCCCAAACCTGAGAAAGGAGATATAGTCTTATTAAAGGTGGACCAACCTCACTCCAAATGGCCCTTGGCAAATATCCTAGAAGTCTATCCTGATCCCGAAAGAGTCATCAGAACATTTAAAGTTTTATCTCGAGGACAAACAACTCTCCGAACGGTTGATCGGCTCATTCCTATGGAACTCCCCATCCTACAGGAGGAGGAACAACAACCCATAGTAATAGGGGGACCTAGACCACAGCGAGCAGCTGCTGCTGGATCTCAAAGAAATTGGCGTGATTTGTTAGCCGCAGGTAATATAACATGATGCAACACATCATACTTCGCCGGGCCCCAATCTGTGAGAAATAAATTGACTACATGGGTATCTTGGTAGTGTTGGCAACAGCCTTCCAATAGGGTAACCTCATTAGAGTGAACCATTTCCTACCAGAACCTGGTGATTGTAAATATTATAAAGGATAATTAATACAAAGTAATTTAGAACTGTATAATATTACCTTGGCCAAGTTACTTTAGTTATAAAACCTTGTATGATTAGATTTAGAGGTACTGTATTCGGTATCAGTTTTGAAACTCCCGCGGTCGCAGGCGCGATCCACGGTTTGTAGTTGTAATTTCAACCCCTAGAGATGTTTACTAAATCGTTGTGAAACGATATTTATATTAGTATTTATATAATTAAATGCTTATTTCTCATTTATATGATAAAGTGAAGAGGGAATGAACCCTTGGTAACGAATTAGTATATAGTTTATTGAAGAGTCGGAAATTAAAGTTCCTATTATACGCTAGTAAACTTTTGAACTATAAAGACGTGTCCCGTGATCTCTTCCACCACACTCCCCGCGCCAGGCCCGGAGTCCTGACCCTTTAACCCTGGTCTACCGAAGCCGGAATCCTCTGAACTACACCAGGACCCTAGTTATAGCTAAGTCATTGATATACATGGCCATTTATACAATGTTTAGTTAGGGTATCCTGAGAGATAGGCTACCATGGGTTAAGACTAGGCTACTATAAACAACCCTCATCTGTTCCTACAGTTCATGCCATAAGGTAGGCTATCTCAGACTTTATTTTGATTTATGTTTATTAATTTTATATTTCGATTGGTGTGGTAAGAGTCACTAAGAGATAACCTTTGGCCATATTATCCCCCACAAGGAGCATCTTTATTTTTCTAGAACATGTGCGACGTTTCGACACCAACATGTGTCATTTTCAAGCCTAAAAAGGAAAAAAGAACTTAAATTAAAAAGTTTGCAATCAAATATGCAATTTGTAAAAGTAGGTTAAAATACTATAAAGTACCAAGAAACTGGGTGAAGGAAGGTAGAAAACAGGGATAAAATACTGAAATTTAAATCATGAGAATAATAAATGAATAACATATGGACAAAGAAAGAAAAAAAGAAAAAAATATATAGATAAGCTACATTTTAGTGAAAAACATACCAATTACTAAAAACAAAGTAAAGGAGAGGAGGACTCGTGGGTGCCTAGGGATGGTGGGTGAGGAGAGACTCGGCTGTTACCCTGGACATGTCGTCTGTTGTAGTGAATAATATTTGTTTTATTTATTAAAATAGGACTTTAGAGGCTATCAACCCATGAGGATTATTAAGCCCACCTTAAGTCAGGAAGAACGAACCGGAGTCCCCGAGACCCCAAAGTTTATACCCCCAGATGTACTGGGAATATAAACTCGGAGGTTGTCCTGCTCGAGAACCCCAGACACCTTCCTGAAATGCGACCAGGTCTAGGGCCTCTCAACGATGTTTCGACCGGGGCTACGAATAAAACAAGGGCACTTAATGATTGGACTAGTAATAGGGCACTATGCAACAACGGTACGCTAGATCCAAACCCTCGAACTTATATGCCGGCGAACAAAAACACCTATACCCTCCAGAGTTAATCTGCGATAATGGGGTATCCTTAACTGGGCATAAATGTACTCTACTTCAGGCTAACCCACACTGGTATAGCCTGATAACAAACAAGATGCAAGTTACGTTAAAATGCATAAAAGGGAAGCTATGGAAAGATCAATTAAATCACTGCAAGATTTAATACAATAAAAAGATGCTTCAATATAGTTACTCTAAACAACAATAAACTCTTCACTCCTATCTGAAAGAAAGTGAAGTATAGTCCTACAGCATAGACCTGGAAACTTCTGAAAAAAGTCTGATGCTCATAAGATGCTCGTATCTAATCTTGAACTATATAAAGGCAGGAGGCAGGACACAACACGTGTAAACTGAATACACTAAAAGATAGGACATATAATGTTAACTGACACGAGAATACTATAAATGCGCACCGGTAGTAATGCTCGACACTAAAAGAAGTACTTCCTCATCAACGAAACAGTCTGCTATGGTTGTGCAACTCAACAACAACCTAGACTAATAAAGGCTGTGAATAATAATGTGTACATATCAAAGAGCTTATATTAAATACTAACAAGTGTCTACTCAATTAATAATGTCTATCTGGAATACTCTAGGTAAGGAACTGTGGTTGAGCAAGACAGGCTCGTAGCCTAGCGATGTCCTTAAGACTGCATCCTTTAAGTTTTGTTAATTGACTGGGGTGCTCTCTTGATAGATCCAGATCACAAGTATCTGGTTCTATCCTGGCGACCCTCAAAAGATAAGCAAAGAGGCAGCAAAGTGTGGAACTGGAACAGGCTAAAACCCTCAGTCAACACAATGCTGCACTCGTAAAGAACGCAAGCGAAAAGACAACACAGGCTACCACAGGACCGGTCGAAGTCGTGTAGGTATAAGCAAACCATACACACATCGGGGACAACGACTACAGTTACCTTATCCCAGTCTAGCATTAAATCAAAGAGCAGAAACACTAAATCAATAATGGAGACACACACAGAGTTCTTAACCTCTACTAACTAAGAACCCTCAAAACCTATTCTAAGTACATGTAAATATCTCAGAGGACGGCGCATGCAATACAATGGGCCGGCTATGGAAACCGTATGCAGAACCCAAGGGGGTAAGTAATTGAATAAAGGTGAGGAGCAATGGAAAAGAAGAAGGTCAGAGAGAGAGAGACAGTGGTAAAGGGGGTGATCGGGAGAGAGTATGCAAAGGGATGTTGGAAGCATTTACGCCAAGCCTGTCCTGAGGAGAACAGCTCCTGTGGACCGCAGGAGCCCACAAAGGCGCGATGGTCGGCCAATCACGGGCCGATACGTCACAAGGCAGAAGGCCCCTAGGATGCGCCAGGAACCACCAGCCAATCAAAGGTGAGGGAAAGACCGCGCGAGCGGGAAAACTCCTCTGAGCGAGGCAACACATACATACGTACGCATATATTACCACCTCGCTGCCTATATCTCTCTTTCTCCTTAACTCTACACACAGCATCTTATATTCTATCAATGATATAAAATACCTCCCGTTGTCACAGACGAAAATAAAGACCACCACTGGACTGTCTGTGACAATGCGAGTACTAGGAAATAAAGAACAACATTCTCTGATAACTGTAGCCCATTTCACTGCCCTGGCGAGCGCTAGTGGCTAACGAGAGGCGATTCTGCCAACACTGGTAGACGTCACACCCCGCCCAAGATATGGGATGCTCAACATTAGGCGAGCACCATATCTGACAAGGCAAAATGCCAACAAGACCCGCCACACCTAGCCACTCCACCAGAAATGAAATGCAAAGCTCAATTCTTACATAAAACAAAATTTTAGCATAAAGACAATCTTATAACCCCTCCCAAACATAATAGTATAATTTTAGCCTGCTATGCTCCCTGAGCGAGCTTCACAGAGCCCAGCCTACTAAGTGAAAGACAGGTTCAACTTAGGACTTTAGCTATAACATTGGCAACTTACAATTAACTATCAAAAAGAAAGAGTTTTTATGTGATTTTTGTATTTAATTTTAATGACGTTTTTGATGGCTCTTCTACAGAGGCAAGCCTTATTTTTCTCCACTCTCAACACACACTGACTGAACGGCGAGGGTTCTCCTGCAAACAAACCCTCCCGTGACAAACAATCAGCCAAAACATTATCAGTGCCCTTAGCATGCCACACATCCAACTTATATTCCGGCAGCAAAACAACACCTGACACTGATAAACTGCCCAGTTCATCACAAGACTGGCATTTCTCAACGCTCTTTCCGGCAACGGGGCCTGCCAATAACCTTTCACTAGTTCTACCTTCGTGACGAGCGAGGCAGCCCCGATGCGGTCTATGGTATCGTCAACTCTAGGTAATGGATAGGCGTCTGTCAGGGATAATGCTTCCACACTCTTGCAATCACCATACACACAGATCTTGCCACTCAACTCAGGTTGCAAACTCACTGGCAACGACCACTCACGATATCCTTTATCCCTCAGACCCTTTTTCCACATGTCGTCTAGCTCTGTTTTCACGACAGGCTGTTGAGCAGGATTTATATGGTAGGGAACTAACTTGAGCCTTGCACTGTCTCCAGCCTCCATGTCGGATTCTACCCCGTACATCAGGCCTGGAGAAGCAACAAACATGCGGATGTACTGCCACAGCCTAGTAAACAACTTCTCTTGGCGCTCAGGAACAAGAGGTTGCAACTTATCTCGAAGAACAACATGCCTAGTGCCCTCCCACAACCCAGCCGAGACCGCAGCTTCTAAACTATTGTCTCCCTCCTTCTCCACCTTCGTCCCTAGGACAGCCAGGTCATGAGAGGGACAATCAGTACCACCTGTGCAGTCACTCCCATAGTTCATAATTGCTAAGGCTTCCCCACCGATACCGTACATGCGCACCCCCGCATTCCTTGCGACTACATCTGCCAGCGCAGCATCACCGCCTTCAGCGACATAGCCAGATACAGTCGGTCTATGGTAGGGCTGTTGCATTCGACTAGAGCAGCATTGGGAGGCTATGCGACGACCGGGCACATCCACTCCACAGCCCACCTCACCAATCTGCTCAATGTCCTCCTTCTGACCACCACCCTTGGCAGCCATGGGTCGACCCTGACCGGACAACCATGCCAAAGCCTCGTCGCCCACCTTGAACCATCAAAACGAGGCCAACGGTCTATTCACACTCAAGTGACCTGCCAGCGGAACATCGTGCACCACATGAGTTGTGAGGCCTGGGTGCTCGGCACGACCAGTGGGGTATGAACCGAGCTGGTGCTGGAGCGCTGCACACTGCTGCTCAGGCAGGTGCTCTAGCGCTTCCACAGCCACCAGACTCGTGTCCACCGCCCACTGCTCCGCCGAGACATGACAATCCCAACTCCCCTCCACCTGTGCCCCACTGCCCCCCTCTCCTTCTCCACCTTGGCTGCTGCAGACCAACGTAGGGACAGTAGGCTGCTCAGGTGGTTGCCTCACAAACTCCTTTAGCAGGTTCACATGACATGTTTCCCCGTCCTCGTGTTCAATAGCCCCGTTCCCACAACTCTCCTCCACCTGGGAACTACTCAGTCGTGGAGTGCCATCACGCCCAACCATGTCACTAGGGGTGACAGGTTCTGGGGCCACTCCGGAGCTCACCTCTGGGTCAAGTACTGAGTCGCCAAGGAGAGCCGCTGGAGCAAAACTCACAAAACTCCCAACTTTAGCTTTCTCCTTCCGACCGTTCCTCCGCTGGTCTAGAGACTGAGGAGTAGGCTGTGACACCTTAGATGCACGAGATCGGGTGACAACACAAGCCCTCTGCTGTGATTGACACCTCTCGACCAACTCCTGCCCCTCCCTACTCACGTCGGCCGCCCTCTCGGCAGCGACTAAGGGTGGAACCTCAGAAGCAGGCACCGCAAAGTCGTTGCCGAGAAGAAGGTCGACACCCTCTACTGGCAATTTCTCTACGATTCCAACATCAATCTCCCGTGTCACACCATCAACCTCCAGCTCCACTTGGACCAACGGGTATGACCTTTTAGCATTAATACCCTGCACCACAACCACCCGTGCCGCGTTTATAGTTTGGCCTAAAAGTTTTTCATCAGAGTCTGGGATGCACCTGTATCACGCAACAACTCCAACCCATGCTTGCAACCAGCCCAACTCACGCAGCCACGCCCTCTATGGTCGCAAAAAGCATCGCGGACAGGTTTCGAGCCTTCCGGACACTTCTTCACTGGCTGTGCCCCTGCATCGGACATATCACCCCGGGTAAATGCAGAAGACCTCAGAGACACCCCAATGTTGCTAGCCAAAGACACGACTGCTGTAGGTTGGTTACTAGGGCAGGAACGTGCGAAATGCCCATTGTTATGACACTTAAAACACTCTACTTCACCCTTGGACTTCCCCTGAGGTAGGGAAGGGCCCTGACCTTTCTTAAACGGGACAGTTTTAGGTTTGTGATATAAATTGATATCATTGCTCTTACTCTCGTTATTAAATTGTGCATCACTGACTCGAGGGGGTGGAGTGTTGCGCCCCTTGTTAACTGCATTGGTCCGTTGTGCAGACCCGCACCCACGAATCAGCGACATTCTCAGGTCAGCCAACTCAGCTGCCTTTTGTAGAGTTTTAGGCTGTTTCTCTTTGAGGTTCAAAGTCAGTTCACCGCCTGTGCACTTGAAAAATTGCTCTAGAAGGACTAACTGCTCAAGCTCCTCGAATGTCGTTACCTTCTCTGACCTCCGCCAATTTTTCAATGCATCAGACAGTTCCCGGGCATGTTCTAGAAAAGTGCACTCACGACCCTTCGTAACACCCCGAAACTTCAACCTATATGTCTCTGGTTGTAACTCTTACGCCCGCAGAACAGCTTCCTTCAGTACCTCATAATCGATGCAAGACTCCAAAGGCAACACATCATATGCCTTGAGTCCTTTGCCAACCAACCTAGAGGAAACAAGGGCTGCCCACTTAACCTCGGGCCATTGGTGCTCCCGGCACTTCTTCTCAAAACGCAGGAAAAACTCGGTGACACCCGACTCGTCAAATGCAGGGACTAACTTAAGAAGGTGCGATAAAGACTGATCAAGACCTCGATTCCCAGAACCGAGACGCTGCCCTGTCGACTCCACCCTAGACTTCTCAAGATCTCTGTCTGCACAGTACTTCGTAGCCTCAACCTGAAGCTCAGCTTCCCGCTGCTGCTGCTGCTGAATCCTAGCCATCTCTCTGCTGCTTAGCCATCTCAAGCTGCTGCTGCTGCTCAGATTCATGCTTTCGTTGCTCAGCCTGCATTTTAGCCATCTCAAACTGGAAGAGCATGTCTGCAGTTAAACCTTGAGGAGGAGGAGATGCAACAATTGGAGACCCACCCAGTGACAAACCTCGCTGCCAGTGACTATCGGCCTGTGGGAACGTACCTGGCTCCGGAGCCCGAGGGGGCGCCATGGTAGGAGTCGAGTGGAATGGGGGCTGGGCCGAAAGCACCCCAGCTCCCGCTCCACCCGAAGCCCCACGCACCCCGCCGAGCTCACAGGCCGCCAGGTCACCTCTCGTCATGCTGCTAGTGCCCACATGACCCATGACCGTGGCCAAACACTGGAGACCATACCGATCAATCCCCGACACCCGATCAACAGTAATAGGCATCTCCAGAAACTCCCTTGCATCCTCCTCACTAGTTATTACTCTAATGCCTTCTAACAAACCCCGCTGCTGCACCTCAGAGTCTGCTTCCCGTACTGTGTCCTCACTGTGCATTGATCCGTCGTTCGACATCGTGTCCACCGAAAATTCTCAAAGTTTATAAAAAAAAAGGAGTACCTAAACTCTCATGTAGCACTATTCACTCAAAAAAAGCTCGAAGACAACTCAAGTGCTATACTACGTTGCCAAAAAAAAATTCCATGTGTCCAAAATATTCCTCAAAAAACAAATGTCCAACAATCCTACAATTCTTTCTTAGATACTAGGCAAGGTCGCCATTTGTTACGACCGAGGCTACGAATAAAACAAGGGCACTTAATGATTGGACTAGTAATAGGGCACTATGCAACAACGGTACGCTAGATCCAAACCCTCGAACTTATATGCCGGCGAACAAAAACACCTATACCCTCCAGAGTTAATCTGCAATAACGGGGTATCCTTAACTGGGCATAAATGTACTCTGCTTCAGGCAAACCCACACTGGTATAGCCTGATAATAAACAAGATGCAAGTTACGTTAAAATGCATAAAAGGGAAGCTATGGAAAGATCAATTAAATCACTGCAAGATTTAACCCTTCTTTGGCGGCGCGCATCATATGTCGAGTGAAAGAAATTTGGACTATGTGGCGGCTCACAACATAAGTCGTGTGGCATTTTCAGCACGTAATGTTGCTGAGAGAGAGAGAGACAAGTGGTGGCAGGAGAGTAGCGAGCGTATGACTGCTCCAGACCACCGCGGTGGACCAACTGACATGAATCCCACCATCCTCCACCCTCTCACACTCGCTACATAGTGAATTGTGTGGGGAAAGTACCGAGTTACATGGTTTTTGCACTCGTGTTGCGCGGTTGTTGCAAGAAAACTAGCGGTCATACAAGGATCGTTGTGGTGTCATTGGAAAGCTCTGTTTATGCTCTTTCAGGGATAGATACTTGTTTTACGCTCTGGGTCTTATTTAGGCATGAAAATGATCACGTAAACAGCCCTATATTGGGTAAAAACACCCCGCTGGTGGCTACATATTATTTACCGCCTAGGCCGCTCGTTAGGTGTTAATACAATAAAATTATGCTTCAATATAGTTACTCTAAACAACAATAAACTCTTCACTCCTATCTGAAAGAAAGTGAAGTATAGTCCTACAGCATAGATCTGGACACTTCTGAAGAAAGTCTGATGCTCATAAGATGCTCGTATCTAATCTTGAACTATATAAAGGCAGGAGGCAGGACACAACACGTGTAAACTGAATACACTAAAAGATAGGACATATAATGTTAACTGACACGAGAATACTATAAATGCGCAACGGTAGTAATGCTCGACACTAAAAGAAGTACTTCCTCATCAACGAAACAGTCTGCTATGGTTGTGCAACTCGACAACAACCTAGACTAATAAATGCTGTGAATAATAATGCGTACATAATTATCAAAGAGCTTATATTAAATACTAACAAGTGTCTACTCAATTAATAATGTCTAGCTGGAATACTCTACGTAAGAAACTGTGGTTCAGCAAGACAGGCTCGTAGCCTAGCGATGTCCTTAAGACTGCATCCTTTAACCCGTGGAGCCCCGGCTAGTTTTGTAATGTTTGTTCACCAGAACCCGGCCGGTTTTCAAAATTTTTTTTTATTCCAGAAACAATAGCGAATGGGTTAGGAATGAAGGAAAAACCACGAAAAAACGCTCAAAAAGCTTAAAGAATGGTCCTACAGAGCCCCCGAAAACGTATTTTATTTTACAAGAGTAAAAAATTGAAGGCAATTATCCCCAAAAAACAGGTTATTGCGCGCTCACGCGCACGCACGTGGACTTTGAGAGTTTTCAACCATCGGCACGGTTGCATGGAATACGTACACAGTTCCCATACAAATCTGAGCCATCTTGAGTGGCTACACCTGAGGTTACGGTCAGCGCAATTAGGGTGATGCGTCAGACGCGTCGCTGGGGCTGTGCGTTACATACATCGCCGACGCGTCAGACGCGTCGCTGGGGCTGTACGGGTTAAGTTACGTTAATTGACTGGGGTGCTCTCTTGATAGATCCAGATCACAAGTATCTGGTTCTATCCTGGCGACCCTCAAAAGATAAGCAAAGAGGCAGCAAAGTGTGGAACTGGAACAGGCTGAAACCCTCAGTCAACACAATGCTGCACTTGTAAAGAACGCAAGCGAAAAGACAACACAGGCTACCACAGGACTGGTCGAAGTCGTGTAGGTATAAGCAAACCATACACACATCGGGGACAACAACTACAGTTACCTTATCTCAGTCTAGCATTAAATCAAAGTGCAGAAACACTAAATCAATAATGGAGACACACACAGAGTTCTTAACCTCTACTAACTAAGAACCCTCAAAACCTATTCTAAGTACATGTAAATATCTCAGAGGATGGCGCATGCAATACAATGGGCCGGCTATGGAAACCGTATGCAGAACCCAAGGGGATAAGTAATTGAATAAAGATGAGGAGCAATGGAAAAGAAGAAGGTCAGAGAGAGAGACAGTGGTAAATGGGGTGATTGGGAGATAGTATGCAAAGGGATGTTAGAAGCATGCACGCCAAGCCTGTCCTGAGGAGAACAGCTCCTGTGGACCGCAGGAGCCCACAAAGGCGTGATGGTCGGCCAATCACGGGCCGATACGTCACAAGGCAGCAGGCCCCTAGGACGCGCCAGGAACCACCAGTCAATCAAAGGCGACGGAAAGCCCGCACGAGCGGGAAAACTCCTCCGAGCGAGGCAACACATACATACGCACGCACATATTACCACCTCGCTGCCTATATCTCTCTTTCTCCTTAACTCTACACACAGCATCTTATATTCTATCAATGATATAAAATACCTCCCGTTGTCACAAACGAAAATAAAGACCACCACTGGACTGTCTGTGACAATGCGAGTACTAGGAAATAAAGAACAACATTCCCTGATAACTGTAGCCCATTTCACTGCCCTGGCGAGCGCTAGTGGCTAACGAGTGTGTTACGACCGGGGCTCATATAAAACAAGGGCTATTAATCATTGGACTAGGAAAGCACACAGCCACAACAGTAACACTAGATCCAACCCCTGAACTTATAATGCCAGCGCACAAAAACACCTATAGCCTCCAGAGTTAAATCTGCGATAACGGGGTATCCTATAACTCAGTATAAGTGCACTACTACTACAGGCTGATGATCTCTGATACAGCCTGATCACAACAACATACAATTACGGTAATAAGGTATACTAGGAAAAGATAGAGATCTTAATTAAATCACTGCAATGATTTAATGCAAACTAGAAGAAGGTATATTTAAAGTTACTCTAAACAATAATGAACTGTCACTCCTATACTAAAGAAAGTGAACGAAAGTCCCAAAGCATCGAGCAGGAATCTTCTGAAGAAAGTCTGATGCTGGGGTAAGATGATCGTATCGGATTTTGAACTGTAGTATAAAGCAGGAACAGGATATGACAATTGTAAGGACATATTGGGTTAACTGGCACGGGAATAATAACTGCGCAATAGTAGGAACTCAAACAGCAAAAGAAGTACTTCCTCATCAACGAAACAGCCTACTAGGGTTGTGCAACTCAACAACAACCTAGACTAATAAATGCCGTGAATAATAATGCATACATAACAGAAAGAGTTTATAATCTAAATCTGGTGTCTGCTAGGCGAATAAAGTCTAGCTGGGATGTAGTAGGCTAGGAAACAATGGCTGAGCAAGCGGCTCGTAGCCTAGCGAAGTCCTTAAGGCTGTGTGGCCAAATTACATTAATTGACGGGGTGCTCTCTTGAGAGATCCAGATCGCTAGTATCTGGTTCTCTCCTGGCGACCCTCTCAAAGTCAAAGCAAACGAGTTAGCACAGTGTTGGGTGGCAGAGGCAAAAGCCCTCACTCACAACACAGTGCTAAACTCACAAGGTACACAGTCAGAAAGACCACGTAGGCTTCCCACGTCTCCGTTGCGATTGTACAGGTTCAACAAAATCTAGTACACATCGGAAATCACAACACCAGTAGCCTTATCCCAGTCTAGCATTAAATCCCCCACCAGACCACCAAGATACAGGAAGGGAGACACCGTGAGTGTGTCAAACCTCTACAGACAAAAATGGTAACCCTTCCAAAATGCCTAACTAAACATGTGTTATTTGAGAGCTTCAGCATATAATACGATGGCCGATATATGAAATCGTGCAGAACCAAAGGGAAGTTATGATATTAAATAGAGTAGAAGAATGAGAGGTAAGAAGTTGAGAGAGAGAGAAAGTGCTCTATAGGTAGAAGTCGGGAGACAGGGGGGCAAGGGACAGTGAAGGGTATGCTAGTCAGGAAAGCTCTGAGGAAGGAACTCCTCGGGACCCCTCCAGGATCACACACAAAGGCATGGTGGTCAGCCAATCACAGGCTGCTACATCACCAGGCAGCTACATCACCAGGCAGCAGGGCTGCAGAAGGCGCCAGGAACCACCAGCCAATCAAGAGGCGTGAGACGGCACGCGCGTGAGCCTACAAAGCGAGGGGGGAGGCAGCACATGTATACGCACGCACACACTACCACCCCACTGCCTATATTATTCTCTCTCCTTAACTATATACAATGCATCCTATGTTCAACTCATGATATAAAATGCTTCCCGTTGTCACAGACGAAAATAAAGACCTCCATGGGACTGTCTGTAACAACACGAACACTATGAAAGAAAGAACAATATTGTAGATACTGTAGCCAAATACCTTGCCCTGGCGAGTGTTAGCGAGTGGCCAAGCGTGTGGCTGAGCCCACGTGGCGTTCTGCTGAGCTGCAGGCGTCACACCCCACCCAAGATATTAGACGCTCAACCATTAGCTCCATATCTGACAAGCAGAACCCAGATAAGACTTGCCACCCCTAACCACTTCGCCACAAAGAAAGGCAAAGCTCAGTTCACATAAAAAACTACAAATTACAACCCCTCCCAACACAATAGCTTAATTAATTCATACTGCTATGTTCCTAGAGCGAGCCTCTACTAGCCCAGCCTTCTGAGAGAAGCACAGGTTCGACTCAGAACTGTAGCTATAACATACTTAAAAAATTTAACTATTAAAGAAAGAGTTTTTATAGAATTTTCATTTTTAATATGTTTTTGGCGGCTGCACTTACAGGGGCAAGCCAATTTTACTCCACTCTCAACACACACTGACTGAACGGCGAGGGTTCTCCTGCAACCAAACCCTCCTGTGACAAACAATCAGCCAAAACATTATCAGTGCCCTTAGCATGCCACACATCCAACTTGTGTTCCGGCAGCACAACAACACCTGACACTGATAAACTGCCCAGTTCATCACCAGACTGGCACTTCTCTTCGATCTTTCCGGCAACGGGGCCTGCCAATAACCTTTCACTAGTTCTACCTTCGTGATAGGTGATGCAGCCCCGAGGCGGTCTATGGTGTCGTCAACTCTCGATAAGGTATAGGCGTCTGTCAGGGATAATGCACACACACACACACACTCAACACACTCACTGATCTTGCCACTCAACTCAGGTTGCAAACTCACTGGCAACGACCACTCACAATATCCTTTATCCCTCAGACCCTTTTTCCACATGTCATCTAGCTCTGTTTTCACAACAGGCTTTTTAGCAGGATTTATACGGTAGGGAATTAAACTGAGCCTCGCACTGTCTCCAGCCTCCATGTCAGATTCTACCCCGTACATCAGGCCTGGAGAAGCAACAAAAATGCGGATGCACTGCCACAGCCTAGTAAACAACTTATTTCGCAGAACAACAATCCTAGTGCCCTCCCACAACCCAGCCAAGACCGCAGCTTCTAACCTGTAGTCTCCCTCCTTCTCCACCTTCGTCCCTAGAACAGCCAGGTCATGAGAGGGACAATCAGTACCACCTGTGCAGTCACTCCCATAGTTCACTATTGCTAAGGTTTCCCCGCCGATACCGTACATGCACACCCCCGCATTCCTTACGACTACATCTGCCTGCGCAGCATCACCGCTTTTAGCGACATGGCCAGATACAGTCGGTCTATGGTAGGGCTGTTGCAATTGACTAGAGCAGCATTGGGAGGCTATGCGACGACTGGGCACTTCTATGCCACAGCCAACCTCACCAATCTGCTCAAAGTCCTCCTTTTGACCACCACCCTTGGCAGCCATGCGTCGACCCTGACCTGGCAACCATGCCAAAGCCTCGTCGCCCACCTTGAACCACCGAAACAACGAGGCTAACGGTCTCCCAACATTCACGTGACCTGCCCGCTGAACATCTTGCACCGCCTGAGTTGTGAGGCTCAGGGGCTCAGCACAACCAGTGGGGTATGAATCGAGCTGGTGCTGGAGCGCTGCACACTGCTGCTCAGGCAGGTGCTCTAGTGCTTCCACAGCCACCAGACTCGTGTCCCCCGCCCACTGCTCCGCCAAGACATGATAATCCCTATTCTCCTCCACCTGTGACCTACTGCCTCCCTCTCCTTCTCCACATTGGCCGCTGCAGACCAACGCAGGGACAGTAGGCTACTCAGGTGGTTCCCTCACAAACTCCTCCAACAGGTTCACATGACATGTTTCCCCGTCCTCGTGTTTGATTTCGACAGCACCATTACCACACTTCTGAACCTCCGGATCCTCCAACTGCAGTTTACAAATATCTGAGGGAACCAACCTGTCTAGATGCTTCCGAAGCAACCCAAGTCCTACCCCAATATCAAACTGAGCAACCCTTTTTTCTCTCAGTGTGTAACGTTGCTGCCTCGGAGTCTCTTCCTGTCCTACCTCCTCACTAGCTGTGACAGGTCCTGGGGCTTCTCCAGACTCCAACAATGGTGCCAATACTGAGTCGCCAAGAAGTGCTGCTGGTACTAAACTCTCCAAACTTTTACCAACATTAGCCGTCTTCTTCCGACCGTTCCTCCGTTGATCAGAAGACTGAGGAATAGGCTGTGACACTTTGGATGCAAGTGGTCCAGTAACAACGCACGCCATAGGTTGTACTTGACACTTCTCTACCCACTCCTGTTCCTCCCTACTCACGTCGGCCGGCTTCTCGGCAACGACTAAGGGTGAAACCTCAGAAGTAGGCACCGCAAAGTCGTTGCCGAGAAGGAGGTCGACGCCCCCAACAGGCAAGTTCTCCACAACACCCACATCCAACTCTCGTATCACACCATCCACCTCCAGTTCCATCCTGACCAACGGGTATGACTTGACAGCATTGATACCCTGCACCACAACCACCCGTGCCGCGTTTATTGGTCTACCAGTAAAGTTCTTCATTAAAGTCTGAGAGGCACCAGTGTCTCGCAACAGCTCAACTCCATGCTTCTTACCAGCCCACCTCACGCAGCCATGCCCTCGATGGTCACAAAAGACATTGCGGACAGGGTTCGAGCCTTCCGGATTCTTCTCCACTGGCTGTGTCCCAGCCTCTGACGTTATACCCCGGGCAAACTCAGACGACTTCGGGGACACCCCAATGTTGCGAGCCAAAGACACAACTGCACTAGGTAGCTTGCTTGGACAGGCTCTTGCAAAATGCCCCTGCTCATGACAATGAAAACACTCTAACTCCCCCTTGGGCTTCCCTTGAGGTGGGGAAGGGCCCTGACCCTTCTTAAACGGGACGGTATTAGGTTTATGGTCAGACTTAGTATCGTTGCTCTTGTTGTAATGGTTATATGGTGTATCACTGACTCGGGGGGGTGGAGTGTTGCGCCGCTTGTTACCTGCATCGTTCCGTTGTGCAGACCCGCGCCCACGAATCAGTGACATCCGAAGGTCAGCCATCTCAGCTGCCTCCTGAAGAGTTCTTGGGTTTTTCTCTTTAAGATTCAACGTCAGATCGCTGCCCGTACACTTCAAAAATTGTTCTAGAAGCATCGGCTGTTTCAACTCCTCAAACGTCAATGACTTCTCAGAACGCAGCCAGTTTCTAAATGCATCGGACAGATCCCTGGCATGCTCAAGAAAGGTGCACTCACGACCCTTCGTTACACCCCGGAACTTCAATCTGTACGTCTCTGGTTGTAACTCATATGCCCGCAGGACAGCCTCCTTCAATACCTCTTAATCGATGCACGACTTCAAGGGCAACGCATCATATGCCTTGAGTCCTTTGCCAATCAATCTAGAGGAAACAAGGGCTGCCCACTTAACCTCGGGCCATTGGTGCTCCCGGCACTTCTTCTCAAAACGCATAAAAAGTTCAGTGACACCCGACTCATCAAATACAGGGACCAACTTGAGCAGGTGCGATAACGACTGATCAAGACCTCGATTCCCAGAACCGAGACGCTGCCCTGTCGACTCCACCCTAGACTTCTCAAGATCTATGTCTGCACAGTACTTAGCCTTTCTCTCCTCAGCCTCAGTCTCATATCTGGACCTTCTCTCCTCAGCCTCACTCTCTCGCTGCCATTGCTCGAGCTCATATCTGGCCCTTCTCTCCTCAGCCTGAATCTTAGCCATCTCAAACTCCCGCTGCTGCTGCTCAGATTCCCGCTTCTGCTGCAGCTGCATCTCAGCCATCTCAAGCTGGAAGAGCATATCTGAAGTTAAACCTTGAGGAGGAGGAGATGCAACAATTGGAGACTCACCCAAGTGCAAACCACGCTGCCAGTGACTATCGGCCTGCGGGACCGTACCCGGCTCCGGAGCCCGAGGGGGCGCCATGGTAGGAGTCGAGTGGAATGGGGGCTGGGCCGAAAGTGCCCCAGCTCCCGCTCCACCCGAAGCCCCACGCACCCCGCCGAGCACACAGGCCACTGTTACGTTCTGGGATATATAAACACTGGGCTCTTTCTATTGGACTAGGTATGCGGCAACAAGCAACAACGGAAAACGCTAGATCCAACCCTTATCTATAAACCCAGGCAACAAACCACCCTAAACCGTCAAGAGTCCTGCCTGGACAACGAGGTATCCTATGACTCGGTTAAAGGGTGCACGCACTATAGACTGCTGATAGTCAAGCAGGCTATATAAAAGATCACACAATTAAGTTGACTAAAAGCTTCAAGGAACAGATAGATAACGGAATTAAATTGCAGAAACAATTTAATAACAAACTAGAAGAAAGTACATTTAACGTTACGTTAATTAATACAACTAATCACCCCTGCGTGAAAGAAGGTGAAAGCAAACAGTCCTCAAAACATCGTACAGGTAGACAAGATGCGGGTCTCTAAACTGCATGCGGCTACTGTAGGATCTGATGCTTAGCAAAGAAAGAAGTTACGGATTTAGAGAACTCTTAACTCATAAGCAGGAATAAATACTAGTGATAGGCCATACAGTGTATAATGGCATAGGTATAATTAAATAAAGGCAGCAACTCGCAACATAACCACATACAGGTGTGCTTCTCACTGTTAGTCAGGCAAGCCTGCTCGGACAGAGTCTCTAAGCCCCACCCTGACTCACAATGCTAACAAAAAACGGTAAACTGTGGCACAATAACAAGCATACAGATATAATAAACCACTAGCTGTTAATCTGACAGGCGGTAGAGGTCTAGCCGGAAGGATATAGGCTTCGGATACCCGGGCTGAGCCACCTGCTCTAGCCTAGGGACGTTCCCAGGTCTGTGCGCCAAATTACTCTAATTGAAAGGGTGCTCTCTTGAGAGACTCAGATCACAAGTATCTGACTCTCTCCTGGCGACCCTCAAACAAAAGCAAGACGTGCTAGCGCAGTGCTGAGTGGACTAGGCAAGGGCCCTCACACAACACAACACTAGACACACAGGGACACAGACAAGAAAATGCCCCCAGACTCCCACGGGTATCCTAGTAAAGTCGTGCGGGTCCACAGGACTCTCACCAACAGACTTTACTTAAAGAATCGCAAAAAGCCTCCCCTCCGGTCTAGCCCCTGCTAACCTGACACAAGAACACACTAGCAAGCATGAAACCACCATATATGAGAAAACAAAAAAGCTTCCTAGGTCTCCTTAACAATTACATCTCTGCATAAGGCCCAAAATCCTATCTAATTATCTGAGAGCTCGTCGTTAATACAATAATAGATATAAGGTCTATCAAGGGGATGGGATAATTAAATATATTGGTGAAGTAGTGGAAAGAAGGTATACAAAGTAAGAGAGAAAGTTTCTAAGTGGGGTTGAGAGGGATAGATATCAAGGGGGTCCGAAGGGTACGACAGTGAGGTGAGCTCTGAGTCTTGAATCTGTCTGGACCCCGCCCTAGGCATGCAAAATACATCCCATGCTTGGCAACACTCAACACAGTTGCCGGGTCAAAATCCTCTACCCCTTGTGCGAGTCGAAACTAAGCCTAAAAATCAAATGCACGTGGCAACATCAGGCTCGTCCCAAGCTGGACTCTCCGCGCGAAGCAACGTCCCCCAGCCGGTCTCTCTCTCCCGCTCGTCTCCTCCCACTCTCACTAGACTTACATCTTATATATTATAATGAAACGATCAACTATCGAGAATAAAATATACTAAGATGCGTTGGTTAAGAATAAGGGCAGCTTCAAGCTGTGAAACAACATAAGAATATCCCAGACATTAGTTACATTGTCGTAGGATATATACTAAGGAAAAGCCGGCGGCTGCCGCCAGCCGGTTTCTAAACGGCTGGGCAGCCGACGCGCGCGCATGCCCGCACGTGGCTACTATGCAGGAGCATCACACCTCCCCCAAGATATAAGACCCTTGACTAAGTTCTTCATATCTAACAGAAAGCTTCTCATAGTACCACACACTGTTGCGACACAAGGCACTATATATAAAAAAAATGAAGATTGTTGCACTCCACCGAGCAAGTTCAACTAACTTAGCGACAATAAGCGAAAACATTCAACTTAGATACTGCTACAACATCTTATACAAAATTCTACACGTTATAAAAATAAAGAGTTTTTATAAGGTTTTTCTATCTATCTATCTATCTATTGCCTGACGCCGTGATCCCCGAAGGGGTGGCCACGAACGAACCGCCCCCATGCACCTCTGTCCCCAGTCAGTCGACGGCCCTCCCCCCCAACCAGCACCGCCTTCGTTCATGTACTTCCTCACTCCATCCTTCCACCTCATATTCGGTCTACCTCTCACCCTCTTAGTCATTCTCTCGCTTTCCATACGTTCCATATGGCCGAACCATCTCAAGTTGTTCCTTTTCACACTTTCCAGCACATCTACCTCCACACCACACCTCCTTCTTACTTCCTCATTAGTCTGTCTATCCCTCCATGTAACTCCGCACGCACTCCTTAAGTAATTCATTTCCACTGCTCTCACTCTTGGTCTGAGTCTCTCAACCAACGTCCATGCTTCGCTTCCGTAAGTCAGTGTCGGGATTACCACACTGTCATGCAAGGTCTTCTTCACTTCCATACTGACCACCCTATTTCTTGTTACTGCTTTTAGCATTCCTACAACCCTCTTCCCCTGTTGTACCCTCTCCCGCACCTCTTCATCCATAGTCCCATCTTTACTCAACACACTGCCCAGATACTTAAAAGAGTTGACGATCTCCATAGCCTGACCGTTCAGCTTCACCTCACACTCTGTGACTTCACCCCTTTCGAAGACCATAACCTTGCTCTTCCCCGTATTTACCTTCAAATTCCGTTTTTCGCACACTGTTCCAAACTCATTTACCAGACCCTGCAACTCCCATTCATTATCACTCATCAGAACTGTATCATCCGCAAACAGCAGTATAGGTAGCTTCCACTCAATTCCCTCCCTTTTCAGCAATACACCAACATCCACTGCTCTTGATAGTATTTCTTTCATAACTCCATTCATATACAGTAAACAACCACGGGGACATCACACACCCCTGTTTCAAACCAACATTCAGGTCAAAGAACTCGCTCTGCTCACTCTCCACACGTACTGCCGCCTTTGCACCCTCATACATGCTCTTCACTGCTTTCAGCAACTTGCCCTCTACTCCGTATATTCTAAGTACTTTCCACAAACCTTCTCTATCCACTCTGTCATAGGCCTTCTCCAAGTCCATAAAGGCAACATACACCTTTTGTTTCTTCTCCAGATACTTCTCCACAACACAATTCAGGGTAAAAATCTGATCTACACATCCTCTTCCCTTCCTAAAACCTCCCTGCTCGTCGCCTATCCATTTCTCCGTTCTCACTCTCACTCTCTCAATCACTACCCTACTGTATACCTTCCCTACTACGCTTAGAAGACATATTCCTCGGTGGTTACCACACACTCCTCTTTCCCCTTTGCCCTTATATAGGGGGACTATTATGCCAGTCTTCCAGTCATCGGGTGCACTCCCCTTCTCCCATGCTAGTTTGCACATTTTCCATACCCATTCTATCACTATCTCACCACCATACCTCAACATTTCCCCACACACTCCATCTGTTCCTGGTGCTTTCCCCAACTTCACTCTTTTCATGGCTTCCCACACTTCTGACCTCCTGATCCCCACCTCCTCCTCCACTACTTCTCTTCTTCTCCCTCCCATACCATATCCAGCTATGTTTGCTGGCTCTTCATTCCTTTCATTTAGCAACTCACTGAAGTACTCCCTCCATCTTTCGACTCTCTCTTGCTTCTCGGCTAGCATTCTCCCATTCTTATCTTTCACACCCTTACTGTTTCCCTTGCTACCTTCCCTAACTTTTAAGGTTTTTGCTTTTTTTAATTTGTTTTTTTCGGCTGAACTACAGTGACAGCCTATTTTCCTCCACACTCAACCCTCAATCCTGTGGCAGTCTAACCAACATCATCCACCCTTGATAGACAATCCGCTATCACGTTATCAGAACCGGCAATATGGCGTATGTCCAGATTATACTCCTGAAGCATGAGTGACCACCTGGTCAGCCTCATATTCCGGTTATGAAACTGATTCAAGAATTTCAGAGGGTGATGATCGGTATAAACCACTACGACTGGTCCGAAAGCAGGAACATATACATCGAAGTGCCTGAGCGCCAGCACTATCGCCAGGAGTTCTTTTTCAATTACAGAGTAATTCCTTTGTGCACTATTGAATTTTTTACTGTAAAAATTCACTGGATGTTCGATACCTTCATCATCTGTCTGTAACAAGACAGCCCCAGCCCCTATGCCACTAGCATCAGTCGCCAGCTGAAAAGGTCTGCTGAAGTCCGGGGCCCTGAGTATGGGGTGGGTACATAACAGGTGTTTCACCAAGGAAAACGCCTCTGCACACTCAGGAGACCACCGGAACTTCTTGTCCTTAGCTAATAAGTCAGTTAAAAGTGCAAGTACAGTCGAATAGCCTTTGATGAAGCGTCGATAATAGCCTATCATACCTAGAAACCGCATGATTTGTTTCTTAGTCGTAGGCTGGGGAAACTGATCGATGGCTTTGATCTTTGTCTGAGGAGGGCACACCTGACCCATCCCCACCTCGAACCCCAGGTACAAAACTGTGGCTTTGACAAAATCGCACTTACCCAGGTTTACCACCAAACCTGCTTCATTCAGTTTATTAAAAAGCTGTCCGATGTGAGCACAGTGACTGTTAAAATCCTCGTCGTATATTATGACATCATCTAGGTACACCGTACAGTTGGGAATGTCGGCTACAATGTCGTTCATTAATTTCTGAAACGTTGCAGGGGCATTTTTCAGCCCGTATGGCATAACATGGCAACGATATGTGGCACCGTCCACCACAAACCCACACACCTCTCGCGCTCGCTCAGACAAGGGCCTTGCCAATAACCCTTAACAAGGTCTATCTTAGTGAGGAACTTGGCTTTTCCTATCTTATCCACACTGTCGTCCACGCGAGGGAGAGGGTAGGCATTTGTGGGGGTTAAACCATTCAACCTGCGGAAATCTATACAAAACCGCACCTTGCCATCTGGTTTGGGCTGCAGTGTGACTGGGGAAGTCCACCTTACTGCACCCTCAGAAATCAGCCCACGTTTCAGCATATAATCCAGCGCTTCCGTAAGTGCTGGTAATTTAATAGGGGGAACATGGTATGGCACTGGTTTAAAGGGCGGGTGGTCCCCAACATCGACATCGTGCACCGCTTGAGTAGTGAGGCCAGGATGCTCCGCGAAAACAGCTGGGTTTGAATCAAACAAGTGCTGCACAGCTACACGCTGTTGCTCAGGCAGGTGCAATATCAACTCGTGAGCCACTTGTCTAGAATTCCCCGCCCACTGATCTGCGGAAACATGACAATCCCAATTATCCTCCCCCGCAGCTTGACTGTCCCTTCCTCCTTCTCCACCATGATCGCTGCAGATCAACACCGGGACAGTGAGAGGCTCGGAGGGGCGCCTCACATACTCTTTCATCAGATTTACATGGCAGAGTTGGTTCATTTTCTTACGATCAGGAGTAGCTACTAAATAGTCGAGATCAGAAACCTTCCTTACAACCCGATACGGACCAGAATACTTGGCAGACAAGGGGTGTCCCACCAGAGGCAGTAGTATCAGTACCTCCTGATCTACTTCAAACTCCCTCAGCTTCACCTTCTGGTCGTATCTGTCCTTCATCTGAGCTTGTGAACTCTTAAGGTTCCGACCTGCTACCTCCAAGCTCTTTAGCATTCTCTCACGGCTTTCAACAACATACTTTAGAAGCGAGCATGGCTTTGTGACTCCCTCCCAGATCTCCTTGACTATGTGGAGGGGCCCCCTGACCCTGTGTCCAAAAACCAACTCGTTCGGGCTAAATCCCAAGCTCTCCCCAGGTACTTCTCTCGCAGCAAATAAAACGTATGGGAGACCTAGATCCCAGTCCTTCCCATTTTCCATGCAATAACACCGCAACATACTCTTGAGAGTCGAGTGCCACCTTTCCAAAACTCCCTGACTCTCGGGATGGTAAGCAGATGACACCACAGACACTATCCCATGTAGCTGCATGGTCTGCTTAAACAGAGCAGAAGTAAAATTGGATCCCTGATCAGACTGGATCTCCTGAGGGTAGCCATAACGAGAGAAATAGACAAGCAGGTTTTTTACAACAGTCTTAGCCATCCCGTTGCGCATGGGGTAAGCATCTGGATACCGTGTTGCTACATCCATTACAGTTAGTAAACATTTATTGCCGGCACTAGTGGGGGGCAATGGGCCAACCATATCGATAACTACTTTGCTGAAGGGCGGCCCAATGACAGGGATTGGTTGTAACGGGGCTCTCGGGATGACCTGATTGGGTTTCCCAACAACTTGACAAGTGTGACACTGTGACACCCATGACACGACACTCGCCTTTAACCCAGGCCACCAGAAAAGCTTGCTCAGAGCTGCCTCCGTCTTACGTGCCCCCAGGTGCCCTGCCAAAGGCACATCATGAGCTAATCTCAATAAGCTCTCACGGCACACCCTCGGTACTACTAACTGGTCCACTAATCCTGACCCGCCATCCCACTTTTTCTTGGGATCCTGATGTCTCCGATACAAGATCCCCTCGGACAAGAAAAAATCACCAGGCTGTGCATCCCCATCGCTCTCCAGTTCGATAGCACCATTACCACACGCCCTGACTTCAGGGTCTTCCAGCTGCAAGGAACATATATCAGCAGGTGCGAGATTATCCAAGTTCATCTTAAATAATTTATTTCCACCTCCAATGTCCCGCTGAGCCATCCTTTCCTCACGCTGCGCATAACGATGCTGTCGCAGAGTCTCTTCCTGCCCTGCACCTGCACTAGCGGTGACAGGCCCCGGGGCCTCTCCAGACTCTAACATAGGTGCTAATAATGAGTCACCAAGAAACACTGCCGGCTCAAAACTCTCCAATTGACCACCACTTCCCGTTTTCTTGTGACCTTTCCTCCGCGGTTTGATAGACTGAGGTGGTGGCTGCAAGGCTCCGGATGTCCGAGACCGCATCACAACACACGCCATAGTTTGTACGCTACACTTCTCAACCCACTCCTGTTCCTCCCTACTAACGTCGGCCGCCTTCTCGGCAACGACCATGGGTGAAACCTTAGAAGCAGGCACCGCAAAGTCGCTGCCGAGGAGGAGGTCGACGCCCCCAACAGGCAAGTTCTCTACAATTCCTACATCCAGCTCCTTCGCCACACCACCCACCTCCAGCTCCATCCGCACCAGCGGGTAGGACTTCGTAGCATTGATCCCCTGAACTACCACCACCCGAGCAGCGTTAATCGGCCTACCAGTAAAGTTCTTTAACAAGGTCTGAAAAGCCCCAGTATCACGCAATAGCTTAACTCCTCGCCTTTCGCCAGCCCACCTCACAAAACCATGCCCTCTATGACCCCCAAAGACGTCGCGGACAGGGTTCGAGCCTTCCGGACTCTTGAACACAGGCTGTGTCCCAACCTCTGACGAACTGCCCTTGGCAAACTCAGAAGATATAGGCGACACCCCTATGCTGCGGGCCAATGACACAACCTTGTTTGGTGGCTTGTTCGGACAAGCATTTGCAAAGTGACCCTCCTTGTGACATGCAAAGCACTCTTTACTCTTTAGTTTCCCTTGGGAGTGGGAGGTACCATTAGACTTCTTATACGGGACGGTATTTGGTTTATGTTCAGTTTTATTGTCAGTGCTAGATGGTTTTGTGTATTTATGTGTATCAAAATTCTTGGGAGGGGGAGGGGTACGGTCCTTTGCACCCGACTCGCTCCTAGCTGCTGCTCCGCACCCTCGAATTAATGACAGTCGGAGGTCAGCCATTTCTGCTGCCTCCTGGAGAGTTCTAGGATTTGTTCCCTTTATATTTAATGTTAAGTACCCACCTGTGCACTTAAAGAACTGCTCCAAGAGAACCAGCTCACTCAACTCCTCAAAAGTAGCTGCCCTCTCAGAACGCAGCCAATGTCTTAGTGCATCAGACAAGTCCCGGGCGTGTTCTAGGAAGGTACTATCCTTGCCCTTAGTAACACCCCGAAACTTCAAGCGGTAAGTTTCTGGTTGTAACTCATAGGCCCGTAGCACAGCCTTCTTTAGCTCATCATAAACTACACAGGACTCTAAAGGTAGTGCATCATACGCTTTTAGCCCCTTTCCTAGGAGTCTTGATGAAACTAATGCTGCCCACTTTTCCTGAGGCCACTGGTCTTCCTGACACTTCTTCTCAAATCGCATAAAAAACTCAGTCACACATGATTCATCGAACACAGGAACTAGTTTAAGCAGGTGTGACAATGATTGGTCCCGATGTCTGTTACCTCCCCCAATATTTCGCCCTGTTACCTCCACTCGAGATCTCTCCAGTTCCCTGTCAGCCCGATACCTAGTAGACTCTGCCTGCAGTTCAGCCTCTCGTATAGCTGTTCTCTCTGAAGCCTCAGCCTGAGCTCTAGCAACCTCAGCCTGCACACTAACCTGTCTTTCGGCGGCCTCAACCTGAGCTCTAGTGGCCTCAACCTTGGCCATCTCAAGCCGAAACAACAAATCTGGAGTCAACCCTTGAGGAGGGGAAGGTGCATTTAATGGAGAGGGTCCCTGTGATTGAATTCCACGCTGCCATTGACCATCAACTTGGGGGTATGTACTAAATTCAGGCACCCTGACGTTTGATACGGGGGTAGAGTGGATGGGGGGGCTGGGGACCGGGTCCCCCAGTCGCCTCTCCACCCAGGTCTCTCCCTTCTAAACCCGATATCAAAGTCCTCAGCTGATCTTTCCTCATGCCACTTAAACCCTGGTGACCCTGAAGACCTGCCACACGCTTTAAGCCATACTTATTCAGCTTCAACACCCTGGCAGCGGTAAGGGGCACCTCTAAAAATCTTCTAGCACCCTCCTCGCTATCGACTAGCCACTCCACAGGTCTTTCTCCCTCCGAGCCCGTATCGTGACCTGACCCACCACTGTGTTCTGATGTATTAGACATGTTTGTGTATTGCAGTAATTATCACGGTTATAGAATGTGCCTTATCTCCTATGCAAGTATGTATATACTAATGTTATTTAAAGTCTTTAATGTGGTATATTTGTTGCTCAAAAAAAAAAATCTATGTCCACTGTATTCCTCTAATCATAAGGAATCTCAAAACAAATGACTACTATATTCCTCTGTTCAGTAAATCCTATGCAAGGTCGCCATTTGTTACGTCCTGGGATATATAAACACTGGGCTCTTTCTATTGGACTAGGTATGCGGCAACAAGCAACAACAGAAAACGCTAGATCCAACCCTTATCTATAAACCCAGGCAACAAACGACCCTAAACCGTCAAGAGTCCTGCCTGGACAACGAGGTATCCTATGACTCGGTTACAGGGTGCACGCACTATAGACTACTGATAGTCAAGCAGGCTATATAAAAGATCACACAATTAAGTTGACTTAAAGCTTCAAGGAAAAGATAGATAACTGAATTAAATTGCAGAAGCAATTTAATAACAAACTAGAAGAAAGTACATTTAACGTTACGTTAATTAATACAACTAATCACCCCTGCGTGAAAGAAGGTGAAAGCAAACAGTCTTCAAAACATCGTACAGGTAGACAAGATGCGGGTCTCTAAACTGCATGCGGCTACTGTAGGATCTGATGCTTAGCAAAGAAAGTAAGTTACGGATTTAGAGAACTCTTAACTCATAAGCAGGAATAAATACTAGTGATAGGCCATACAGTGTATAATGGCATAGGTATAATTAAATAAAGGCAGCAACTCACAACATAACCACATACAGGTGTGCTTCTCACTGTTAGTCAGGCAAGCCTGCTCGGACAGAGTCTCTAAGCCCCACCCTGACTCACAATGCTCACAAAAAACGGTAAACTGTGGCACAATAACAAGCATACAGATATAATAAACCACAAGCTGTTAATCTGCCAGGCAGCAGAGGTCTAGCCGGAAGGATATAGGCTTCGGATACCCGGGCTGAGCCACCTGCTCTAGCCTAGGGACGTTCCCAGGTCTGTGCGCCAAATTACTCTAATTGAAAGGGTGCTCTCTTGAGAGACTCAGATCGCAAGTATCTGACTCTCTCCTGGCGACCCTCAAACAAAAGCAAGACGTGCTAGCGCAGTGCTGAGTGGACTAGGTAAGGGCCTTCACACAACAACACTAGACACACAGGGACACAGACAAGAAAATGCCCCCAGACTCCCACGGGTATCCTAGTAAAGTCGTGCGGGTCCACAGGACTCGCACCAGCAGACTTTACTTAAAGAACCGCAAAAAGCCTCCCCTCCGGTCTAGCCCCTGCTAACCTGACACAAGAACACACTAGCAAGCATGAAACCACCATATATGAGAAAACAAAAAAGCTTCCTAGGTCTCATTAACAATTACATCTCTGCATAAGGCCCAAAATCCTATCTAATTATCTGAGAGCTCGTCGTTAATACAATAATAGATATAAGGTCTATCAAGGGGATGGGATAATTAAATATATTGGTGAAGTAGTGGAAAGAAGGTATACAAAGTAAGAGAGAAAGTTTCTAAGTGGGGTTGAGAGGGATAGATATCAAGGGGGTCCGAAGGGTACGACAGTGAGGTGAGCTCTGAGTCTTGAATCTGTCTGGACCCCGCCCTAGGCATGCAAAATACATCCCATGCTTGGCAACACTCAACACAGTTGCCGGGTCAAAATCCTGTACCCCTTGCGTGAGTCTAAACTAAGCCTAAAAATCAAATTCACGTGGCAACATCAGGCTCGTCCCAAGCTGGACTCTCCGTGCGAAGCAACGTCCCCCAGCCGGTATCTCTCTCCCGCTCGTCTCCTCCCACTCTCACTAGACTTACATCTTATATATTATAATGAAACAATCAACTATCGAGAATAAAATATACTAAGATGCGTTGGTTAAGAATAAGGGCAGCTTCAAGCTGTGAAACAACATAAGAATATCCCAGACATTAGTTACATTGTCGTAGGATATATACTAAGGAAAAGCCGGCCGGCCGGCTTCCGCCAGACGGTTTCTAAACGGCTGGGCAGCCGACGCGCGCGCATGCCCGCACGTGGATACTATGCAGGAGCGTCACACCACCAGGTCACCTCTCGACATGCTGCTTGTGCCCACATGCCCCATGACCGTGGCCAAACACTGGAGACCATACCGATCAATCCCCGACACCCGGTCAACAGTAAGAGGTATCTCCAGAAACTTCCTTGCATCCTCCTCACTAGCTATAACTCTAATGTCATCTAACAAATCCCGCTGCTGCACCTCAGTTTCTGTTTCCCGTACTGTGTCCTCACTGTACACTGATCCGTCGTCCGACAGTGTCCACCGAAAATTCTCAAAGTTTATAAAAAAACAAAAAAGTACCTAAACTCTTATGCAGCAATATTCACTCAAAAATACAAGATGCTCGAAGACTCTTAAGTGTTACACTACTTGCCAAAAAAAAATCCACGTGTCCACTATATTCCTTTAAACAAAAACAAATTACCACAACACTCCTGCAATATTTCTCTAAGTTCACAAAATCCTAAGCAAGGTCGCCATTTGTTACGACCGGGGCTCGTATAAAACAAGGGCTCTTAATCATTGGACTAGGAAAGCACACAGCCTCAACGGAAACACTAGATCCAACCCCTGAACTTATAATGCTGGCGCACAAAAACACCTATACCCTCCAGAGTTAAATCTGCGATAACGGGGTATCCTATAACTCAGTATAAGTGCACTACTACTACAGGCTGATGATCTCTGATACAGCCTGATCACAACAACATACAATTACGGTAATAAGGTATACTAGGAAAAGATAGAGATCTTAATTAAATCACTGCAATGATTTAATGCAAACTAGAAAAAGGTATATTTAAAGTTACTCTAAACAATAATGAACTGCCACTCCTATACTAAAGAAAGTGAACGAAAGTCCCAAAGCATCGAGCAGGAATCTTCTGAAGAAAGTCTGATGCTGGGGTAAGATGATCGTATCGGATTTTGAACTGTAGTATAAAGCAGGAACAGGATATGACAATTGTAAGGACATATTGGGTTAACTGGCACGGGAATAATAACTGCGCAATAGTAGGAACTCAAACAGCAAAAGAAGTACTTCCTCATCAACGAAACAGCCTACTAGGGTTGTGCAACTCAACAACAACCTAGACTAATAAATGCCGTGAATAATAATGCATACATAACAGAAAGAGTTTATAATCTAAATCTGGTGTCGGCTAGGCGAATAAAGTCTAGCTGGGATGTAGTAGGCTAGGAAACAAAGGCTGAGCAAGCGGCTCGTAGCCTAGCAAAGTCCTTAAGGCTGTGCGGCCAAATTACGTTAATTGACGGGGTGCTCTCTTGAGAGATCCAGATCGCTAGTATCTGGTTCTCTCCTGGCGACCCTCTCAAAGTCAAAGCAAACGAGTTAGCACAGTGTTGGGTGGCAGAGGCAAAAGCCCTCACGCGCAAGTCAGCGCTAAACTCACAAGGTACACAGTCAGAAAGACCACCTAGGCTTCCCACGTCTCCGTTGCGATTGTACAGGTTCAACAAAATCTAGTACACATCGGAAATCACAACACCAGTAGCCTTATCCCAGTCTAGCATTAAATCCCCCAGCAGACCACCAAGATACAGGAAGGGAGACACAGTGAGTGTGTCTAACCTCTACAGACAAAAATGGTAACCCTTCCAAAATGCCTAACTAAACATGTGTTATCTGAGAGCTTCAGCATATAATACGATGGCCGATATATGAAATCGTGCAGAACCAAAGGGAAGTTATGATATTAAATAGAGTAGAAGAATGAGAGGAGAGAAGAATTGGTAGGTAGTAGGGGTAGGCAGCCCCGCCCAGGGAAGTACTACCGCCAAGGTTTCGGGAGACTCAGGGAATAGCCTGAATTCCATTTTCTCTCCCAGGCCTTGGTAGCTGGATACATATCTTTCTGCCTCACACATCAGGGGTATCAGGAAAACCCTCTTTATATAACATACACATCCAACTTCACGACATTGCCCTACATTGCTATCCTCTATCCATAAAACACTACTCTTCCCACTACATATCATACATGTAACACCATACACCTTACCCAATAAATATGGCAGTACAATTGTTAAGAGCAAACCTGGTGGTCCCTCGGATATCCACCCCCGGCAGGGTTGGGTCATTGACACAGGGCCCTCCCGGTCGTCATCATGCGACTGTGTCAAGAGCATTGCAACGTCCCAAAGCTGCTCGTCGGTGCAGCTTTTTCTTTAGCAATATAAGGGGACTTCACTCTAACATCAATTCTGTACACCAATTTCTTCAAGCAGAATCCCCTACTCTCCTTTGTTTGACAGAGACTCCAGTAACATCCACATCTGACACGTCTAGATTTAATTTTCCAGGTTATCAACTGCTCCAAAATTTCAGACCTAAAGGAGGTGTATGTTGCTTCGCAAAATCTGAAATTGCCCTGGAGGAGGTTAGTAGTTTCAATTGTCCCTATTTTGATTATTCTATATACAAATTAATTTCTGCTGGTAAATTTAAATACATATGTTGCATCTACCGTTCCCCAAATACTCCTCCAGAGCAAAGTCTTTTTGATTCTCTGTCCTCACAACTCAGTGTCCTCAACTTAAATGCTTCTTCTGAAATCACTGTGTTGGGTGATTTTAATGTCCATAATGTTGAATGGCTCACTCATTCAGCCAGGACTGATGATGCTGGTCTTGAATGTGAGCTATTTGCAGACTCATTTAATCTCACTCAACTAGTCAACCAACCCACCCGTGTACCAGATAATCCTAATCATAATTCCCACCTACTGGACTTATTTTTAACAACCAATTCAGAAAATTATGATGTTACAGTGAGGTCCCCGCTTGGATCTTCTGATCACTGTCTGATACAGGCCACCTGTCTATCACCTACCACACCTTCCCACTCTGAACCTGTTTTGGTGACTAAATGGCATTACGATAGGGCAGACTGGGAGGGTCTTCAAGGTTTCTTTATTGATATTCCCTGGACCTCTTTCTTTTCTAATGATGCACACTCCACCTTGAGCCACATACAATATTTTATAAAAATTGGAATGGTAACTTTTATTCCTCATCAAAAGTACAGTAAAAGATCTAATTCACCTAAATGGTTTGACCATAATTGTGCTAGAGTAACTGAACAAAAAGCAATAGCCTACAATGCATACACAAGATCAAAAACTCATGAAGCCTTTAATTACTTTAGAAACATCAGAAATCATGCCAAAACTGTATTAAACCTAACTAAATCAAACTTTCTCCACAAGCAGGCAAATAAACTTCTAAATAATCCAAATGATAACAAAATATTTTGGTCTACTCTTAACTCATTTAAATCCAACTTCACTACTGCTTCATCCATTCCACCATTAAAATCTCCGACTGGCAATCTTGTAAGTGACCCACGAGGTAAAGCTAACCTTCTTGCGGATATTTTCTCCACCAACTCAACCTTAGATGAAATAAATCAAGATGTCCCTGTACTTAATTTTAATTCACCTGAAATTCCCTCACTTAAGATCCACACCAGACATGTCAAAACTATTTTGCAGAATCTCTCAGTAGATAAGGCTCCTGGTCCAGATGAAATTCCTCCAATAGTACTTAAGAATTGCTCCTTGGTGCTCGCTCCTGTATTGGCAAAAAATTTCCGTCTGTGTACTCATACCTCATGCTTCCCAGTACCCTGGAAAGAAGCAAACATCCATCCAGTTCCTAAAAAAGGTGCCTCTTCAGATCCATCAAACTACAGACCAATAGCTATAACTTCCACTCTTGGTAAAGTCTTTGAAATTATATTAAATAATCACATAATTAAGCATCTTGAGAATAATAAATTAATCAGTGATAGGCAATATGGTTTTAGACGATGTCGATCAACTGCAGACATGCTTTGCCTTCTTACGCATCAAATCAACCAAGCTACAGACCAACATGGTGAAACACATACAATAGCACTGGATATATCAAAGGCATTTGATAGAGTCTGGCATCAATCCTTATTGTCGAAGATGTCACACTACAGCCTTGCATCATTAGTTCCACTAATTTCTTCTTATCTTCATAACAGAAAAATATGTGTAATGGTAGATGGCCTTTATTCTCAATTTCACTCAATAAATGCTGGTGTTCCCCAGGGATCAGTTTTGGCCCCAATTCTGTTCCTCATTCATATCAATGATCTCATATCTACCACTCATAATCCAATACATTCCTACGCAGATGACTCAACACTCCACAGTTCCTTCACATTTACCAATTCTTTCACCCAACCCGATCTTATAAATTCAAAAATAAACACTGCAATTTCTCTGAACCAGGACCTTTCTAGAATTAATGGATGGGGACAAAAGAATCTAGTTTCCTTTAATGCACAGAAAACCAAATACATTCAATTTTCTAACAGACAGAATCTCACTGACTCCCATATATTTTTTAATGATGTAAATATTCCCACTTCCCATAGTATTGACATTCTCGGTGTAACATTAACTACTAACTTGAGCTGGACACATTATGTTAGAAGCATTGCTAAGAATGCCTCTAAAAAACTGGGACTCCTGTAGAGAGTTCGAGAATTTTTCACTGACGAGCAGTTGGCCGTGATATATAAAAGTCATGTGCGTTCTCAGATGGATTACTGTTCACCTCTGTGGGGTGGAAGTGGGGTGGTTGCATTGAGGCAGTTGGACAAAATTCAAAATAAAGCTATTAGATTAATCAATAACCCTGCAATCACACAGGACCTTCCTACATTATCCATACGAAGAAACGTTGCATCCCTTGCATTATTCTACAGATATTTTCACAGCAATTGTTCCGAGGAACTTGCTTCAATTGTGCCGCCTCTCCACATCTTTCCCCGTAGAACTAGGGCAGCTGAGAGCGCCCATGAATTTACACTTTCTCCTCCACAATGCAGAACTTCTGCTTATCAGAATTAATTTATCCCCAGATCTACTACTCTTTGGAATTCACTTCCCTCGAATTGCTTTCCACAAACTTACAATCCACAAATGTTTAAATCCAGTTGTTACAAACATTTTATGAATGGAGGATGCCTTTAGGCACATGGACCTTTTTGTTTTATCTGTGTTTTTCCTTCCTCCGTTCATTGTCTCTTAAAAAAAAAAAAAAAAAAAAAGGTAAGAAGTTGAGAGAGAGAGAAAGTGCTCTATAGGTAGAAGTCGGGAGACAGGGGGGCAAGGGACATGTGAAGGGTATGCTAGTCAGGAAAGCTCTGAGGAAGGAACTCCTCGGGACCCCTCCAGGATCACACACAAAGGCATGGTGGTCAGCCAATCACAGGCTGCTACGTCACCAGGCAGCAGGGCTGCAGAAGGCGCCAGGAACCACCAGCCAATCAAGAGGCGTGAGACGTCACGCGCTTGAGCCTACAAAGCGAGGGGGGAGGCAGCACATGTATACGCACGCACACACTACCACCTCACTGCCTATATTATTCTCTCTCCTTAACTATATACAGTGCATCCTATGTTCAACTCATGATATAAAATGCTTCCCGTTGTCACAGACGAAAATAAAGACCTCCATGGGACTGTCTGTAACAACACGAACACTATGAAAGAAAGAACAACATTGTAGATAGACTGTAGCCAAATACTTTGCCCTGGCGAGTGTTAGCGAGTGGCCAAGCGAGTGGCTGAGCCCACGTGGCGTTCTGCTGAGCTGCAGGCGTCACAAGTGGCGATTCTGCCAACGCTGGTAGACGTCACAACGAGAACCTCAGTCCCTTCTTGTCCAGTGAATAATATGGAAAAGTGTTGACTATTTATAGCATGGCCTGAAGATTCACTATGATTTCTAATAGCCGAATATGAAGGTTTTGATATGGGAAAATTTGTGCAGTATGATCGACCCCTGTGTTCGGCAATCCTCGTTGCTAATTGGCGCTTCGTTTGCCCAATATAGGTAGCACTACAGCAACTGCACTTGAACAAGTAAACAACTGAGGATTGCAAAACGCAAGGGATATGATCTTTTACCTTGAACATTTGGGATATTGTCATTTGTGGTTTGAACATTATTTTTAACCAAACTTGTGGATAGAATTCTGAAATTAATTTGCGAAGTTTGTGTTTCAACGTTAGGCTTTGTTTTCCAAGATAAGGACAGAGACAATATAGGGTGGCTTTACTGACAGTTGTGATAGCGGGCAAAGGAGAATATAATTTCTTAAGTTGTCTGCCTATACATGTATCAATTAGTAGTGCTGGGATACCGTTAGCCTTTAATGTTTTCTTTTAAAATTCGAACTCGTGATGCATGGTGAGATAGATGGAACAAATTCTGTAGGCACGGGTTACAAGGGTATATATCAAATTAAGTTTATATTGAAGAGGGATGTATGAGTCAAACTTAGTCATGAGACCTGTGAACGTGGGTTTGCGGTACACTGAAGTAATAAAGGCGTTGTTTGACTGTTCAATATATATATCTAGGAAGGATAGTTTATTGTCGATTTCCAGTTCATATGTGAATTTAATGTTTTGGTGGGGGGAATTGACATAATCTAAAAATAACGGGACATGATCAGGGGAGTGAAATGCAACAAAAAGATCGTCGATGTACTACAGTACCTCTTATATCTTAATGGTTTAAAACATTCGGGACACTGGTTAAGCCATTCAGTCTCATAGTGGCAAAGGAAAGCATTAGTGAGACAACAACCCAAGGGATTACCCATAGAAATTCCATCTCTCTGCTTATATAGAGATTCATTAAACAAAAATAATACTATGAGAGTAATTTATGAAATTCAGATTTAGTGAAACCATGAACTGAATTCGAATCCTTAAAGAGATTGTTAGTGCAAATATCAATAGTCTCTTCAATGGGTACAATAGTAAATAGTGACGTTATGTCAAAAGAGGCAAGAGTACATTTCCCGTATTTATAATTGCAAATTTCTTTAGCAAAGGTAAAAGAGTCTCTGACGGTAAATAAATTAGTAGTTATGGGAGTAAGAATTGGAATCAAGGATTTAGCTAGCTTGTAGTTGAAAGTGCCTATGGCTGAGAGAATAGGGCGGAGAGGCCATTCAGGTTTGTGGATTTTTGGTAACCCATACATTATGCCCGGTTTGGCTCCAGACACAAATAAATGGGAGTACAGGGAGTCATCTAGGATGCCTTTATTCTTTAGTGATCTCAATACGTTGTTTACTTTATCTTGCTTAATTATTAACTTGAAAGTGTCGTTGTTGTCGTTGTTGTTCCCCAAGTTACCTGGCCGAACAGCCCCAAGGCCCCGAGCAAGGCTAAGGCCACAACCGTGTCATTATCTACTTTAATTAACTTAGTTTTATCATCTAACTTCATGAACAAAAATTCTGCATAATCCTTTTTGTTTAAAATAACAACACCATTACCTTTATTAGGTCTGACTATGATAATAGATTTATCTGATTTAAGGTTATTCAGAGCTTTACTTTCATCGGTACTTAACGAGTGTTCATTATACTGGTTTGAATAAAAGGATGACAAGGCCAAATGTGTAAGTGAATTCTTAAAAAAGTCGTAGGTTTTACCTGTAGATTCGAAAAATGGATGGGAGGCAAGTTATTTGAATCTCTATATAAGCAGAGAGATGGAATTTCTATGGGTAATCCCTTGGGTTGTTGTCTCGCTAATGCTTTCCTTTGTCACTGTGAGATCGAATGGCTTAACCAGTGTCCCGAATGTTTTAAACCATTTATATATAAGAGGTACAGTCTACGACAGAACTGTTGTCCATGGCCTGAGGCAATGTGTTAGTTCACTTATCTTTTAATAGATGGCCCTTTAATCGCTTCTAATAAAAGGGGGCAGGGTTAATACAGAGGTTTGAAAGAGGAGGAGTCAAACGTGTGTGTGTGTGTGTGTATGTGTTCGAGACCAGCACACAGAATAAGTTTAATGTTACACAACACACAGGCTATATTATAAGACTAGCCCATGCTGGAAGACTACATCACAAATAAGTAACGCACATCAGGTGATATGTTATTTATAGTGTCAAATATACCGACAATCAAGTTTCTGTCCTTCACATTTTCCAGTCCCTCCTCCTCCCTCTCTCTCTCTGCTGCCTTCCCCAATTTAATTTATTAAAAGATAAGTGAACTAACACATTGCCTCAGGCCATGGACAACAGTTCTGTGGTAGACTGTACACCCATTCATAAAAGAAAGGTACCCCCCTGATCGAGAGATCTGAAGCCTCATGCTATTTAGTTGTGGTAACACTGGCACTGAACCATCGACGGCACGTAAGTGGGTGGTGACTGTGGATTGTGGGAGGGAGTAGGAAGCTGATCTAAACGAAGCAATGCTTCACTTCGCATTGAAAATCGTATTGCCAATTCTCTCTCTCTCTCTCTCACCCACATATATATCTATATATCTACATCTATCTCTGTCTGTCTATCTTTCTATAAATAAAGTAGATGTGCCGTTTTGCCCAAAATCAAAACGGCATACCCAACTCTGCGATGGGTTACCATAAACACTACTAATACCATCATCAATCACAATCATCACTACTACTGCCATCATCACTACAACTGCCACAATCATCACAACTACTGTCATCATCACCATTACTATGATCATCATCACTACTACAATTAAAATCATCACTACTACTCTCACCATCATCACTACTACTGTCACCATTGTCACTACCATCTTAATCACTACTATCATCATTGATAATACAACTATCAACCATCATTACTACTATCATCACCACCATCTTACAATCACCATTACTACTGTCACCATCAGTACTACTGCCATCATCACCATTACTATGATCTTCACCATCACAACTATTGTCATCATCACTACAACTTTCACCATCATCACTACTACTCACCATCATCACTAATACTCACACCATTGTCACTACCATCATCACTACTGTCATTATTATCACTACAACTATCATTACTTTTCACCATCATCACTACTATTATGACCATCATCACTACTTAGGTTGTATTCGCCACTCTCCTAGCAGCACCGAGGAGCGCGTCGCCCCTCATTGTGGGTTGTGTTTTGGTGCAGAAGGCTGTTTGAAGAGACAGCCCGCTCCCTTGCTAAGATGGGCTCGTCTGGCACTTTTTGCAGTTCGATATCGAGGGCTCTCTTGAAGTTGTCTAAAGAGACGCCCCTCATGTCTCTTACTCACCGTGGGAGTTTGTTGAAGAGACGTGGGCCTCTGTGTGATCCCATAGCACCCTTGTTATTCATTCGTGGGATATTGCATTCCCATGCAGCCTCTCCTATCACTGAATTTCATGACTATCGGAGTATGTAGGTTTGGTACTGAACCCTCTACGATTTTCCACGTGCATATTATTAGGTAACGTTCTCTTCTACGTTCCAGCGAGTACAGGTTCAGTGCTCTTAAACGATCCCAATAGTGTAGCTGTTTTACCGAACTTATATGCGAAGTGAAATTTCTTTGTACACTCACTAAGTCATTTATTTCATCTGCTTTGTATGGGGATGTTAATACGCTACAGTATTCAAGCCGCGGTAGCACTAGAGATTTGAAGAGCGTTATCGTAGGTAATTCACCGCGTGTTTTAAATGTACGCAGAATCCAACCGTTAAAAGTTTCGCAGCCGCAACTTTGACCTGGTTATGTTCTCTGAAACACATATTTTCAGGCATTAACACCCCAAGGTCTTTCATACTGTCTTTCCGTTCTATTATGTGGTTAGATTCAGTTAGGTATTTTGTGATCACTTTAACGCCATTATTATCTCAGTACCTTATTAATTGGAATTGTTCTACATTGAATTGCATGTTGTTTTCCCTGGTCCACTGGAACACTACATTTATGTCTTCCTGCAGCTGGCCCGTGTCCTCTTGTGTGTTTACTATCTTGCTTAGTTTTGTGTCATCCGCAAAAAACGACATCGTACTGTGTCTTGTGTTGGTATCTATGTCGCAAATTAGAATGAGGAACAGAAGGGGTGCTAGCACTGTTCCTTGGGGCACTGAGCTTTTTACATCCAAAGGCTCAGATGTGACTTGGTTTACTGCTACTGATTGTTTCCGGTTTACGAGGAAATTGTATATCCACCGTCCGATTTTCCCCGTTATACCTTTTGCTTTTAGTTTGTGGGCTATTATACCATGGTCACATTTATCAAATGCCTTAGCAAAATCGGTGTAGATGACATCTACGTTTGTCTTTTCTTCTAGCGCCTTAAGAATGTTTTCATAATGTTCCAAAAGTTGTGAGAGTCATGATCTTCCCACTCTGAACCGGTGTTGACCGGTGTTGTGTAGTTCATTTGCCTACTAGTACTGTCACCATCATATCTACTACTGTCACCATCATATCTACTACTGTCATCATCATCACTACTGTCATCATCATCAATACAACTACAACCATCATCACTACTATTATCACCATCATCACTACTATCACCATCAATCCCACTATTACTACCATCACTTCTAATGCCAACTATACTAACTTAACCAAGCAAATGCGTAGCGAGATGTTTTCGCCCCCAGAATAAATGCGTTCTTAGTGTGTGAGCCCCTTCGGGGCTCACACACTAAGAACGCCATCATTGCTGGGTTGGGGGGGGGGGGCTAAAACCATATTTTGGACTTAAAATCATAACTATTGCATACATTCAAAACATCTTTTTTGACTGACCGTCGCATTCACGCACCGAATGTTCGTTAGAAGTTTGTGTGAAAATCCGTCGAACGGTCTAGGAGGAGTTTTCGGAAAGACAGACATACATCTCACTATTATCATCACATCTGAGACATGTGTATGATGTGTGGCTTTCTGTGATGTGTGTGCCCCTACAGGGCACACACACACACAGGGAATAGGTACAGGGTGGGCGGTGGGGGTCCTGAAGGGGGGGGGGGGGGATTTTTTTTAGGACCTAAGATCATAACTATTGCACAAATTCAAAAAATATTTGTTTAATTACCGTCGAACTCACGCACCGAAGGTTCGTGTGAAGTTTGGTGAAAATCCGTCAAACAGTCTAGAAGGAGTTCTCGGACAGACAGACTGACAGACAGACAGACATTTCGGTTAGCATGTATCACTATACGGGGGGCGATACCACTCTGCTTACGCAGAGTTGATTAATTACATTCAGTTTTCTAATAGACATATCTCACCTGAATCCTACATAATTTTCAATAAAGTAGACGTGGCGTTTTGCCCAAAATCAAAACGGCATACCCAACTCTGCAATGGGACACCATCACTTCTAGTCACCATCACCATTACTATCATCAGCACTACTACTATTACAGTCATCACAACTACTCTTACCATCATCACTACTCTCATCATCACTACTACTGTCATCATCACTACAACTTTCACCATAATCACTACTACTCACCATCATCACTAATACTGTCACCATTATAACTACTGTCATCATTATCACTACAACTATCATCATTGCTTGTCACCATCATCACTACTATTATGACCATCACTACTACTAGTACTGTCACCATCATATCAAGTACTGTAATCATCATCATCACCACCATCATCATCACTGCTGTCCCTAACGGGGCACACACACACAGAACGCCATCATCATTGCTTGGGAATAGGTACAGGGTGGGGGGGGGTCTGGTTGAGGGGGAGGGGGGGTTCTGGTTGAGGGGGGGGGGGTAAAACCATATTTTAGACATAAAATCATAACTAGTGCACAAATTCAAAAAATAATTTGTTTTATTACCGTCGCATTCACGCACTGAATGATTGTGCGAAGTTTGGTGAAAATCCGTCGAACGGTCTAGGAGTTATCAGACAGACAGACGTCTCACCATTATCATCACATCTGAGACATGTGTATGATGTGTGGCTTTCTGTGATGTGAGTGCCCCTACGGGGCACTCACACACTCACAGGGAATAGGTACAGGGTAGGGGGTGGGGATCCTGAAGGGTGGGTGGGGGGGAAACATGTTTTTGGACCTAAGATCATAACTATTGCACAAATCATTATTATTTTTGTAATTACCGTCGCATTCACGCACCGAAGGTTCGTGTGAAGTTTGGTGAAAATCCGTCAAACGGTCTAGGAGGAGTTCTCGGACAGACGGACAGACAGACATTTCGGTTTGCATGTACCACTATACAGGGGGCGATACCACTCTGCTTACGCAGAGTTGATAAAGTAGACGTGTCATTTCGCCCAAAATCAAAACGGCATACCCAACTCTGCGATGGGTCACCATCATCACTACTAGTCACTATCACCATTACTATCATCAGCACTGTGTTGTTGTGCTGGCTACCCCTACTGTTTCCCGCCACTTTCCACCAGACACCACCACCGTCACTACACACGCAGGGTGGGTGGTGAGAAGACCTACTGCGACCTTCCTGTGCTCGGTGCTGACTATCTGTTTATTTAAATGTGTGCACCGCCATCATGGCAGCCAATCAACCCCTGGAAACGCTTACTGCACCATTACCCACTGATGTTGACAACGGTACGTGTAATGAAACTACCCAAAGTGAACCCAATTTAAATGAGATCCCGACGGCTACTCTTACCTGGAATGATCTTAATGATAACTACACCAAGACTGTACTCCAAAAAAAGTGTTGCGAGTTGGGAATATCACAAATTTGGGTTACTAAAGGACAACTAATAAATATGATATTAGAAAAGAATGAAGTGACCATTTCTACTTCAAATAAAGCTGGAAAAGACAAGACAATTATTGAAAAAAAGGACTTGGAAATAGAAAAGCTTCGAAGTGAAATAAAGAATATCAACTCTACATTACAAGTGTTGAATGAGCGAATTTTGGCCATTGAAGCAGGAAACGGCCGACAACAATTCGAACCAAATACGGAGGTTGTAGCAGTTATATCAACGCCAAGTGAGGAGTTACGACTCTCAGACCAAACCACCATTCAAGCCATGGAGAAGGAAATGGAAAAACGAATCACTGATCGAATCAATGCTGTAGAAGAACAGTTCCGGACCAGAAAGGAAGGAATGAGACAACTAGCAGGTCGAGTCTCTGCTATGGAACAACGGATCCTGACTGAAGAGCAACACCCACCAACAGAAAATTCATCAGGAAAAACAGGACCGTGGTAAAGAGGCAATGGAGCGACTACATCAACGAATCACCGAGTTGGAGGTTCACTACCAAGGGGACCGAGACGTCCCTGAAAACAGGAGCAACGTTGACAATGGAGGTTCGTCACAGCGCACAAATAGGACTCTACTCCTGGGAGACACCAACTTCAGCGAAATACTTACTTCAGATCTCAACAGTAAATGCTCAGTTAGAACAATACTAAATGCAAATGTTGATTTAATGAAATGCTGGGTAGCAGAGAAGCTAAACTGGATACCAGATACATGTATTATTTACTGTGGTTTGTATGACTTCTTGGAAGACAAATCACCTGAAGTAGTACTAGACAATATTGGTTACCTAATAAGAGAACTGAAAGATAAGAATGAAGCAATGCAAATATTAATTTGTCAAATTGTACCTAGCCTGGAGCAAGATATTTTACACGCTAGAATAAACGATCTAAATGAGCATATCCTAAATTGGAGTAATGCAAATGATATAAGAATAATAAAACCAGAACTTGCTTTCAGACTCGGTACTGGAGATATCGATGAACTCTGCTTTTACTCGGAAGGGAATACCAAGGGTATGACACTAAACAGGCTTGGAGTTATAAGGTTATTAGAAGTTATGCAAAAACAATGTTCTAATTTTAGTCTCTGTTCTAACTGGAATGAAACCAAGCATGGTGTTACTCTCCCTTATAGTTATCATAACACTGACTCACAAATACAAAAGAGTAACCAGGTGCCTAGAAATAATAGATATGAAGTTAGTGCATGGCAGGATTATCCACATAGGCATAGGCATGAATATAACCATAGAGAAGGACCCACAAATCAAGGACACTATACTGATAGGCACAATAGAAATGACTATCACTCATCAAATGGTACTAGAGAAAGACCACAAATACCGTATTCCGCACAAAGAGGGTGCTACAATTGTGGCGAGTATAATCACAGACAAGCTAACTGTAGATACGACTATAAATTAAGATGCTCTTCATGTAACAAACTAGGTCACAAAAGCCGATTATGTAATCATTATAGCAAATAGGAACTAGGCCATGAAGAAACTGCCGGAAGAACTTTACCAAAACACATGGATCACTTAACCATAGAACATTTGAATGCTCAGTCACTCTTAGCAAATGTTGATGAACAATTATTGATGATCAATGAACGAAACTTGGACATTCTCTGTGTTAGTGAAACATGGCTTTCTTCTAATATCCCAGCCAGTTTTGTAAATATTAATGGCTATAGTATATACCGAAATGATAATGGTAGGGGAGGAGGTGTGTGTATATATGTAAGAGATAATTTACAAACTAGTAAAATAACTATGAATATAGATCAACAAAGTGGAGTAGAGGATATCTGGCTCAGTGTACAAATTCGAAAGTTACCTACAATTCTCATTGGTTGTATGTATCGTCACCCCAAAGCTCCTGTATCGTCATTTGATTATATCCAAGAAGTGTTAAAGTCTGTTTGTCTACGTAAAAAATCCTTTTTTCTTTTAGGAGACTTAAACGATGCCCTGTTTTTTAGTACAAATAAGATTAGTAAAATTATAACTACCAATCATCTCCATCAGCTTATTCAGAAACCCACAAGAATCACTTCTCACTCTAGCACCCTATTAGACGTCATAATTACTAATAACCTTAACACAGTACACTATGCAGATGTTGTATCACACTCAATTGGAGATCACGAAAAAATTATGGTGGAAGTAAATGCTAGAAAACCCAAACGTCAACCCGTAATTAAGACTTTTAGACAAATGAGTAATTATGATAAAGATAATTTTTGTGACTTGATTATGGGTGAAACTGATAGACTAAATAAGATAATGGATACTGATGATGTAGAAAACAGGTAGAAATATTTACAACTGTATTTATAGAATGTCTCGATAAATGTGCTCCAATAACTACAAAAGAGATAAAAAGGCCCTATGCCCCATGGATAAACAACACCATTAAAACCGCAATAAGCGGAAGGAATAAGCTACAAGCTGCATTAAAACACGATAGACAAAACAGAGATCTAGAGTCAAAGTATAAAACTGAGAAAAAACGAGTTAAGTCTCTCATAGCAGGAACAAAAAGTAAATTTTACCATGACCAATTTAATAATTGTAAAGGTGATACAGCATCAACTTGGAAATTAATAAAACAAATAGTTCCCAGTAATAAGAAATCTTCAAGTATCCAATCCTTTGATAACACGATAGAAAAAGTAGACAAATTTAACGATTTCTTTGCAAATGTAGGCAAATCATCGTATGAGAAATCACAAAATAACATTACACTAGACACAGATGAGAATACCGACCAACGATATGAGACTTCTACAACTGCTAACAATCTTTTTAGACTAAAACCAATTGACACAAATACTATAATTCTAACATTTAAGCAGCTTAAAGACACGAAAGCTTGTGGTTCTGATGGGATTTCTCTTCAGATGTTAAAAGATACATTGTATGTTACAATATCTTACTTAACCTGTATAATAAACACCTCGATAGTAACTGGTAAGTTCCCGAAAATGTGGAAGCATGCTATAATTAAACCAATATATAAAAATGGAGACAAAGATTGTGTTGGTAATTATCGACCCATTTCACTTCTCCCAATATTATCAAAAGTTTTAGAGAAAGTCGCCACAAATCAGTATATGTCGCACTTGGAAAACAACAATCTGCTTTCTATAAGTCAACATGGTTTTCGGCCAAATTTATCAACGGAAACAGCCCTCACTTTATTAACTAATAAAATATATACTAATATGGATAACAAAAAAGTGTCTTTACTGACACTGCTTGATTTGTCTAAAGCTTTCGACAGTGTCAGTCATCAAATATTGTTAGACAAATGCAAACAAATAAATATGGACTCATTCTGGCTTATGAATTACTTGACCGATAGGACACAGGCTGTGCAGTTGGGTGATACAGTCTCATCTACTTTACATGTAACATATGGAGTGCCTCAAGGCTCTATTCTAGGACCCATTCTATTTATTATATTTGTCAATGATTTACTAAACTATGTTAGAGATTGTTTGCTCATTCAGTATGCTGATGATACACAGATACTTCACTCAGGCACTCTGGATGAATTAACTAATGTAATTAGCAAAACAGAAAATACACTCAAAATAGTGAAACAATATTTCCAGAGAAATGGTCTTATGTTGAATGCAAATAAAACTCAATGCATTTTCCTTGGCACTAGACAGCTTTTATCCCAAATACCCTCAAATGTATGTATACAACTCGATGATCATAAAATTATACCTTGTACACATTTAACAAATTTAGCTCTACATATAGATAGTAACATGCTTTTCAATAAACACACAAGTGAACTGAACAAGAAAGTCATGGGAACGTTGATGTATGTGAATCGTATAAAAGGTAATTTTGACAAAGCTACTAGGGTCATAGTGATTCAATCGCTAATTTTTAGTTTGATAAATTATTGCATAATGATATGGGGTTCAACTAATTACACTATATTAAATACTGTACAAAAAATGCAGAATTTTGCTGCAAAGGTAGCAGTGGGTGGAGCAAAAAAATACTACCATGTAACTCCGATAATAAAGGAATTAGAGTGGCTAAAAATAAAGCAAAAATATATATATGATACAGCTATTGCGGTGTATAAAGAAAGGCATAAGCTAATTCCAAACTGGCTAATACACTTTCCTATTGTTAATGAAATCATAAATAGTAACACAAGACAGCAAAACCATCTATATGTACAGAGAACGAACACCTTTTATGGTGAACGATCGCTTTTGGTAGCAGGTCCTAAAATATGGAATAGGTTGCCGAGATCAGTAAAGGACACAACTAACCTAAACACGTTTAAGCATATATTAAAAGATTATATTCTGAAACATGAAATGGATCTATAAACAAAAAATGTAATAATACTGTAACTGTCATTTTTTTATAGATATTAAAGACTGTCCATAGTAACATACTAGAGATGTTTCTTATTGTAAATATGTATATATATAATGTATGTATTTTAATATTTTTTTAATGTTTTATGTGAAGAACCATTGTAAAATGGAAAAATAAATATTCTGATTCTGATTCACTACTACTATAATTACAGTCATCACTACTGCTCTTACCATCATCACTACTCTCATCATCACTACTACTGTCATCATCACTACAACTTTCACCATAATCACTACTACTCACCATCATCACTAATACTGTCACCAACATCACTACTGTCATCATTATCACTACAACTATCATCATTGCTTGTCACCATCATCACTATTATCATTATGACCATTATCACTACTATTATGACTATCATCACTACTACTAGTACTGTCACCATCATATCTAGCACTGTAATGATCATTATCACCACCATCATCATCACTGCTGTCCCTAACGGGGCACACACACACAGAACGCCATCATCATTGCTTGGGAATAGGTACAGGGTGGGGGATCCTGAGGGGGGGGGAGGGGGGAGGGGGGGGCAAAACCATATTTTAGACCTAAAATCATAACTATTGCACAAATTCAACAAAAAACAAACTTTTGAGTGAGTGTGCCCCTACGGAGCACACACACACAGGGAATAGGTACAGGGTGGGCGGTGGGGGTCCTGAAGGGGAGGGGGGGGGGGGGGGGGGGGGGGGTGGAGGGGAGGCTGTTGGGGGGCGGGAAACAATTTTTAGGACCTAAGATCATAACTATTGCACAAATAAAACAAAAACAAAATGTAATTACCGTCGAATTCACGCACCGAAGGTTCGTGTGAAGTTTGGTGAAAATCCGTCAAACGGTCTAGGAGGAGTTCTCGGACGGACAGACAGACAGACAGACAGATATTTCGGTTAGCATGTACACTCACGAGTACTAACAGCTGCTCAGGGATGGGTCCTTCCTTCCCCTACTCCACCCTGGGTAGGTGGAAGGGGGGAGTCGGGTTCAAGTCTACCCCCCACCTTCTATCCCCAAACTATCCCCAACTCCCCCATCTTCCTTCTCTACCTGGCAGTTAGCGATTAGCGACAATTGTTAGCATGCATTGCAAATTATTGTTAAACCATCATTGCACATACTTACAATTGCCAATATTAAAAATGTATTTATACACTATTATGTATAATTGTATTCTCAAAATGAGTCTCTATACACAGCATGGGTTACATTATTATTATTAACAGTGGTTCCCTAACCCATGGTCGCGACCCAAACAAGGGTCACGAGAGTTATTCTGAGGGTCGTGGGAGGGTCTGGAGAAATAAAGTTAAATATAATGAAAAACTACTATTTGTGCAAAAATTACATCGTGAAACTTGGGAATGTATACACTTATGATAACATTATCAAATGACATTAGACTCAAGACCCAAGACTTAAGAATAAATACTCCTGTATTTGTAATCCTAACAGCAAAATTTCCTATCACATGAAGTTTCGTTCATTAGTTACTCCGTGCTGCTAAATTATGCCCAATACTCGTACGACGTACGGTACGGGATGGTGTGTGCCAGGCTTGGAGTCTGAACTGCCTGATGCCCTGTGAGCCACCTTCACTAACTCAGTTACTCTCCACTCAAGCGTTAGCCAGTCCTATTATTCAGTGATATTAAAGAAGGTTGTTAATGAATGGTTAGTATTGTCTGCATCCTACTTATTTATGAATTATATATATTTATATATATATACTGTATATACTTCAATTCAACATGTCTCAAGATATTTGTTTTTGCCACAATGTTCAGTAGTGCGTGTTTAGGATAAGGTGAAGAATGGTACACGTTTGGGAGGTAAATCTAACAATTGCTATCCTAGGTCTGCCCACCCTTATGATATATTGTCGTATTATACTACTAGCAGTCACTTAACACTGTCATCTTTAACCCAGCGAAAAGAAGTTATATGTGTTTTACGTATTGCATGTTACTTAAAGTAAAATTTTATTATAACATATACCGATACTTTTTCTTATTGCAAGAACTAACAATGTCAATATGATATTTACTTTTTATCCGTTTTCACACCGCAATACAAGTAAAATAAGCTTATTTAATTTACTTTTCACTTATTGCAAGAAGTAACAGACGTGTTTTATCGATTGGAAGAAATAACATTGTCATTATAGCAATTATTTTGTTTACTTACACAGCGACCTAAAACCCAAAATTCCCCATTTATTTTCTTATGGTGTCGGATATATATATACTGTATATTATATATATATTGGTTTCTTATTACCCGGTTTTACTCTGCAACCTAGAACCCAAAAACCATTGTAAAGATACTAGTTATTAATATAATGCATTGATACAACAACAAGCAAGATCAACAATATTTTGAGTATGTGAGTGATGATGTTTTTGATGGGGCGAAGCCACAAAATTTACTTTAACAGTTAATATACATTATGCTTTTCGTTGTATGTGGATTATTACGAATATTTCCTTAAATGTATTTATTATAGGCCTGGGAGCGTGGGTTAGTGAGTGAATGAGGCGGGTTTCGTTGACTTTGTATTTCATTGTTGTATCGAGGTCCATCAAACACAGAAGATTTTAGTAGCGCTTTATTGATATCGACAAGGGCTTCGACCTGAAAAACGATCGAGCATTACTAAACATTCGAAAAATATATATACACGATATCTTTTTCATAACCTCTGCAGTACCAGCACTACTATTAGCACATATTAACAATAACAAACTACAGTATTTAACAGCCCAGGATAGACATAATAAATATAAATGGCTTCTCAATATTCAATTGACCCCCCAATCACCACAAATCCTCCAATACTCAAAATCCTCCAAATATACTGTAATTGAAATAAACCCAAGACGAATCGCGGTATGAGGAGGTTGATAAATCAATACCTTAATAAATGTACACACACGCGACATACCATTCATATCAAACTCTTAGTATAAATAATAAACTATGTTCGTAATAACTCTTATTTTAAGTCTAATCTATATGTATTACAGAGGTACGTTATAAAAATTTAACTCCAATATAATAATAAAATACCTTAACCCCTTCAACAAGATGACGTACTCTCCACCATGTTCCGGTCACCACTAGACGACCATCCCCAGTATACAATACACCTCTAGGGCTTTAAGGGGTAAACAAGATCTCAATAACCCTTCCGAATACCATGCATACTTTCTAAGCTGCGTAAACTCGTTCAAGTTTAGCCAGACTCAAGGGCAAAGAGACGCACTGTGCTGAAGGGATCAAATGTTTACAATAATAAATAATTTATAATAGACACTTACAACATTTACTTCTGCTGATGGACCTAGATGGACAAGCCCCCACACTCGATGGAAAGACCAGGTCGTCACTGTACACGTCCCAACACACGTATGGTAAACATGGAGACGTCAGAGGAAAGGAGCGGGGCAGAGTGGCAAGCAAGAGAACCACGATAACACTAAATGCAAAATTGAATATATACCCCAAATTCATCGAGCCTCTGAACATACACGTCACCAAAATAATAAATGAACATTGCCATGCGCACGGTCAGAAACTGCCCGCACGAGAATACTTGGAAATCACACGAAATGTAACGAAACAAATCTTGACAAGCTAAATACAATTGTATCAACGATACAATTAACAAGACAAAGTGAAGCAATGTGTTAATTCTTCGATGATTGAAAATATTGACCTAAGTTGACAATATAGTTAATATTTACTATACAAGTATCAATTAGAGAGAGAAACAGAAAAAAAAAAAATACAACCAACAACCAAAAGAAACAATTTGACGAAGCCATGATATAAAATATCGTTGAAAATGATACAATTGTGAATAATCTAACTGTGCACGTCTTTATACTTAATGTTGGCATAGTATTATTTTTATTTTAGCAAAAGTCAGATTTCCATTTTTGACTGCCAGATAGACTGGGTAAGCGAGTGTGAGTGAGGAAGATGAGTGGTGCAATCAACTATACGGGTTATCATGATGTGTGCAATGGTGTGAAATCTTATCATGTTGAGCACCTCAGTAATTTTCCCCTTGAAATATGGCGCATTCTAAAAAAAAAAAAAAATCATTACTTTAATGGCAAGAATTTCAACGCAAATTACAGTTACAGTATAGACCAGATATTTTTAAATATGGCTTCGCTGAGTTTAGAGAACGTTCTGGAAATGTCAGACCTCAGTGTGTCCAGTGCCTTCAAGTCCTGGCTATCGAATCCATGAAGGTTAACAAATTGAAGTTCCATTTGAATGAAAGAATTGATAACATTTAGGCACAATGGCCAAGCACTGGGACCTGTACAGATCATTCAGCGCTAAGTGCCATTTGAGTTCATTTCATCCAAATCTCACTGGAAGGAAAAAGAAGTGTTGGAAAAGTGAAGGCAGATTGATGCTCCCAGTTTATAATTTGTTTTCTTCTCTGGAGATGGCTTCATTGGCGTCCTTAGTAGTAGCATGGAATAGATGCAAAAAGCCTCATGTGTCAGCTGGTAAAACCCAGTGGCAATGGAGAAAGCTCTTCGTGGAAGATATATTGATAAGAAGTTGGAATCAGTACCACTTTCAAATATTAGTATTAAATTTCGAATTGACCTGATGTCAGAAGATGTATTATCTCAACTTATTGTGGCTTTGAAAAAAATGGGAAATTTGTCACTACAAACAGATGAATCAGTGAACATTGCAGTTGACCCCCAATTCATGGCTTTTGTTCGGCACTATTTTGTATTGCTTTGACATCTACCACCTCTAGAGAAGACTTTTTTTTTTTGGTGTGTTTTTTTTTTATACCGGTATAAAAAACATGATCTAGACTGGATGAACATATGTATGCACAGATGTTATATAAACTTAAGCATAGACTACAGTAGATCTGGACTGGACACGAAAATGGAACTTTGCAATAAGGGACCCAAACTCGGAAAACGAACGCCCAATTCGAACCTCGAAACCGCGAAAATGTGATATTTTCCACTCTGTAAAGAGTGTAGTGCACTGAACAATATCTCTCCTTGCACTTTGAATATTTCCCCGAAATGGACCGCAAGGTCTTGAGATACTAACTATTCCTTGTAACTCTCTCATAGCATACACATTCTACAACCAAGATATAACGGGTCTGAATGGGTTATATTTCCCTTCATTTGTGTGTGTGATGAATGTTGCCTGCATTCGATACACATAGAGGAGAGTTGATGGTAAAACTGTCTATTAAATATATTCATTATTTGGTGGTTTGTAGAGGTGAGAGTCAGGGATCACAGATAGAGACAGAGAACGGGGAAGTGAGAAGGCGAGCCCTGCTACTCAAGGGCTCTATACGCAAACCTTACAAAAAGTTAACACTGACTTTGATTGTAAGTTGTATCGAGTTCAACATTTAATTGATTGAAAAAAGTGCATAGGCCACATTTAACTAAATACAGACCGTTTATAGTATGTATGGTATTGAATAAATGGGATAAACTGCTTGAAATTATAATCGAAACAATCAATAACAGTCACAACACTCTTCCAGCCAATCTTTGCCTTTTAGTCCTTTCCTTGTATGATATATACCTGTATACCCTTTTTTTTTTTTTTTTTTTTTTTAAGAGACAATGAACGGAGGAAGGAAAAACACAGATAAAACAAAAAGTCCATGTGCCTAAAGGCATCCTCCATTCATAAAATGTTTGTAACAACTGGATTTAAACATTTGTAGATTGTAAGTTTGTGGAAAGCAATTCGAGGGAAGTGAATTCCAAAGAGTAGTAGTTCTAGGGATAAATGAATTTTGATAAGCAGAAGTTCTGCATTGTGGAGGAGAAAGTGTAAATTCATGGGCGCTCTCAGCTGCCCTAGTTCTACGGGGAAAGATGTGGAGAGGCGGCACAATTGAAGCAAGTTCCTTGGAACAATTGTTGTGAAAATATCTGTATAATAATGCAAGGGATGCAACGTTTCTTCGTATGGATAATGTAGGAAGGTCCTGTGTGATTGCAGGGTTATTGATTAATCTAATAGCTTTATTTTGAATTTTGTCCAACTGCCTCAATGCAACCACTCCACTTCCACTCCACAGAGGTGAACAGTAATCCATCTGAGAACGCACATGACTTTTATATATTACGGCCAACTGCTCGTCAGTGAAGAATTCTCGAACTCTGTACAGGAGTCCCAGTTTTTTAGAGGCATTCTTAGCAATGCTTCTAACATAATGTGTCCAGCTCAAGTTAGTAGTTAATGTTACACCGAGAATGTCAATACTATGGGAAGTGGGAATATTTACATCATTAAAAAATATATGGGAGTCAGTGAGATTCTGTCGGTTAGAAAATTGAATGTACTTGGTTTTCTGTGCATTAAAGGAAACTAGATTCTTTTGTCCCCATTCTTCAATTCTAGAAAGGTCCTGGTTCAGAGAAATTGCAGTGCTTATTTTTGAATTTATAAGATCGGGTTGGGTGAAAGAATTGGTAAATGTGAAGGAACTGTGGAGTGTTGAGTCATCTGCGTAGGAATGTATTGGATTATGAGTGGTAGATATGAGATCATTGATATGAATGAGGAACAGAATTGGGGCCAAAACTGATCCCTGGGGAACACCAGCATTTATTGAGTGAAATTGAGAATAAAGGCCATCTACCATTACACGTATTTTTCTGTTATGAAGATAAGAAGAAATTAGTGGAACTAATGATGCAAGGCCGTAGTGTGACATCTTCGACAATAAGGATTGATGCCAGACTCTATCAAATGCCTTTGATATATCCAGTGCTATTGTATGTGTTTCACCATGTTGGTCTGTAGCTTGGTTGATTTGATGCGTAAGAAGGCAAAGAATGTCTGCAGTTGATCGACATCGTCTAAAACCATATTGCCTATCACTGATTAATTTATTATTCTCAAGATGCTTAATTATGTGATTATTTAATATAATTTCAAAGACTTTACCAAGACTGGAAGTTATAGCTATTGGTCTGTAGTTTGATGGATCTGAAGAGGCACCTTTTTTAGGAACTGGATGGATGTTTGCTTCTTTCCAGGGTACTGGGAAGCATGAGGTATGAGTACATAGACGGAAAAATTTTGCCAATACAGTAGCGAGCACCAAGGAGCAATTCTTAAGTACTATTGGAGGAATTTCATCTGGACCAGGAGCCTTATCTACTGAGAGATTCTGCAAAATAGTTTTGACATGTCTGGTGTGGATCTTAAGTGAGGGAATTTCAGGCGAATTAAAATTAAGTACAGAGACATCTTGATTTATTTCATCTAAGGTTGAGTTGGTGGAGAAAATATCCGCAAGAAGGTTAGCTTTACCTCGTGGGTCACTTACAAGATTGCCAGTCGGAGATTTTAATGGTGGAATGGATGAAGCAGTTGTGAAGTTGGATTTGAATGAGTTAAGAGTAGACCAAAATATTTTGTTATCATTTGGATTATTTAGAAGTTTATTTGCCTGCTTGTGGAGAAAGTTTGATTTAGTTAGGTTTAATACAGTTTTGGCATGATTTCTGATGTTTCTAAAGCAATTAAAGGCTTCATTTGTTTTTGATCTTGTGTATGCATTGTAGGCTATTGCTTTTTGTTCAGTTACTCTAGCACAATTATGGTCAAACCATTTAGGTGAATTAGATCTTTTAATGTACTTTTGATGAGGAATAAAAGTTTCCATTCCAATTTTTACAAAATCTTGTATGTGGCTCAAGGTGGAGTGTGCATCATTAGAAAAGAAAGAGGTCCAGGGAATATCAATAAAGAAACCTTGAAGACCCTCCCAGTCTGCCCTATCGTAATGCCATTTAGTCACCAAAACAGGTTCAGAGTGGGAAGGTGTGGTAGGTGATAGACAGGTGGCCTGTATCAGACAGTGATCAGAAGATCCAAGCGGGGACCTCACTGTAACATCATAATTTTCTGAATTGGTTGTTAAAAATAAGTCCAGCAGGTGGGAATTATGACCGTGTAAGTAATTTGAGAACCTGGGAGTAGATCGTAGAGGGCACGTTGTTGTGTATTGCAATAATTGTGAACATAATATCCAGAATACTGTAAGAGATTGAATTTAATTACGGTATTAATATATTCAAATCACATTAAGTCTTGATCGTAGACAGTAATACAGTGAGAGAAGCACAAGACCAATACAGCTGAGATTCGTGTAACCCACGTTGTGTGTAGAAACTAATTTTGAGAATACAATTATACGTAATATTCTATAAATACATTCCTAATACATTTTTAATATTGGCAATTGTAAGCATGTGCAATTATGGTTTAACTATAATTTGCAATGCATAAGAACAATCGTCGCTAATCACTAACTGCCAGCCAGAGAAGGAAGGTGGGGGAGTTGGGTCTAGTTTGGGGGTGGGAGGTGGGGTAAACTTGGACCCGACTCCCCCCTTCCACCTGCCCAGGGTGGAGTAGGGGAAGGAAGGACCCTCCCCTGAGCAACTTTTAGTACGTGGGAGTGTACCACTATACGGGGGGCGATACCACTCTGCTTATGCAGAGTTGATAATACAAATTTGGCATTTTTTTCGAATAGTGATATCCTTGGAGTATGCCAATTTCAGATGGATGTCTTATGTCAGATCTATTTTTAAAAATGCTTCAAAGACTAGGAAGGACGTCCTTTCCGAGAGAGGGAGAGAGAGAGAAGTAGCAACACGATTTTCAATGCGAAGTGAAGCATTGCTTCGTTCAGATCAGGTCCCTACTCCCTCCCACAATCCTCAGTCACCACCCACTTTCGTGACATTGATGGTTCAGGACCAGTGTTACCACAACTAAATAGCATGAGGCTTCAGATCTCTCGATCAGGGGGGTACCTTTCTTTTATGAATGGGTGTACAGTCTGGGACTAAAGTCGTGGTATGGAACTTCAGCCATCCATTAGTGCCCTCTGACGGCGGTATTCTAAGCAATCCAAGATATGATGTTTTTGGCTCTCCATAGATGGCTCTGTTCGACACGTCCAGGTAGCGCAAAAAGTAAGCGAGAAACATTCTGTTTCTTGGTGGATTACGACCATGCCAACTAGAACACACACACACAAACAAACACACACACACTACTTCATTATTTGAATGTATGGAATATAAATGCTAAAAGGAAGCGAAAATGCACTGGGTATCCATGACAGATGTCACAGTCACACATTTTAGAGTTAAAATGGGTGTGTGTCATTTTCCTTTAGGCCTATAGGTAATATACTGTAGCTTTATATCTCTATAATTATACAGTAGAGTACTCATGTAAATAATATAACCAATAATGGGCGTTTATAGTAAAGGTCGTTAAATAAAGGTATTGCTAGCGTCAATAATATGTATATATAATTGAGATTAACATACTAACAATGCAACACAAATAATGTAACTGAATATGGTATTGTTCATAGGAATGACAACTGGTGTAACATAACATTAATTAAAACACAAAATATATGATATAAATATAATGTCGAGGAATACTAGAAGGAAACAAATAAATGATTACCTATTAGAATATTTATATACAATATATACTGAATTAAAGCAATATTGCGATATATTTATTTCCATCATTCCATACAGTAAATAGTGTTGGAGATCCCTCCACTCAACATTGGTCTGTATCACACCATCCTTCGAGCATCCCGACGACTGTTTTATTATTTAAAAAATACCACTACAAACGTTAATATGTTTCACTATTTCATACCTCCTTCAACAGTTTGATCGTTGTGTAATAAATATAATCCATATGTTATTCCCATACCGTTTATATCTCATATATTTATGGAGGAGAGTGAACGTTTATGAAACGCTCCTAAACTTGGAGAAAAGAACTATAGCTTTTTTTGTACTTCAGGGCGTAGGTAGATAACGTAAACATCCAATGTGTCATAGGTCAAACTAGGTCTTATTAAACCCTTCTCTTCCATAGATACTTTCTAATGATGTATAATAACAGATAATACCTAAAATAAGGCATTAGATTGATTTAGGGATTACCGAAAAGTTTAAACAGCTTCCCAGACTGTAATAAGGTAGTTAAGCTATTCGAATGCGTAGAATAAACAAACCTACTTATCTCAATTATATATATACAACATCCCTCTAATTGTTTAGCGGTTTGATAATCGTCAGGCCTCGTCAGTATTTGATAATATTGAATAACTTTTCATAGTAACTATTGTATGCAAGGATTCATAAGCCACCTCCTCCACATTAAATCCAGTGCCCTCGAGAACTCCTTGACACAATTATTTGTGTTGGGTGTTCTAGTTGAATGTAGGAAGAAAAGGCACCGGAAATAAAGGCACAGGGAAAAAAGGCACCGGAAATAAGGGCACTGGGAAAAAAAGGCACAGGAAAAAATGGCATATTCTTCGGGGTAGGACAAAAATGTCATATTATGATAATCTATCATAATGTTTAATTAAGCAACTTTATTATCCAAGATTTATTCCTAAATGATTTATTATTCAAGAATTATATAATTTTAATATATTTGTTATATTTATTGTACTTCTATATTTTGCTTTAATTACACTATATATCTATTTAACCTAACCTGACCTAATTTGACACCTCACTTGGACTATGCTGTTCAGTGTTGGTATCCTTATTATAGAATGGATATTGACTCTCTGTAGGTAGTCCTACGAATAATGACGCAAATGATCCACATTGTTAGATATTTATCATATGAGGAGAGGCTGATAACCCTTGGCTTGCATTCATTAGAAAGACGAAGATGTATAGGAGATATGATATAGGTCTTTAAGTGGATGAAAGATATCAATAAGGGAGATAGAAATAAGATATTAAGGCTTAATAACAGCGAGATAACCTGTTTAAATGGCTTCAAATTGGATAAGTTTTGCTTTAGAAAAGATATAGGTAAGCAATGGTTTGGGAACGGAGTTGTGGAAGTGTTTGGTTAGCTCAGGAACGGTAGAACATTTCAAGTGCAAACTTGATAGTCATATGAATGACATAGGTTGGGTGTGAATGGGATCTGCCTCGTGTGGGCCGGTCGGCCTTACGCAGAATTCTGGTTTCTTAAGCTCTAACCTAACCTAACCTAACCTACCCTATGGTGAGTACACAACCAGATATATATAATTACATTATGCAATATTGCATATTGCATCGAAACACATATTATTGATCTATTACTTTGTAATACAACATTTTGTTGTATGCGCCATTTTTTCCTAGTCCGTAATTTGTGACATTTTTTCCAGTGCCTCTTTTTCCAGTGCCTTTTTTTCCTGTGACGATTTTTCCGGTGCCTTATTTTCCGAGTACCGTTCTAGTTATCTCTGCTTAGCCAAGCATCCTTTCTTTACCAGTTAATTAAAAAAAAAAAATCCAATATATGGGACAACATATCCAGTTCATTACCCATTACAAAATGTGTCCCTATTCTTTGTATCATGTTGTAACATGCTGCCTAATAATGCACATCTTGTTAGTCGAAAGGAATCTTCCTAAAATCAAGATGTACAGACTACATTGATTTGATTTTCTTTCTCTCTCTGGGTAATTACGCTGCCGATATTGACCCGCCAAACCCTATACAAGCCTCTCTCCCACTATCCCTCCCTCCCTCCACCTCCCACTATCTCCTCCCTCCCTCCACCTCCCACTTCCCCTCCCTCCCTCTACCTCCCACTACCCCCTCCCTCCCTCCACCTCCCACTACCCCGTCCCACCATCCACATCTATCTGAAACTTACTCTCTCTCTCTCTCTCTCTCTCTCTCTCACTGGCATCGTGAAGTCACTGTGCGAGAAATTCGAGTTTGAGGAGAGATACTCACAATTCAGTGAATTTTATGAATGGCCAATTATACTCACCTGATGGAAAACGACCTTTTATTATTTACCTGGATGCAACAAGTTTTAACTCTCACAACCGCTCTTTACAGTCTTTCCTAATTGAATAGATCTCCAAATAGAGTCAAAACTCGGTGTGTCTTTGTCAATAATAATTATAATAACAGTCTATCAAAAGATGTTGGACTGTGGCTGGAATCTGGCAACAAGGGCAACGCGCGAATACATCCCCCGATATCAGAAAGCAATGTATGATCGTAGTGTGGCCGAGTATCAGGCGAACCAAGGCAGTCCCCTACCTTCTGTTATGATGGAAAGAACATTGTCAGGGAACTACAGTATGGTAGGTTTAGTGAAGTGTAGATTGTTATTTGTCATGGACGTCCAATCTGCTTGGCACCACTGACGGAGGAGTTGGGTAACGTTTGAGAAATAATAAGAGAGGAATAGGTCACGGCATGATCAAGTTGAGTAGATTTTTTTACAGTCATAGTATTGCCATTATTCACTAGGTATAATATATTTCGAAAAACTAACTATATATAATTCCTACATGTAATATGACTAAATTATAATAGACTATAGACATGTGTTGCATTCACTTACACAGTTGTGAATACTGTATCCACTATATACCATTTCCCTAGTAAGTTAGAATACTCGGTGTACCTTATCTACATTTCTAAGTTTTACCATTATTTTACATGTAATCATTAATATCCGGAACGGTGTCTTAACACTCAACGAGCGGCCTAGGCGGTATATTTGACCGTGCCGCTCAGCGGGTTTTTTTTTTACCATAAATGGGGATGTTTCCGTGCTCTTTTTCATGCATAAACAAGAGCCAGAGCATAATACAAGTATGTATCCCTGAAAGGGCGTAAATTGAGCTTTCCAATGACCCAAATCATCCTTCTATGAACATTGGTTGTCTTGCAACGATCGTGCAACCGAAGGGCAAAATCGCTAAAATACGGTCATTTCGTTACATAATTACGTGTGTAGCGAGGAGAGAGGGTGGAGTAGTGTGGAGTACATGTCAGTGGGGCCACGACGGTTGTGGCAAGCGGTCATGAGGTAACCTACGCTCCTCCCACCGCTCGGCTCTCTCTCGGAGCCAATATTGCGCCAAAATTGCACATAGACTTAAGTCGGGCCCCGCCACATTGTCCAGCTTTTTAGATACGGACTTAAGTCGGGCCCCGATAGACAAGGGTTAATACAGTATTCTAATTTCTTTTGATTATATTCCTATGCTAGAGTAAAACTCGCATCACTCGATTATACATTAATTATAGTTGTAGAACATACTAATATGCCTTACATTCTGATAATGCAGTGGTGTGTGTGTGTTCGAGTTGGCATGGTCGTAATCCACCAAGAAACAAAATATTTCTCGCTTACTTTTGGCGCTACCTGGATGTGTCGAACAGAGCCATCTATGGAGAGCCAAAAAATCATATAACGGATTGCTTAGAATACCGCCGCCAGAGAACACTAATGGATGGCTGGAGATCCATACCACGACTTTAGTCCAAGACTGTACATCGACGACCTTTTTTTTGCATTTCATTCCCCTGATCATGTCCCATTATTTTTAGATTATCTCAATTCCCGCCACCAAAACATTAAATTCACATATGAACTGTAAAGCGACAATAAACTATCCTTCCTAGATATAAATATTGAAAAGTCAAACAACTCCTTTATTACTTCAGTGTACCACAAACCCACTTTCACAGGTCTCATGACTAAGTTCGACTCTTACATCCCTCTTCAATATAAACTTAATTTGATATATACCCTTGTAACCCGTGCCTACAGAATGTGTTCCACCTATCTCGCCATGCATCATGAGTTCGAATTTTTAAAGAAAACATTAAAGGCTAACGGTTTCCCAGCACTACTAGTTGATACATGTATAGGCAGACAACTTAATAAATTATATTCTCCTTTGCCCTCTATCACAACTGTCAGTAAAGCCCCCTATATTTTCCCTGTCCTTATCTTGGAAAACAAAGCCTAACGTTGAAACACAAACTTCGCAAATTAATTTCAGAATTCTATCAACAGGTTTGGTTAAAAATAATGTTCAAACCACAAATGACAATATCCCAAATGTTCAAGGTAAAAAATCATATCCCTTGCGTTTTGCAATCCTCAGTTGTTTACTTGTTCAAGTGCAGTAGCTGTAGTGCTACCTACTGTATATTGGTCAAACGAAGCGCCAATTAGCAACGAGGATTGCCGAACACAGGGGTCGATCATACCACACAAATGTTCCCATATCAAAACCTTCATTTTCGGCTATCAGAAATCATAGTGAATCTTCAGGCCATGCTATAAATAGTCAAAACTTTTCCATATTATTCCACTTGACTTGCATTAGGCGTGGCACACTTGACTTGCATTAGGCGTGGCGTGCAGACGTGTTCTCGGCGGTTTATGATTTCATGCTTGTTTGTTGGCCTGGGTGCCTCTTTTTTTTTCATTAATAAATATATTTGTATTCATTCTTCGTCTCCTCTTTGCTTTCTGACCTCTGGGAGATCCCCCCACTGATCGCTCTGGGCCTGAATTACCAGGGACGCGGCTCCCCGAACAGAGGATTGAGAGGTTTTTAGCAAACTTTCATTTTTCCTCCCCTATCTACCTCCCTTCTTCTGGCATCGCCGGTGCAGTTTTCACTTCCCCCCTCAGGGGAAGTGGGATGGACGTTGTTTCTCCCTTCTCTCTCCCCGAAAGGGGGAGGGGTGAGCCCCCCGATCGTCCTCCTCTAACGCCTGTGATTACCCCCAAGATTGCCTCCTTTGTAACTCTTCATGCATTTGGTTCGGTGACCCAAGCGTCCCTCAGTCCCTTCTTAATTAAGAAGGTGATTGATGGATGTGCGGGGACAGTAGACCAGGTCAAGAAGCTTGCCAGTAGTGACCTCCTCATTAAAACACGTAATGCTTCTCAGGTTAAGGATTTACTTAAGCTTCGAAAATTTCATTCCTATGATGTAACTGCGCAGATCCCTGTTTTAATGAATTCCTGCAAGGAGGTAACCTATTGTAGGGATTTCTTGTACATGACTGAACAGGACATTGTGGATGGAATGGTCGATCAGTTTGTCGTTAGCGCTAGATTTATTACTCGTTTTACAAATGGCGAACGTGTAAAGACTCCCACGGTTGTTTTGACTTTTGGTATGGCCAAGCTCCCCGATGCTGTTCTTGTAGGGTATGAACGTTGCCCAGTCAAAGTATACATCCCTAACCATTTGCGTTGTTTCAAATGCCAGCAATTTAGGCACACTAAAGAGGCTTGCCGTTCTCCCCAGGTTGTTTTTGAACGTTGTGGTGGACAGGTTCATGAGTCTGTAAGGTGCACTGAGACAGCTAAGTGTGTAAACTGTGCAGGTGCTCACTCTTCTTCCTCTCGGGATTGCCCAAAGTGGAAGATTGAGAAGGAGGTCTGTACAGTCAAGGCCACTTCGGGATTCTCTTATTTCGAAGCTAGGAAGAAGGTGGAGGAGTTGCATGCAACTCCTAGGCCGAATGTTTCCTATGCTTCGGCGGCGATCTCTCGGCCTCAGATGTGCTCTGTGGGGACTCAGACTTGTTCTGTGTCTACCCAGACTGATTCTCTCCCTCCTGCTACACCTGTTCAGTCTCAGCCTCCTCTTTCCCACTGTTCCTCCTCTACCACTACCACTGTTTCTACAGTTCCCACTGACTCTACCATTTCCACTGTTTCTCCCACTTCCACTGACTCTGCCGCTACCTCAGTATCTGACTCTCCTACTCCAGCGAGAAATTTACGAGCAAATTGCAGATGTAAGTAACTCACAAGATACCGTAATTTTTGGCGACTTAATTTACCTGTGACCAAGTGGGGCGATACTCTTACTTCACACTCCGGACATGACTTGTATACGAACTTGCAAGAGAGTTCGCTTATCAATTTGTTCGAATGCCGACCCGTGGTAATAACGTTCTTGACATTGTACTTGCAACAAAAGAAGAATTGATAGAGAATTTGAATGTTGGTGATGAATTCAGTAACAGCGACCATCGTACGATAACTTTCACTTTAAAGTTTACTAGTAACGAACCAAATAGTAGCATCGAAAAAGTCCCTAATTTCAAGAAAGCAAACTTCCATAAACTTAGAGCTATGTTTAAAGAAACTGACTGGAGCTTTTTAATTAACAATAACGACATAAATACATCTTGGAAGTTATTCGAAACCACTTACCTAAAAGCAGTGCAAGACTGCATACCATCGAAAATACGGCGTCCAGGCCATAATAATAAGCCCAAATGGTGGAATAAAGATATTTCAAACTGCCTGCTTGCTAAAAATTTGCTAATGATAGATTAAAATCCTCACAAAATGACGAAGAACGGGTGAAATTTGTAGAGCTACGACGCAAAGCCAAAAAGTTAATTAAGCAAAGTAAAAAGACCTTAGAGTTACATATTGCGAATCAAAGTAAAACAAACCCGAAAGAATTCTATAGTTATATCAGAAAGAAAAGTAGTTACTTCAACTGTTGGACCGTTAGTCGATGAAATGGAGAATACACCAAAGACGAAGTACAAATGAGTAATGCCCTCAATACCTTCTTTGCATCAGTTTTTACAACAGAAGACCTCAGTGATATCCCTACACCATCGCCGATTCAGATTGATAATTCAGATGTTCTAAGCAATATCACCGTTACAGAGAGAGAAGTATTGAATTGTTTAGATAAACTCAAGGTAAATAAAACGCCAGGACCTGATACAATCTCGCCTAGAGTTCTAAAGGAAGCTAAGAATGAGCTCTCCAAACCACTGACATTACTATTCAATAAATCCTTGCAGTCTGGAACTATGCCTGATCAGTGGAAGCTAGCCAACGTAACACCGATATTCAAAAAAGGCAGCAAATCCCTACCCAGTAACTATCGTCCAATTAGCTTAACCTCAGTTGTATGTAAAATGCTAGAAACGGTCATACGAGACAGACTCGTAAATCACTTAGAGGAAAATAACATACTTAAAGATACTCAACACGGCTTTCGTAAAAAACGTTCCTGTTTAACAAACCTCTTAGACTTCTTCCACGATATCCTCAACCTCTACGATGAGAGTAAAGCTGTAGATATTATATACCTTGATTTTCAAAAGGCCTTTGACAAAGTTCCCCACAAACGTTTACTGCTAAAACTAAAAGCGCATGGAATACAAGACGGTGTGTTGAAATGGATAGAAAATTGGCTCAGCAACAGAAAGCAAAGGGTAGTCATAAACGGTAAGGCATCTAAATGGACCAATGTAAGTAGCGGGGTACCCCAGGGATCGGTACTAGGACCAATTCTCTTTCTAATTTACATCAACGACATAGATGAGGGTCTCACCTGCACAATCTCAAAATTTGCTGACGATACAAAAATTGCAAATAGCGTACTCTCAAAAGAACAAGTTGACGATATGCAACACAATCTAGATAAATTGTCATGTTGGGCCCAAATTTGGCAAATGAGTTTCAATGCGGATAAATGTAAAGTACTACATGTCGGATACCTAAATGAGAAAGCAAACTATTCGATGAATGGCACTCAGCTTAAGAATGTAAACAGAGAAACTGATCTGGGAGTAACAATATCGAGTAACCTAAAACCGAGTCAACAATGTTCAGAAGTTGTTAAGAAGGCAAACAAAATAATTGGCTTTATAGGCAGGTCATTTGAGCATAAATCCAAAGAAGTTATCCTAACCCTTTACAATTCCTTAGTCCGCCCTCTTCTGGAATACTGCGTTCAATCCTGGTGCCCTTATTACCAAAAAGATATAAACAAGCTAGAACGAGTTCAACGTAGAGTTACCAAAATGATACCTAGCCTAAAGAACAAACCATACGAAGAGCGTCTTAGAGAATTAAATCTATTTCCTTTAACCCAGCGCAGATTAAGAGGTGACTTAATTCAAGTGTTCAAAATCATCAAAGGCATCGACAATATGAACTGTAGTAAGTACTTCACTATCGACCAATCTAATTACACGCGGGGAAACGGTTGCAAAATTATTGGTAAATCTTTTAACTCACACGAATCTAAGAATTCAATCGAGTTGTCAACTTGTGGAATGGGCTTCCCCGAGACGTTATAGACTGCAGCACCGTTGATTCATTTAAATTCCGCCTAGACAAATATCTCGCATCAAACCCGCGACTGACTGCGTTTGTAAATGAATAACTTTATCCTCCCCTCAGTTACTAACCCATATGTCCCCTACTAACTTCCTAGTCCTGCCACGTTAGTGGCAGGGCAGTAGTTCCCTTTCCAATGTTCCCTTACCCACTCTAAACCACTGTTTGGACACTTGATCCTCAGTGTTTTGGAGGACAAGCAACCTAGAAGGGTCACTAGACCTGTTGTTGCTTGATTTCCTTTGTACTCCTTTGTACTCCATCTACCTCTTCTCCTCTTGTTGCATCATCCTCTGCCCCTGCTTCTGCCTCAGTGCGGGATAAGTCCTCTTATTCCCACGCTGCTGCTTCTTCTCCTCCCTTTCCTACTGGGAAGAATGGCAAGTCTAATATGAATAAAGTAAATCTTACCCTCCTCAGCCGTCAGTCTTATACGCACGTCATCCCGTCTCCGGCTCCCTCGAGGGGGTCCTCCCGGCCTCACCTAGGGGAGTCTACGGAGAGGATGGAGGTTGCCGGTGGCATGCCCCGGCAAAGGTCCCCGAGTTCCCCTCGTTCTAAAAATAATCGTAAAAAATCTAAGCACGCTGGGCATCCCAATCACTCTTAAACCATGGAGTACAAGATACTTCAGTGGAACTGTAGAGGTATTAGGAATAAATTACAACACATAGCTCTTCAACTGCAATTGCACGTGCCGTCAGTTGTTTGTCTACAGGAGACGAATTTGATGGATCACGCTGATCCGCCTCCTTTTAAACACTACCATTCGTATAGACGACGTGAAAGTCATGGGGTGGCGATTTATGTCCATAAGTCGCTTCCCCACTCAGCAGTGCCTCTTGATTCTGCCCTGGAAGCTGTCGCATGCAGGGTCAAATTTTGAGGCACGTACCTGTCTATTTGTTCGCTGTATTGTCCTCCTCAGGTTCCGATTGATGATGATTCTTTCCCTTCTCTTTTTGGTTCTTTGCCCAATTCAAAATTAATTTTAGGCGATTTTAATGCACATCATCATCAATAGGGTAGTATGAGGTCTGATGGTCGCGGCAAACAAATAGCTAATGTTTTACTTCCATCTGACCTCTGTCTTTTGAACGATGGTACGGTAGTGCGACTCGTGTAGACGATCGTACCGGCCATACATCATGCATTGACCTGTCTTTGTCTTCTCCCGTAATACTACCTAACCTCACTTGGGGCACTTTCAAAGATTCTATGGGAAGTGACCACCTGCCGATCTGTCTTTCTTATTCATGCGACTTTGCTCCTCCACCGCCGCCCATTAAATTTAACTTTAAGAAAGCAGGCTGGGGCAAAGTTTATATACATACAAGAAGTTAACTCACCGAAGTAAAATTGGAACCTCCGACATCCAGTGTGACATCACGCCTGAGACAGTAGCGCTATATTTCATATACAAACCTGAAGAATCTAAGGATGTGTGGCTTTGAAAAGCTGAATAACATGTCTTTCATTGAAGTATACTATATTTAGTTGCGATTAAGTCTAATGACAGTATCTTGTGAGCTTGTCACCACTGTAAGCAGTCATTATTATATCATTTTCGGGATAAAATCGTTGTATGAAAATCATAGCCAAGGTCTCTGCATACTGTCTGCATGCAGTTTTGGCCAGTCATCAACTCATCATGCTAACCTATTGTGTTCCATAATGAGATTATGGTGAATTGTCTTAAAATTGGGTTAATGTTGCGATATATTGGTCATGGGGGTGTTTACTGTGTCATAAGATAGTGATATACGCGGAATATAGGCTACGTGGTGGTAGCCAAGAGCGAGAGGGCGGCGCACACTAGGACAGCTGGCTCATACGATAATTTAAGTGTCTTCATTATTATTTTCCCATTAACATTCTCCCACTAACACATGATTGCCTGAACAGTATAAACTTCCTTTAAATGTAGTCACCACAACATACCCCAGGTACATGCAGTATGATTGTACTGTAGGTACTGCACAATTGAAAAAAGATCAAGAAAACAAAGATACTTTGAAATATGGCAACACCGTTAGCCACTCGGGAACACAGACACACAGGAATCCCGTTATTATGACTGACATATTCTTTAATTTGTTTTATTTTTCACCACTATCATGAGTACCTAAAATATGTCCAGCTTTTGTCTGGTTTAGTTATTAAAACTTTCACCAGCATACAATAATAGACCTGGGTAATATATTAAATGCTCTATAAGAGAGTTCGCTATGATAACTGTGCTTTCGTCTGTGGGGAAAGCATGGCCGCAGCCGCTATGCCCTGACATTTACACCGAATCACGATTGATGATAAAAACTATCCCAACCAACGTAACCAAACCTAATTCAAGACATACAGTAAACATACATCGACATATACTTGTACTTGGGCGTGAATATAGTAGAAGTATAGCAGCTGCAGGGCATGAGCTTTCTTTGTCTGCATATTTATATCGAATATAATTACAAAATTAATAACTTGATTGATTTTTGTTCATATTCTACTTGTTCTTAATATAGTGCTTTCTTGAATGTCTAGCCATAAAATATACAAAGCTTCTACCAGTATGAGTTAACAATGGAAAAACAAAGTGGAACGAAATTCTCCGTATGTTGTCGTCAACATCTACATCCCATGCGTGACGTCACGATTTTACAAGACTAACAAATTTTGGCGAGCTACCAGAAATTTGAGTATCTGGTGGGTCTACTTGTTAGTGTATATATACTTTGGGCGGGGGTGCCTTCTCTAGAATCGCCAATTTTGATATTTCGGGGGGTAACATTAATGACAAGGTTACTCACATTCAGACTTGCATTTTACACGCAGCCGAGGTTGCTATTCCTAAAACTTCTACAGTCCACACGAAACATAGAGTTCCGTGGTGGTCACCGGACTGCCGACAAGCACTCACTAAACGTAATAGGCGATACAGGATTTTTGATAAGCAACCCTCGGACGACAACCTCATTGCTTATAAGAAATCCAGGGCTGAGACAAGGAGAGTCATTCGGTTCACAAAACGTAGTGCCTGGCGTTCTTAGGTGTCCACGGTGAATCAGTTCACACCGCTTAAGGGGTGCATCCGGTTCATACTCGTGAAAGTGCTCAAAACGGCAATATTGCGCAACCCGATATATGGCATCATCACCCATCCCTCTGTCTTCAGTTAAAATCCTGAGGCAATATTCCGTCTGGAAGCATGTTATTTCTGGGCTAGTTTAAAGTTTTCGCGGGTCGCGGGTCGCGCAGATGCGTAGAAAATGCATTATGGGTTTCGGATCTGAAAAAAAAAACCCCGAAAACCATGAATTTTTGGTGAAAATATGACGTTCTTAGATATTTTCCCTAACAGTATCTGCTATCTCTATCCTGGTAACACCGAGGGTGTGGTGGTGGTGGTGGAGAAAGAACAGTGTGCTGCTTGCCGCGTGAGAGGTAGGGTGCGGCTGGCTGGCTGGTTTGCAACCACTCTCCCGCCTTAGTACCTCACGTAAGAAAGTTCACTCGTCGGCGTTGTTCTGACGTAACCAAACATGCTACAACAATGTTTCTGGTGTCATTGGAAAGGGCATGAAATTCTCTACAACTCCCCGTTGCCCTTTTTTTTTTATTTCTTTCCCATTTCGACACAGCACCCCGAGACATTTCTTTTTGTTTAGAGTCGAAGAATTTGTTAAATGTTCAGCAATGTGGCTTCCGTAAACACAGGGGTACACTAGCACATTTAATGAATTTGGAGCATTGTATCGCCGAGGCTTTTGCCAACAATGAATTCATGATAGGATTTTTTTTAGATATTCATAAAGCTTACGATATGACCTGGCGACACGGAATACTTACGGAACTCTATGCTTCCGGTTTTAGAGGTAATTTCATGTCTGATCGATCTTTGCGGTCAGGTTGCCCCATCATATAACATCGGACGTTTATGTCCAAGAGAATGGGGTGCCGCAAGGCAGTTTGCTTAGCCCGTCGTTGTTTTTGTTTATGATAAATGATATTCTGTCTTCCGCTCCGATCCCCAGGAATCTTAAATACTCACTGTACGCTGATGATTGCGCATTGTGGCATTCTTCCCGCAATGGGCAATTTTTGGCTGGGCGGGTTCAAGTGGCCCTTGACCCCATCCATCGTTGGGCCTTGCAGTGGGGTTTTAAGTTTTCCGTTGCTAAGTGTGTCGGCGTAGTATTTACTCGTAGACTTAACGTACCTAATTTGCGCATTTCTTTGGATAATGAGCCGATACCTTTTCAAAATTCAGTCAAGTTCTTGGGTCTGCACTTTGATCGCAGGCTCAATTGGAAGTCTCATGTCAATTATTTGCTTAATTCTTGCAGTAAATGTCCTTAAATACCTTTCTGGTCGTTACTGGGGAGCCGACAGAACGTCTTTACTGAAGGTGTATAAGTCCCTTATTCGTTCAAAGTTCGACTATGGCTCGCAGGTGTATGGGTCGGCGTCCACTTGTACCTTGAGGAGGTTGGATGTGTTTCAGAATGTCTGTTTGCGTTTGTCTTGGAGCCCTTCGGTGTACTCGTGTGGAGCGTATGGAAGTAGAAGCTAACGTGCCGCCCCTCCATCTTCGTCGTGACCATATGCTCCTCTCGTTTGGTATTTCACTACACCGTAAACGTTCGCTCGGCCTTCCGGCTTGTGGGATTCTCCTGCAGTACGAGCATGTGCTGCATGGGGCCCTCAAGTCGGTGGCTGTGCGGCTTCACTTCCTAACGCGACAGCTAGGTTATGACCTCTCTAATGTTGAAAAGCTGGTTGTATTAAAGAGAGCGCCTTGGGAGCTACCCGAATATACTGTAGATACTCAGTGGCTCCCTTCCCCCAAGCGTCAGGCGCCGGAGGTGGAAATTCGCCAGCTTTTCCGATCGGTCCTCATCAGACACCTAGCTTCTTTCCACCTCTACACCGATGGCTCTAAGTCGGATGAATGTGTGGGTGCGAGTGTGTGGTCGACCGAATGTCGCCTCAGGTACCGTTTGCCGACCCATACGTCTGTATTCACTTCTGAACTTTTTGCAATTGAATGGGCCATAGATTTTGCCGAGGCATCTCCTCATGTAAACTTTGTAATTTTTTCGGATTCAAAGTCAGCCCTTCAGGCAATTGATTCATGTAGGACGGGTTCTTCTGAAATCCAGGGCCGCATTATCAATAAGTTGCACTCAAGTTGTAAATTCTTCTCTGATTTGGGTGCCTGGTCATTGTCGTATTTTCGGCAATGAGCAGGCTGACGCACTTTCAAAATCGGCGGTAGAACTTGAGGGGCCATGGGACGTACCTCGGGATCTACAGTAAAGTCTCTCTTTCGGTAAGAAATCAATTAATCTTCTGTGGCAAAGTCAGTGGACCGACCTGACTATTCATACAGTCAAACCGACAATTGGGGTTTGGCCCTCCGCTACCCGTCGCTCCCGGGGGGAGGAAGTTATTTTAGCTCGTCTGAGGATGAATTGAATTCTTAACTCACATGAAACCATATGTAGACCGTGTCTTCCCACCCGCAATGTACCACCTGTGGCGGGATTCTCTCGATCAACCACATCATTTTGTCCTGTGGCAGATTTGTGGAGGAGCGTAGCCCTCTCCTGATGTACTGCAGGGCAAATAACGTCCCCATCACTTTGGACACGATCCTGGGTGATGGGGATGTTGCTGTGGTTGACAAATTGACAGCTTACCTGAAAGAGACCAATTTATTCAGAGAGTTGTAACTTGAGTTATGTTTTTGGTGGTGGTATTTTATGTATTTCCTATGTTCCTGTTTAGCATATTGTTTTATGCTATTGTGTTCACTCATTATTTATTATGTTCACAGGACCTCCTATGTTGCTTTGTTTGTTCACTTCATTAATTTTGTCTGTATTTCATTTTAGAGTAATATTAATTTCAGTTCTGTTTTGTTTTCCCCCCTTTGTCTTAGCATATACTGAGGTTGACATTTGATGTTCTTCAGAATGTGTTCTGTCCTGACACTATTCTTCTCAGCTGATGTTGCATTTATTATTTTCCTGTTGTTAATTGCTTTAGACCTGTGACGTATACTGGATTGTGATACTTGCCAATATCGCATTCCAGTATTATGAGGTTCTTGACAATTAAAATTTTGCTTTAGTCTGGCCTAATAGTCCTGATGGGCTGGTGGCCTTCCCAATCAAGCAAAAAAACAGAAAAACAAAACACATATTATTCACAAGGGACTGGAGTTCTTGCAGAGAGGCTCCAGTCCTGACGTTCTCCTTGACTTACAGTGTGCTGGCTAAATAATCCAATAGGGGTTGATAGCCTCTGAAGTCCTATTTCAACTAACAAAAACAAAAAAAGTATTATTCACTACAACAGACGACATGTCCAGGGTAACAGCTGAGTCTCTCCTCACCCACCATCACCCACCATCCCTAGGCTCCCACGAGTCCTCCTCTTCTTTACTTTGTTTTTAGTAATTGGTATGTTATTCACTAAAACGTAGCTTATCTATATATTTTTTTCTTTTTTCTCTTTCTTTGTCCATATGTTATTCATTTATTATTCTCATGTATAATTTAAATTTCAGTATTTTATCCCTGTTTTCTACCTTCCTTCACCCAGTTTCTTGGTACTTTATAGTAATTTAACCTACTTTTACAAATTGTATATTTGATTGCAAACTTTTTAATTCAGTTTCTTTTTTCCTTTTTAGGCTTGAAAATGACACATGTTGGTGTCAAAACGTCGCACATGTTCTAGAAAAATAAAAGATGTTCCTTTACGCTTTGGTATTGCTCTTCCTTATATATATATATATATATATATATAGAGAGAGAGAGAGAGAGAGAGAGCGAGCAAGCGAGAGAAGGATTTAATAGCAGTCTCTACGTTTCCAACGTAGGGCTTAAGATCTCAGCCGCTACCACAGCGGGCCGATTTATCGGTACTCACACGAAGTACTAATAATCTTTAGAGTTGCACCTCAATTCACTACTAGGCACATTGTACATACTCCGAGACGACTAAAGAAGGAAGAGAAAGCGAAGGAGAGAAAGAATTATTATAGTTACCCATTTAATCTAGCTGCTCTCCTCTAAGCAATTCTCCATTTTCTATGAGCCTGCTCCAGTACCTGCAACAGTATTAGTCTCTTCGCGCCCACCGTCGATGACACACGCCTTTTTTGTCTGTGTTTCGCGAGTGCCTGATATTGCCTACCCCTTCGCTTCAACTAAGTGAGTGTGAGCCTTTTCAGGCTGTTGAAGTGATGTAGGCAGCACTTTACTACGGATTTATGGTGTGTTTATGGGTGTGCGCAGAGTGCTGGAGACGTGTTGAATTATATTGTTTACTTCGAGGGTGGTTGGTTCTCAGTACCGCGTAGCGCCCGTTGAGTGTACTATTCTACCCTTGCTTTTCGGGTTCATGTTCACTTTAATAACCCTTAACGTAACTTGGGGGGGGGGGGGATGTATGCTTCCCGCGTGATGCATTGTGTTTCTTTTCCCTTTTTTGCGTGCTTTTTGTTTTATTTTGTTTTTCGTATGACTATGTGTCGAAGTTTTACAAGGCTTGAGCATGAAGTTTCTCTGGATTCTGCTTTTGTGAGAGCATAGGGCACACAGCCTTTATTCTCTTTCAAACATGCTGCTTTGGTCTCCACTGGCCTATATAGCCCTTCTGACTTGTTTTTCAACATGTCCATAGTTGGTGGTCTTGTAATTCGTCGCCTGGTTCACGCTTTTATTAGTTCCTTTTCGTTTCCCCGGGCCTACTTGACTCGAGGATACATGGTTCTGGTAACAGTGTCAGTCACTCGCTTACCCTAACTTTTATTTTGTTTTTCCTTTAACGTATTTGTGGGGATTCTCGGGCAGTGTTTAGCTTTGTTACTAGGTTCTTTCAATCAGGGATTGACGCTGCCCTAGTGTTTTCTCTTTTTATGTGTATTGTGTAACTAAGCTAGGCTTGTTTTTTACCTTGAGCAGACCGCCGTCGGAAAGGTCCACATAGGTTCCATTCCTTCTATATTCCTCTTGTCTCAACTGACTTGGTGGTTTGGGTCTTATCGCTCTTGTTAAAATTCTTGCTTTTCTTACATTCGCTGTTTCTGTTCTTCCCCTACCTGTGTTTTCTTGATCAAAGGGGGGCGGGGGGGGGATGTCTGGAAACTGTGTACGGGCCCTGCTCACAGGGAGGATAAGCTTGGACAAGTTGACTCGACATTCGTGTTTACACACGTTTTTTCGCCACACAGGTGGGGGTTTTCAGGTGTCCTCAGCTCCTTCATCTTTTTAGTTTTTCGCTATACAAGCGAAATTCTACTTTTGATGTGCCCTGTGCCATGTCAAGGAATCGGCCACATAGCCTCTTGCCTTGATTTTTTTTTTTTTGGCGCCCTGTTATATCCCTTTTTAATTGTACCTGGACAGGGCTCCTTGGACAACAGCTACTTGGCTGTTTCCTCTCCCTTGTGTCCTCCTTCTGTACCTAGTTTCCGCCCTATAGGCGGCCTCCTAGTATACTAGGTGGACCCAAGGACCTCCTGAAAAGTCCTAGTACTCGACCCAAAGTGGCGATTGTCCTGTGTGTATTGGATTCCCTCCCTTCCCCTATTTCCACTAATAGGGTACTGATGGGTTGCTCACACTTGACCTTTTTCCTTCCAGCTGGTGCCCGTTCTACTGCCGGCCAGACCTACGCCATCGCCGCTCTGCCCCCTCCTCCCTCCACTCTCCCAAAGTGCTCTCAGGTATTTTGGATGGGGTCTCTTTTCCCCAAAGGGTTTGGACCTGTTCCGCAGGGTTGGGTCTCGCTAAGGGGCTTGTCCCAGCCCTGGCGTTTACGGTCCACTGTGTGGGTGTTTTTTTCCTTGACTTTCCTTGTTATATTTGCTACTTGGCGTATTACTGGATATTGTCTTACTTGGGTGTCACAGGCTATTTTGGCTATACTGCCTCATATTACCCTGTCTCACACAAAATTTGGACACAACAAAGAAACCACCTCCACAGTATATAAACAATACATAAGATCAGTGATGGAATACGCAAGCCCAGCCTGGGCTTCTAACTTAGCTGAAACACATCATAAGACCTTACATACTATTCAAAACAAAGCCCTAAAGATCATTACAGACTGCACAGCTACTGCACCCACAGATCACCTACATCAAGAAACCATAATCCTCAAAGTCAAAGACCATATGGACATGAGAGGCACTCAATTCCTGGCAGCAGCCTCCACGAACCAGGACCACCCACTAAGCTACATGGCAACACACCCACAGACACCAAGACATATCAAAACAACACCCAGCACACGGTATCACACACAATTACTATCCTCTCTCCCTCCCTGTCCACCCCGAACCAACTTCCAGAAGCACATCCATACTCACATCTCTCGCCGATCCAGCCACTCACTCACAGACAACACGCAGCTGCAAGCATGACCTCCCGAAATCCATCCTTCCAAATCCTCCCTTCCTCGCGAGGACAAAGTCCACCTGGCCAGGCTGAGATGCGGACACCATCCAGCTCTCCTGAGCTATCAGAAGAGACTGGATGACTCCGTCGTTGACGTCTGCCCGGGATGTAACACAGCACCCCATACCATTAAACACATCATAGAAGACTGCATTTCACACAACCACTTATGCCAACAACACAATCTACACTCAATGAGAGCTCTGTGGGAAAGCCCGATCATGGCCATGGCCTTCCTCAGGGACTCGGGGCTGTTCGGCCAGGCAGCTTAGGGAACAACAACAACAACAACCCTGTCTCACCTCCACTGGTGTGTAATGCTTACCCTTTGTTTTCAGTGCTGTGATGCCGGCTCCTCCCTGCTTTTGCCCGACATGCTAGCGGTCGGCCATGCTGGGCCATCGGGAATGCTGCTTCCACACTGCCTGGTACGGGAAAGATGTCTACGATCCCCGCCGATGTGGGGTTTGTCTCTCCACTCTTCAGCTACTGGAATCCCACCCTACATCGGTGGAAGGAAAACGGGCCAAGACGTCTCTCTGTCAGTCGTGGGACGTCATCTCCCGTTACGTGCAAGTAGTCCTGCACAGGGCTCCTTTCTTCCATGAGGATGGCGTCCGGCTTTTGTTGGGGATACGGCCTACCTCAGCACCTCACCTCACCTCACCTCTACCTGGTGCAGCACGACGTTCCCGCTCCCCTCCTGTTCATCACTCCCGCTCTCCTACTACGGTTCGTGGCTCCCCTACCAAGAGTTCGAATCCGGCGGACAGGCGGGCGCATCGCAGAGAGCAGGCCCCTCGACGTCGTGACCCTCGAGTGCCTGCGTCTGACCAGTCGGTAGTTTCAGAAGCAACTGGCAGGAGGAAGCGACGCCGGTCTCGCTCAGGCGCTCCTGCTGCTCGTCGACACCACACTGCTTTGCCTCGCCGACGGATGAGCCCCCCGTCGACGTCACGGGGTACCACGACCTTCAGGGCGAAATGACGTCCAGTACCACCTGCCGAGGAGGTCGTTCTCGATCCTACCCCATCTTCTGCCACTGGTGGGGTGGAGATCGTGCCTCTGCCAGCCTCCCAACCAGTGAGGGGTACCGGCCTCTTCCCTATGGCGGGCCCTGCTCTGGTGGTCCCTGCGGCACTGCCCTCCACGCCTCCTCCTCCACCTGGGTCATCGGACGCATCAATCCCTTGTGGCCAACCTTCTCCTCGCCATTCCCCTGCCCATCCCGAGGATGTTCTTGAGATGGAGGTTGCGGACTTTGACAGACTGGACGACGAGGGCGTGGAGGAGGTCGAGGAGCCGGAGGAGGACTCATCTTCAGAGGAAACATCCGATTCAGGAAGGGGTGAGCGCGCCGTGGATGACCATTCCTCCCCCCCTTCCCCTGCGTTCTCCCCACTTACGGACCATGGTAACCGGGGACGCAGTGATGCTGGTTCCATCTCTCCTCAGCATACGTCCATCCCTACTGCTGCGGAGACGGAGATCAGGGCGGAGTTGGCTTCCATCCGTCTCGAGATGGCTTCCACTAAGACGGACATCCTCTCCTCTGTCACGGCGGCCATGGAGGCGGTGGTCTCTCGGTTTAGTACGCCGAACCCGATCCCTCCGCAGACACCGGTTGTGGCTCCTCTCCCGGCTGTCTCGGACCACATCCCATCTCGGCCTGCTATCCCGGGCGTTGTACCGTTGTCATCATCTACTTCATCACCTGCTCCTCCGCCGCTGCCTACAACTCCTCTCTGGCCCGTTGTTATCCCGGGCCAGGGTTTGGGGTTGTTTTCTCACCCTCTCTCCGTGCCGCCTCTCTCCAAGTTTAGGATCCCCAAAGGTCAAGATGCCCTCCCTCTATGGGGATTCTGTTGCTTGGAGAGCTGTGGTCGCCTCCAACCCTGAGAGAACGGTCAGCCTGCCGCCCGGAGAGCGGGCAGTGCCGGGGGATTGGGCCATCCAAGTGAATGACAAGAATGTGTTCAGGGCCATCAATCTCAAGGGTCTGGTCCCGGAGATGGATGTGAGAGTGTACCCAAACCGGCAGGACATGCAATATTTTTCCTACCATCCCTCGGTCTTACCTTCCACCATCACCAAGCCCTGGGATGGCTACTCCCGCCAAGACATGTCAGCGGATGTCCACTCCCTCTCTGCCATTTCGGGGACGCCGTACCTACAGAATGTGCGCGATCGGGATGGGGTCCTGATGTTGGAGCTACCGCACCTCTGTACGGGTCCCTGGGGAGAGTGGGTCCGTGAAGCGGTGGAGTTTGGTCAGTCTATGACCGAGGGTTTGCCGACCATCCCAACCATGGACTCATCTTTTCTGTCAGGCATGCTCCTTACCTCCTCGGGCTTCCCTATGCCTGTGTAGGAGTGGCTCAATGCTCCCAAGCTGTCGGTGGACCCCCTTCCGTGTTCCTTTTTCACGGCCCCAGAGAAGTCCCACGTGGAACGAGACTTTAAGTTCCGACAGCGGGCGGCCCGCCAACTTTCAACTCTTATTGCACAGTTGGAACTGGCGCGGGTTCACCTACGCCTTATTGAATCCCTGGAGTCTGCTGGTCATCGCCAGGGATTTGAGAATGTCCGACGGATCAACCTGCAGCTTGCCCTCAACCCTGTTCAGGACATACACCACTCCCTCCATGAAGCCACCCGTTGCCGTCAACAAATTTGGGTGGCTTTCTGCAAAAAGGCCCCTGCCGACGTCCGCAACCGCCTCCTCCTGACAGACCTTCTGACTCTTGGTCTGTTCCCTGAGGAGGCTTGGCAGGGGGCTTTCCTGCTGGCGCAGAGTGACACTTTCTCTACTCTGGCGAGGCCCACTTCATCCTCCTCCACCCGCGGACGCGAGGGCAGGTCTGTCGCCGGCAAGGGACGCCAGGCGAGAGGTTTGGGCAGAGGACAGGCTCACAGGGGGCGTGGTGTACCCGCCTTCCGTGGCCGTCGGTCACCGGATCACCGTCCCCATCAAGAGGGGATGCGGCACTGGCAAGCTCCGGGGCCCGGGTCCTCCGCTGCCAGACACGGCCTGGAGGGGGATAGGCCGGAGCGCGAGGCCCGTCCATCGTTTCGGCGTGACTGGGGGAACTCTGGGGAGGACGTGGTGGCTCATCCCCCTACGATAAGTCCAAGAGGGGCTCCACGACAAATAACGCGTAGTTCCTCCTGGCCAGTCCCCTCCTCCCTCGCCCGACCATCTCGTTGAATCGGTGATGGGCCTGACACAAGGCGCCCGCACCGGCTTCTTCCGCCTCCACTACCGGCAATGGCCCCGCCGGTCATGGGCGCGTTGGGTGCTAAAGAAGGGTCTGACATGGAGGTGGAGGTCCAAGCCTCCTCTCAGGCACCCTCCCCGACATCGACCAGTGTCTCAAGAAGTGGCCCAAGTGATCATGTCCATGCACGAGGGAGGCGTCATCAAGGAAATATCTTCTACACAAAAGGTATTTCTTTCTCATGTTTTTCTGGTCCCAAAGAAGGACTGCGCTGCTATGAGGCCAGTGGTAGATCTGTCAGTCCTCAACTCTCACATTGTGAACACCCGTTTCCGAATGCTAACCGTCACCCAGGTGCGCCTGGTACTCAAGCCCTTTTCTTGGGTGGTAACCCTGGATCTGAAGGATGCTTATTGGCATGTGCCGATGGCTCCTCGGATCTAGGGCTACCTCGTGCTGCAGTCGGGTCAACGGGTGTTCCAATTCGATAGACTACCATTCGGCCTCAACATAGCACCGCGGGTCTTCACCAAACTGGTAAAGCAGGCTCTGACCCCCTTGCTCTTACAAGGGATTCAGATCCTGTTTTACCTGGACGATTGGCTCATCTCAGCAGACTCTCTCACACAATGTGTACAGGACACACTAACTGTAGTCAGACATATCACAAACCTGGGTTTCAAACTTAACATTCCCAAGTCGTGCCTCTCACCGTCACAAGAAGTAACGTGGGTGGGCTTACATGGGATCTCCTAAGCGCCACTGTTTCCCAGAGTCGGGTGAATGCGGCGAAACTTCGAAGGAAGCTCTTTGTCGTGTTGCCCTCGGTCTCGATAACACGAAAAATCTGGGACTCCCTACTAGGGTCTTTGAATTGGGCGTTTCTGACCGTGCCCTTGGGCCGGCTCAGACTAAAACACCTAATTCAGCTGGGCAACAGGCACTTCCCTATCTCGCCCCCTTACCGTTTGTGGACGGTACCGCGCTCAATACATCTGAGACTGACACACTGGGTCGCTCGGGGCACGCTCTCTTCGGCTGTGCCCTGGACTGCTCCTCCGCCGACCATCTGGGTAGACACAGATGCGTCGAGCGAGGTGGGGTGTGGCTATCACTCAGACATGGGTCATCAAAACCACGGCAGGTGGTCAGGGCTCTCACACTTCCACATCAATGCCCTGGAACTGTTAGTACCGTTGTTTTTCCTGCGGGATCACGGACTGGCCCTCACGGGCAAATCGGTGGCCTTTAGGATGGCAACATGTCCGCGGTTCATTGTATCCAAAAGCAGGGCTCCTCCAGGTCTGTTGTTCTCCAAGACCTGGCGGAGAAATTGTTTTACCTGGCCGATCATTACAGCATAACCCTGCATGCGACTTACCTGCCCGGGACAGCCAATCTTTGGGCGGATGCTTTGTCAAGAGGACAGAGCACCAAGGTAGAGTGGTCATTATGACAAAGCGTTTTCGACGGGGCCATCCGCAGGTGGACTTGTTCGCCTCTTCGGGGACGAACAAGCTACCGGACTACCTCACCCGCTGAACTTGTACTCAGGCGGGGGGGGCCGGATGCCTTCAGCGAGGACTGGAGCAGGTGGCAGTCGATTTACGCTTTTCCTCCACCCGACGCACTGCTTATGTGCAAAGTCCTACACAGGCTGAGAGAGTACCGTGGCTTGGTTAATTCGCCCCTCTGGCCGGCCCAAGCCTAGTACGCTCAGCTGAAGCGATGGTGCCCGAGTCCCGTTCCTCTGTCTGTCTCAGACTTCCACTGGGGGCATATTGGAGACCTAGGGAGCTCGTTGGCATTCGCATCGTGGATGTTTGTGAGGCAGGGTGGTTACCGAAATATGGACGTTGCTTGACTGATATGCTTAATCAGCACTGGACTAAGGCTACTTGGAAGACTTACGAGTCTCATTGGAATACTTTCACTAAATGGATCAATGACACCGTACAAACAGTTCCGTCGGTTGCGTTAGTATTACATCACCTTAATCACTTGTTTTGGACATGCACCTACATGTACAACACCATTAGGAACCACCTGTCCGCTATTAGGGAGCCTTTTGAGGCCTTGACGGGGCTGGCGATCCCTCACAAGGAACTATCTTTTTTCATGAAAGCCTGCCTTAGGCTCCGACCGCCCCCACGCCAGATACCGCCTTAATGGTCTCGCGAAGGCTCTAAGGCTCCTTACCTCACCCACCTACACCACTAACCCAACACCTGTTCATCTGCTTGACAAAACATTGTTTCTTCTAGCATTAGCGACAGGAGAGAGGGTCTCGGAGTTGGCTGCCATGTCGAGGGCCCCGAATTGCATGAATTTTTCGCCTTCCTTTGGGTCAGTCACTTTGGCCCCTTCTGTTCATTTTGTGGCCAAGAATGAACGTGAGGCGCACATTTTTAAGCCGTTCACTGTACCGGCTTTAAAATGTGGGAGCACGCATCATACGCTATGCCCGGTAAGAGCCTTGCATACTTACGTGCGTGCCGCTGTGCCGAAGTCGGGGACGGTGCTCTGGTATCCCCTTATGAAGGGTTCGGCACATGATATCCGCTCTTTTGCGGCGACCATGTGCTTTTTGAATAACTGTTCGCTCTCTGACATAACCGACACAGGGTTATGGTCCTCCACAGGACTTTTGTCTCATCGTACCTGTCCATGTCCACAGCCAGGCCAGGTGTGCCTTGTGTCGCGTTAGGCCAATGTGTAACGTGATTCATCAACCATCCTGTATCTCTACTCATCCCATACTGTAATTTTTTCCTTTCCCTAAACTGGGGGGGGGGAGGGTTTCTTTTGTATACTTGTACAAAGCCTTTCTATCTTTCATTTACATGTATGTACTCTATGTTTAGTATTAAGGATATAACTCTTACTATTTTTGCATTTGGACTATACTGTCTAGGGTTTGTTGTATTGGTATGCCTATGCCTCATACCCATTTTGTAATTAAAGAGTGTCCTAGGAGGTCATCCACCTGCTGTGCATTACCTTCTGGTTCTTGTAATACTGTCCAATTGATTTCAATCTTCCCAGGTTGGTGTGCCGTTCAAAGGTCGACATGACCTATTCCTTGCCCTGCTTATGCATTTTTAGGCCCTAGACCAGTGGTTCCCAAACCCATGGTCGCGACCCAAACAAGGGTCGCAAGGGTTATTCTGAGGGTCGTGGGAGGGTCTGGAGAAATAAAGCTAAATATAATGAAAACTACTTTTTGTGCAAAAATTCCGTCGTGCAACTTGTGAATGTGTAAAATTATATGATTACATTATCAAATGACGTTAGACTCAAGACTCAAGTCTTAACCTAAGAAGTGCGCAGGGGAGGTAGTGACCACCACAGCCTGTGCGCACCTATTTCACTGTTTCCTGTCACTAAAATCGTTATCTTACCATAAATATCATTAATGCTTATCCATATGCGCCTATTTTATGTTTTTTATGAATATATTAACCTGTTACAACAATAAAACAAGTGGAAACAGTGTTTCGCTGGTCAAAATCGCGAAATGAATGCGAGTTACTTAACTAAAGTGTGAGCCAGCTTGGCCAACATCCACCTCTCACGACGCCTGGAGCGACACTGATGTGTAGTGACGTCCGTCTTTCTGTTGCACTCGCTAAGTAACACATATGACCACAGCCTGCTAGCAACTCGCTATTGTTAGTACAAAAATATACCTAGGAATAAGGGAATAACAGGGAAAATAGGTGCTAATTGAAGGGGGGGGGGTGGAAGGAGGGGATGTGGAGGAGTGATATTTGGCATGGCCAAGGGGCAAAAAAAAAAAAAAAATCAATTGATACTGGGGTGGTTTAAAAAAAAAATTTAGGCCTAGGATTATAAGAGTCTTCCCGCAGCGCACCGGTAATACTCTTATAAGTCTACCCGCACTTGCCGGGTTAAGAATAAATAATTGTGTATTTGAAATCCTAACAATAAAGTTTCCCATCACATGAAGAGTTTCGTTCATTAGTTACTCCATGCGGCTACCGTAAATTATGCCCAATACTCGTACGCCGTATGGTACGGGATGTTGTGTGCCTGGCTTGGAGCTGCCTGATGCCCTGTGACCTTCACTCACTCAGTTACTCTCCACTCAAGCGTTAGCCAGTCCTAATATTCAGTGATATTCCAGAAGTTTATTACAAATTAATGGTTAGTATTGTCTGCATCCTACTTGTTTATGTATACTGCATATATATATTCTGACATATGGAGCCCTGTATGTTAATTTAAGAGTTAGAATTAGAGTTGAAGGAGCCAAACTACCCAAGCGGCGAAGCATACTAGCGAGCGAACTAGCGAGTGGGGAAACCAGCTAGCCTGCATACCAGCAAACAAACCTTCACACCTGCGTGCGTCATAGGGGACCCTGCAAACTACTTGATGACCGACGCTATGACGTATGATCGACGCCAGGAGCTGTGAATGGACCAGGCACCTGTTATGCGACTCGAGGAGCTATGATTGGAGTGGGCACCACCCCCCGCCTCCTGATTCGTTCCTACACCATCATTGTTTAGTATATAAGACCCGAGTTGTGGGCATTCAAATCAGTCTCATTTGGAGTTGGGGAAGGTGAACTTGCAGCTGGAGGAAGACGGGGTGAAGTATTATAATGGGATTGTGACTGTCAGTCAGATTATATAAATGTGTGTTAAGTGTGTTCGGTGTAAACACTTACGTTATGTTGGTTAGTGAGATATGTGATTGGGAATTAACGTTATGAAAGTAATACTATTGTTTTATATTAATACTTACGAGTTCTTTCATTTTCTTTGAATTCAGCTTACATTGCTTAACGGTGCTTAGTACGGTGATGCTATTGTCTCGTATTAGTAATATCGCCGTAGACTAACATGGCTGTGTTAATATTACTTCTAGTGATTTCCTAAGCTGAAGACAATTCTTTTAGCTTCAAAATATTATTTTTGCTTTTCATATTATTTGAGTGAGACCTGAATCGAATCTATGAAGCGATCCTGTAACTTAATTTACTCCTAATTAAACCTCATTGTTACGTGGTTAAGAAATACATTTAACTAATTATTAAATATATATCTAACTTTTTATGTGACTTTGATATAAATCCTGATGATAATAATAATATAATACTGTTAACGTAAGACAAGAACCAAGAATAATTACATTAAATATAAATAAAAGGACATCTAAGAAAACTATCTATTCATTTCAAAAAGGGTAAGAGACAGAAATATTCTTACTTTAATATTTATCTTTCAAGACTTAATAGTCCTTCTTTAGCTATAACTTATTCGGTTCATAACCATAGCCTACTAAGCTTCGGTTAAATAATAATTCTTTATAAATACTACATGACTTTAATTAGTTTCAGTATTTTTCATAATTAAAGAGTATCAGTCAATAAAGGTTACTAAGTCCTAAGATCCAAAAGGAAAGGAAGCAACAACAGGAAATTATTTTATTAGATTTTACTTTTGTTTTGCCTTCAGCTGACTGATACCTTAATATATCTCTGTGCTATCTAAATTCATCAAGTTAACCACTTGAGGATCAAGATACGTAACAGAAGAGTGGCGACCTCGCCAGGATTCGTTTCATACAGTTTCACTCAGTTTCATTAACGTTTCACTACTTAAAAATCAAATATTAATCATGCCTCAACTAATTAATGACGAAGATGCTCGAGTTTTCATAGAATCAGAACCCACAGCCCCTGATATTGACTGTCTGTCAAAATCCGAACTGGAAGTGCTTGCCTCACATCTCCAATTAACTGTCTCAAACATGTCTAAAGTAGAGGTGGCTCAGACCATAAAAACCCACCTGTTCCCTGTAGAAGGCGGGGAGGGTGACGAAGCAGTTGGTGGGATCCCGAGTAAACCTAGCCACCTTGATGAACAATTGCCACCTGGTTTGACCGGTGATCAAGTACTGGAACTAGCCAAACTAAAAATAGAACTAGCCAGAATAAATGCCGAACAAGCCAGAGCAAATACCGAAGAAGCCAGCATAAAAGCCAGAGCAAATATCGAAGAAGCCAGAATAAAGACCGAACATTATGAATATCAATATCGTGCGGCTCGACTAAATGTCAATACAAATGCTCCCGTAATTGCTCCCCCTCTGGGATTGACTATGACTAGTGTCATTCCACCTTTCACTGAGGATAATGTGCAGGATTTCTTTGTTTTGTTTGAGGAAGTTGCTGGAGGTATGAAGTGGACAAGAGATCAATGGCCTTTTATGTTACAAACTGTTTTGACAGGGCAGGCTCGAGCCACGTATTTGTCAGAAGTAGCAGAGGTTAGGCAGGATTATGACAATCTCAAAGAAGCTATCCTAAAAACCTATCAATTGCAGCCTGAGGCTTACAGGCAATCTTTCCGTAAAAACCAGAAGAAAGTAGAAGAAACCCATAAGGTATTTGCCAGGACCATGACTAAAACTTTCAATCATTGGGTCAAGAGTAAGAAAGTCACAAGCTACAACGATCTGAAGGAGTTGGTCCTGTTAGAAAATTTCCTATGGAAAATTGATTCTTCTGTATCCTATCATTTAAAGAGGAAAAAGGTAGATTTTCTTGCTGACGCTGCTGACATGGCTGACACATACGTGCTCAACAACAAATTTCGTGGAAAGAAGCCCTACGATAATTCTAGTTCTAATTTTAAGTATCCCAATCACAAATCTGACAGACCCAGTCACAAGCCTATAACGTCTTCCCCAGCTAGCCAAAATAGAATTGTTCCCCCAACTAAAAATGCGACTCAGGGCAATGGTAACAGAGGTGGGCCCCAAACTAATAGTAATGCTCAAAGAGGGAACGTTCCCGTTATCCCTAAAGTATGTACTTTTTGTGGCATGAGAGGCCACCTAGCTTATCAGTGCTGGGCCAAGGAGAAAACCGAGAGATCGGGGCAGACAGTTGCCGCCGTATCTCAAATTCCATATGTGCATTTAATGCAGGGCTCCCGACAGAAGGAGTACCTAGCATCAAAATTTCCTTTAATGCAGGACTCCCGACAGAAGGAGTACCTAGCACCAAAAGTTCCTTTAATACAGGACTCCCGACAGAAGGAGTACCTAGCAGCTAACGTAAATCATCTAGACAGGGGTGTAGTAGCATGTGTGGTGCAACCCACTAGGGTTAAGCCAATAATAATTTCACCATCAGTGCAGGACAGTTACCGTCCCTTTATTTCATCTGGCAACGTGAGATTAAATGGTTGTATGCATGAGGTAAAAATTCTAAGAGACACAGGTTCTACTAGCACCCTCATGGTGAATCCTTACACTGAGTGCCCACCTGGCGAACCAGTTGTAATGAGAGGTGCTGGAGGCCAGTTTTATGCACACTTGGTAAAAGGCGAAATTGAATGTGAGTTACTACAGGGTGAGGCCACCATAGCTTTGTGTAGGTCCCAAGATATCCCTGTGCCTGGGGTAACACTCCTTTTGGGGAATGATGTAGCAGGTGAGAAGGTCCGACCAGACCCCATTTTGTCACTTTCCCCTGTTAACGAGCCACTAACCGGTGAGCTCGAAAAGGAGATGCCAACAGTTTTTCCCTGTGTGTGCTGTCACACGTTCAATGTCTCAAGTAGCAGTTCCCTCAGACAGAAATGTACCGAATGTAAGAGTTGATGAAAGGGATGATGAGAGTGTGAATGACGCTCCAACTGTGCCTGATGATGTGACTGAGGTGGATTTATCTGACACCTTTATGGCTCATCTTGACCCTAACGATGACCATGAAACCCCTCCAAATTGTCCTAGTGGCATGGTAGAGCTACAGAGAGATGATAGTGAATGCAAGGAGTTAGCAGCCAGGGCCATGAGTGAAGAGGAATGTGAGAAGGAGGGTGGTGAATGTTTCTACCTCAAAGGAGGAGTATTGTGGCGTAGATGGAGACCGCCACACAGACCAATCGATGACGGGGCTTGGGACGTCCATCAAGTAGTAGTCCCCAAACCTTGTCGTAGAGATATCATGGAAATGGCACATTGCATACCATTGGCAGGACACCTAGGTGTGAGAAAAACTCTAGACAGAATCAGAGCCCACTTTTACTGGCCAGGAATGCGTGCAGATGTAGTGGAGTTTTGTAGAGTGTGTCACACTTGCCAGATGACAGGAAAACCCAATCAGAAGGTGCCTGTACATCCTCTGGTGCCCTTGCCCGTTTTCGAGAATCCTTTTACTCGGATGGTAGTGGACATTGTAGGCCCATTGCCTAAGACTTCCCAAGGTAACATTTATTTATTAACTATCATGGACATGGCAACTCGCTACCCAGAGGCTATACCCTTAAGGACTACCTATGCTCCAACTGTCATCAAGGAACTGCTCAAATTCTTCACCAGAATGGGTTTCCCCCATGAGGTGCAAAGTGATCAAGGAACTAATTTTACCTCTTAACATTTTCCAGCAGTCCCTGAAGGAGTTGGGTATCGAGCATGTTAAGTCTAGCACCTACCACCCAGAGAGTCGAGGGGTTCTCGAACGATATCATCAGACATTAAAGGGAATGTTACGTAAGTATTGTACAGAGACCGGAGTTGAGTGGGATAAGGGGGTACCTTTTCTTTTATTTGCTACTTGTGAGGTTCCAACTGAATCCCTGGGTTTTTCCCCTAATGAACTAGTTTTCGGTCACCAGGTAAGAGGTCCTTTGCAGCTATTGCAGGATAGCCTAGTTGGCCAGGAGGGGAACCAAAACCTCCTCAAGTATGTTTCTGATTTCAAGACCCGGCTGAGATCCTCATGTGAGTTTGCCGCTCAAAACTTGACCGTGGCTAAAAGCTCCATGAAGAAATGGTATGACAGAAAAGCCCGTGAGAGGGAGTTTCAGCCCGGTGATGAGGTTTTGGTCCTGCTCCCCCTTTTTGGCCAACCTTTATCTGCCAAGTTCAGGGGCCCATATAAGATCATTCGGAGGGTGAGCATTACCGATTATCTAGTAACTACCCCAGACAGGAGAAAGCCCACGCAAGTATTCCATATAAATATGTTGAAACCCTACCATAGGTCCCCTGATTCCTCTCTTCCAGATTCTCCCACTGTGGCAGTGAATGTCAGGACCTGTGGACAGCCTGGTGCGGACAAAGTCTTCAGTTCTCTTACTGACCCGCAACAGACTGTTCCAGAGCCTGAAGGTATCCATGCAGACTTTGACTTGTCATGTAGCCTATCCAACTTTCAGTATAATTCAGTGGCTTGGAGGGAATTACCATCTAAACTATGTCATCTTCCCTCTGATCAAGCGAACCAACTAATCTCTGTTTTATCTCAGTCTCCCAGTGTGTTCCGTGATACTCCAGGGCTCACTTCTTTGGCCGTGCACGACATCGACGTAGGGGATGCAACTCCCATTAAACTATCCCCCTACCGTGTCTCGCCACAACGCAGGAGTATACTGCAGGTCGAGCTTGACTTTATGTTATCTAACGAACTGATCACTAGGGCCTTAAGCCAGTGGAGTAGTCCAGTCATACTTGTGCCAAAGCCAGACGGGAGCCATAGGTTATGTATGGACTATAGGCAAGTCAATGCTGTCACAAAGAACGATACCTACCCACTGCCACGGATCGACGACTGCATTGACCAGATTGGTACAGCCACCTATATCAGCAAGATTGACTTGATGAAGGGATATTGGCAAGTAGCTCTCACCCCTAGAGCGAGGGAAATATCATGCTTTGTAGTCAACAATCAAGCCTTCTGCTGTAACGTAATGACCTACGGCTTGAAAAACGCCCCAGCTATATTCCAGCGCCTCATGAATTTGGTGACTGAAGGGGTACCTGGGTGCGTTGTCTACATCGATGATATTCTTATCTTTTCACAGTCATGGGAGGAGCATCTTTACCAACTTAGATTGCTATTCTTAAATCTTGCTGATGCCAATCTGGTGGTTAATCTTAAGAAATGCACCTTTGTAAAGAGTACGGTCCAGTATCTAGGATATACGGTAGGTCAGGGGCAGGTTGCACCTCCTCAAGCAAAGGTAGAGTCTATTCTAGAATTCCCAACTCCTAGCACTAAGAAACATATCCAAAGGTACCTAGGCATGATTGGCTATTATAGGCGTTTCATTATAAATGTTTCAAAGTTGACAGCTCCCCTGACAGATCTTCTCCGTAAGGATGTGAAGTTTGTGTGGTCCTCTGAATGTGAAGAGGCCTTTATTGCTACCAAATATATATTATCTAATTATCCTGTACTCCGAGCTCCTGATTTTAACAGATCTTTTTCCCTGGCGGTGGATGCGAGCAATACCGGGGTTGGTGCAGTGTTGCTCCAGGAAGACGGCTGTGAGGTATTGCATCCTGTGTGCTATTTCAGTAAAAAATTAAATTCTGCCCAACGTAACTATTCAGTCATTGAGAAGGAGCTGTTAGCATTAATTTTATCCCTTCAATACTTTGCTGTCTATGTGCAATCTGCCTCTGGTGCCATCACTGTGTATACTGACCATCACCCCTTAAAATTTTTGCATAGGTTCCAAAATAAAAACCAACGACTGACCAGGTGGAGTTTGTTGCTGCAGGAATACTCCCTGGATGTCAAACATATTAAGGGGGTCCAGAACGTGCTAGCCGATTGCCTATCACGTATCTGTTAAAGATTACATTTACCAGGTTGGCCTCATACCGCAGTAGGTTTAACTTAATGAGAGGATTTTGGCAATTAGCTCTCCCTTGTAGCGAGGTAAATATCATGCTTTAGTAGTGCGCTGTCAAGCCTTCAGCTGTGAGATGCCTTGCAGTTCGAATAACGCTCCAGCTATGTTCCGGCTATGTTCTGATGTGGTACCTGGAGACGTTGCCTACTTTGGGTGATATCCTTATTATATCCTCATTATAATCTTGCTGTTGCCAATCTGGTGGTGAATCTATTTATGTATTATGTTTAATATTATGTACTATACTCCTTAAACTCTTTTCTAGGGGGGAGGTCTGACATACGGAGCCCTGCATGTTAATTTAAGAGTTAGAATTAGAGTTGAAGGAGCCAAACTACCCAAGCGGCGAAGCAAACTAGCGAGCGAACTAGCGAGTGGGGAAACCAGCTAGCCTGCATACCAGCAAACAAGCCTTCACACCTGCGTGCGTCATAGGGGACCCTGCAAACTACTTGATGACCGACGCTATGACGTATGATCAACGCCAGGAGCTGTGAATGGACCAGGCACCTGTTATGCGACTCGAGGAGCTATGATTGGAGCGGGCACCACCCCCCGCCTCCTGATTCGTTCCTACACCATCATTGTTTAGTATATAAGACCCGAGTTGTGGGCATTCAAATCAGTCTCATTTGGAGTTGGGGAAGGTGAACTTGCAGCTGGAGGAAGACGGGGTGAAGTATTATAATGGGATTGTGACTGTCAGTCAGATTATATAAATGTGTGTTAAGTGTGTTCGGTGTAAACACTTACGTTATGTTGGTTAGTGAGATATGTGATTGGGAATTAACGTTAACGCTACTATTATGTGCTTAACTATTTGATTGGGAATTAACGTTAACGCTACTATTTATGTACTTAACTATTTGATTGGGAATTAACGTTAACGCTACTATTATGTACTTAACTATTTTAGTTGACTAACTTGTGGACTAAAGCAACTCTTTAAGTAATTGGGTTATGATGAAAGTAATACTATTGTTTTATATTAATACTTACGAGTTCTTTCATTTTCTTTGAATTCAGCTTACATTGCTTAACGGTGCTTAGTACGGTGATGCTATTGTCTCGTATTAGTAATATCGCCGTAGACTAACATGTCTGTGTTAATATTACTTCTAGTGATTTCCTAAGCTGAAGAAAATTCTTTTAGCTTCAAAATATTATTTTTGCTTTTCATATTATTTGAGTGAGACCTGAATCGAATCTATGAAGCGATCCTGTAACTTAATTTACTCCTAATTAAACCTCATTGTTACGTGGTTAAGAAATACATTTAACTAATTATTAAATATATATCTAACTTTGTATGTGACTTTGATATAAATCCTGATGATAATAATAATATAATACTGTTAACGTAAGACAAGAACCAAGAATAATTACATTAAATATAAATAAAAGGACATCTAAGAAAACTATCTATTCATTTCAAAAAGGGTAAGAGACAGAAATATTCTTACTTTAATATTTATCTTTCAAGACTTTTTATAAAATTAATAGTCCTTCTTTAGCTATAACTTATTCGGTTCATAACCATAGCCTACTAAGCTTCGGTTAAATAATAATTCTTTATAAATACTACATGACTTTAATTAGTTTCAGTATTTTTAATAATTGAAGAGTATCAGTCAATAAAGGATACTAAGTCCTAAGATCCAAAAGGAAAGGAAGCAACAAATTATTTTATTAGATTTTACTTTTGTTTTGCCTTCAGCTGACTGATACCTTAATATATATCTCTGTGCTATCTAGATTCATCAAGTTAACCACTTGAGGATCAAGATACGTAACAATATATATATATATATATATATATATATATATATATATATATATATATATATATATATAACTATATATATATATATACACAATTCAACATGTCCAAAAATATTTGTTTGCAATGATGTTCAGTAGTGCGTGTTTAGGATAAAGATAAAGTGTAGAATGGTACATATTTGGGAGGCAAATCTAACAATTGATATCCTAGGTCTGCTCACCCTTATGATATATTGTTGTATTATACTACTAGCAGTTAACGCTTTCATCTTTAACACAGCGAAAAGAAGTTGTTTGTGTTTTACGTATTGCCTGTTAATTAACACTTAAAGAGCGGGGCCCGACTTAAGTCCGTATCTAAAAAGCAGCAAGTTAGGAGCATTATTAAGGCTTTTAAAGGGTTAAAATCGAGTGCAAATGGCCGGGAGCGCAGCAGGCCACACGGCCGACACCCAGGGCTTACCGCCGCCCACTGACTCACGCTCCCTCTGTTCTCGAGAGGCCGGCAGTGTAGCCAGTAGTGAGCGTAGCTGGAAAAAATATGCCGATATACGCTAAACTCCCATGTTGGTGGTACCACTGCATCAAAACGACAAGTGCTACGTAGCTCGTTCTGGTCTCATTTTGAAGCTTGTAGCGCCTAGTTTTTTGCTGAATACATTTCTTTTCATGCAGATACTTGATTGATCATTCACAAGGGCCTGAATATGCCCAAAATAGCCCAAAACCCCCCGCTAGATGAGGGTTAAAGTAATTTTTTTTTAAAACATCTACTTTTTCTTATTGCAAGAAGTAACAATGTCAATATGACATTTACTTGTTACCCGTTTTCACACAATACAAGTAAATTGTGTTTATTTAATTTACTTTTCACTTATTGCAAGAAGTAACAGTCGTGTTTTTACTGATTGGAAGAAATAACATTGTCATTATATCAATTATTGTTTTTACTTACACAGCGACCTAAAACTCAAAATTGACCATTTATGTTCTTATGATGAGGGTTATATCTATATATTTTGGTTTCTTATTACCCGTTTTCACTCTGCAACCTAGAACCCCAAAATCATTGTAATGATAATAGTTATGAATATAATACATTGATATAACAACAAGCAAGATCAAGAATATTTTTGAGTATGTGAGTGATGATATTTTTGATGTAGCGAAGCCACAAAATGTACTTTAACAGTAAATGTTATACATTATACTTTTTGTTGTATGTGGATTATTACGAATATATCCTTAACTGTATTTATTATAGGCCTGTGAATGTGGGATAGTGAGTGAATGGGGGGTTTTGTTGACTGTATTTCATGGTGAATAATTTAACTGTTCACGTCTTTAAGTTTAATGTTGGCATATTATTATTTGTATTTTAGCAACAGCCAGATTTCCATTTTTGACTGCCAGATAGACTGGGTAAGCGAGTGTGAGGGAGGAAGATGAGTTGTGCAATCAACTATACAGGTGTGTGCATTGGTGTGAAATTTTATCATGTTGAGCACCTCAGTCATTTTCCCCTTGAAATATGACACGTTCTAAAAAAAAAAATTCCTTCTCCATTACTACTTTAATGACAAGAATTGCAACGCAAAGTACAGTTACAGTATAGACCAGATATTTTTAAGCATGGCTTCGCTGAGTTTAGAGAATGCTCTGGAAATGTCAGACCTCAGTGTGTCCAGTCCCTTCAAGTCCTGGCTATCAAATCCATGAAAGATAACAAATTGAAGTGCCATTTGAGTTCAGTTCATCTAAATCTCACTGGAAGGAAAACAAGTGTTAAGGCGAATTGATTGTTCCCAGCTCATCATTTTTGTTTTCTCTGGAGAAGGCTTCATTGGCGTCCTTAGTAGTAGTTGTTGTTGTTGTTGTTGTTGTTGTTCCCCAGGCTGCCTGGCCGAACAGCCCCAAGGCCCCGAGCAAGGCCATAACCGAACGCTTTGGTTTCCTTAGTAGTAGCATGGAATAGATGCAAAAAGCCTCATGAGTCAGCTAGTGAAACCAGCTGCAGTGGCAATGGAGAACACTTTTTGTGGAACATATGTTGATAAGAAGTTGGAATCAGTACCACTTTCAAATAATAGTATTGAATGTCGAATTGACCTGATGTCAGAAGATATATTATATCAACATATTGTGGCTTTGAAAAAAGTAGGAAACTAATTGTCATTACAGACAGATGAATCAGTGGACATTGCAGATGACCCCCAATTCAAGACTTTTGTTCGGTACCAACGAGAAGAAAACATACTAGCAGAGTTTATTGCAGTGCTTTGACATCTACCACAACTAGAGAAGACATTTTTATTATGGTGATTTTTTTGTTTTTTGTTTTTTATTTATTGTTATTATTATATTTGTTTAAAGAAACATGGCCTAGACTGGATGAACAGATGTATATACAGATGTTACATAAACTTAAGTTATCAAGTTTTACATACTATAATGTAAGCATATACATAACTGTCTTGTAAAATCATTAGGAATATAACAATTAATTCAAATATAAAACTAACTAATCCAGTGTTTCAGGGTGTAGGGTCGCAAGGACCAAGAAATATTGTATTAAGGGTCGCCATCAAAATAGTTTGGGAACCACTGCCCTAGACTGATACGCTAGTAACTGTACTTTCTTAATATGCACCATACTGTTACGCTCTTTTTTCCCAATAAAATAATATGTTTATTTGTGTCTTTTCTTGGTCCTCTACTTTTCCTAAGGCTTGGGGTTTTTAAGGTTTCTTGGATGTCCGCCTCCAATGTGGGATTCAAGCCCTACGTTGGAAACGTAGAGACTGCTACTAAATTGGGAGGTTTGACGACCTCCCTTATAACCAAATAAGGAAAACCTCTTATTTGGTTGCAGTCTCGGAGTATCCAACGACAGAGTATCCCGCCCTCATGCCGATCCCCTACCCATCCAATCTACACTGATTACGTGATACCTAGATACTTTTGCAGGTACTGGAGCAGGCTCATAGAAAATGGAGTATGGCTTAGAGGTGAGCATCTAGATTAAAGGGGTAACTATAACAATTCTTTCTCTCCTTCGCTTTCTCTTCCTTCTTTAGTCGTCTCGGAGTGTGTACAACGTGCCTAGTAGTGAATTGAGGTGCAACTCTAGAGATTATTAGTACTTCGCGTGAGTACCGATAAATCGGCCCGCTGTGGTAGCGGCTGAGATATTAAGCCCTACGTTGGATACTCCAAGACTGCTACCAAATAAGAGGTTTTCCTTATTTGGTTATAAGGGAGGTCGTCAAACCTCCCAGTACGTAATAAAAATAAACGGAGAATGGAGGATGCATCCATAGATTTAATCACTTTGAGTAGTTCTGGAACCCTGCAATAGATCATGGCGCTGATAAAATATGTCGAAAAAGGGTAGTTGGCAACGTTTATAGTCACCTTTTTATTAATAGAATACATAGTTAGACACCCCTCTTCTATGCACTCTCTCTGATTTTAACCCTTTACATTACCGATGACGTCTTGTTTATCGATTTCACTAAAATTAGGCGATTTTATTTAGCTTAAGGTGAGGGTGATGGATTGTTGAGATTAAGGGAAGATGGGTCGTTTTTCTGGTACCCTTTCTCCTTCGTGTTAAGTCCCATTTGTTTTGAGATTATAAGACGTCCGGCCTATTAGTTTGGCGATTTCAACACTTTTCTTCCCATTTCGTTGTCAATCTTAAGTCCTTTCGTGCCATTTAGGTGTTGATTATTTCCTGGTGAGCGATAGCCAGCCTGAAATTTTAAGAAGAATCGGCCTTCGGCCGGGACATTTTTCTACCGAAAAATGTACAAATTTATCTTGAAGGGAGGTCTAGGTTTTTTTTTTTCTAAGCTTGATGGAGGTCTAGCGACAAAACTAAGAAATACAGGAAAAAAGGAATTAATAGACCAAACAAACAGCCAGTGTCTCCTTAACCCTCGTCTAGCGGGGGTTTTGGGCTTATTTGGGCATATTCAGTCCCTCCTGAATGATAAATCAAGTATCTGCATGAAAAGAAATGTATTCAGCAAAAATCTAGGCGCTAAAAGCTTCAAAATGAGACCAGAACGAGCTACGTAGCACTCGTGGTTCTCATACAGTGGTACCAGTAACATGGGAGTTTAGCGTATAGCGGTATATTTTTCCCAGCTACGCTCACTACTGGCTACACTGCCGGCCACTCGAGAACACAGGGAGGGTGAGTCAGTGGGCGGCGGTAGGCCCTGGGAGTCGGACGTGTGGCCCGCTGCACTGCCGGCCATTTACACTCGATTTTAACCCTTTAAAAGCCATAATAATGCTCCTAACTTGCTGCAAATTGGTGCCCGGCTATAACCGGGCGCCGCTCTTTAAGGTTTAAGGCAAAATATATGATAGCTAAAGCAATATACAGTAGTTGGCGTATTCCTTAACACCTTACGAGCGACCTAGGTGGTAATTTATATGTATCGCCCAGCGGGGTGTTTTTACCCTAAATAGGGTTGTTTACGTGATCATTTTCATGCCTAAATAAGATCCAGAGCGTAAAACAAGTATCTATCCCTGAAAGGGCATAAACAGAGTTTTCCAATGACACCCCAACCATCCTTGTACGACCGCTAGTTTTCTTGCAACGATCGCGCAACACGAGTGCAAAAACCATGTAATTAGGTAGTTTCCCTACATAATTCCCTGTGTAGCGAGTGCGTGACGGTGGGGGAGGGTGGGATTCATGTCAGTAGGTCCGCTGCGGTGGTCTGGAGAAGTCATATGTTTGCTACTCTCCTCCCACCACTTATCTCTCTCTCTCAGCAACATTACGTGGTGAAAATGGCACACGACATAAGTTGTGAACCGCCACTTAGTCCAAATTTCTTTCACACGACATAAGTTGCGCGCCGCCAATAAAGGGTTAATGCAATTATTGAACAAAAATTATATAACTAAATAAATAAAATAAAATAAGAAAAAGAGAGAGAGAGATTTACATAGATACACTGACCACACAGACCTTAAAGGCCGTGTCATACAGAAGTCGAACCCACCCGAAACCGGCCGAATCGATGTAAAAATTCAAATTTCAGCCAGTTCCGGTCGATTCTGGTAACGCTTCGGGTGATTTTCGGTTATCTTCGGGAAGTTCTTGGGATGTTCTGGGCTTGAGTGGAATCATCCGGTGAATCGGCCAAAAGTTAATGCATGCGTTAACTTTTGGCGATGAATCGGGTAAAAAAAACGTTAAACTATCGAGTCATGATCTAGTTAAGTTCCAGTTACATTCGGATATATTTGAGTCATATTCTGGTTACATTCGACTTATTAGATAGTATTTTGAATTGCCGATGATGACTCGAATTACTCGAACTTGGGTCGAATGTAACCCGATGATAGTCGATATTACCCCGAAGGAAACTCGATGATAACTGGATGAATCTCTCATAAAATCGAATGTAACTCAAACGAGAGTCAAACGAGACTCAATATTGACCCAACCATGACCAGAAATGGAGGAATAGCAGACAATGGAAAGTCGATGCTCACTCGAATAACAGTCGAATATCACCCTATCCATCTGTTTTTTCATTGTCTTTGCTGGCTCGCTATCGCTCGCCAGGAAGAAATCAACACCTGGATGGGGATAAACGTCTTAATACAGTTGGCTGAATGGGGCCGAATGGATACAAGCCAGGGAAAGAGAGATAACAAAAAAAGCTGGTGACCCCCCCTTAATAATTTTGACCTGTTTGTTTAGAACAGGGTATAAGCACATCAATCAATCAAAGGAGGACTACGAGGGGATGACGCATAGCCGCACTCACCCTACATACAAATAAAAACAAATGTCAGGATGGCACACACACACACACACACACAGAAAGATAAGTAGATAGTTTATTGACCACGAATTTGTTACAGCTTCGTTACACACACACGGAGTACATTGTTGATTTCGTGTGTGCAATGTAGAATATATTGGTTGTAGCATAACTAGTCTACATATTATGAATAGTATTTTTAACACATTGAAGGAAACGCCACTAATCTGAAATTCATTATAGAACACATTTATTATAAGAACCTTTTCAGTACCGGTGATGTCCTATTAACTTTACTCTAGTTACCATTAGACGATATTATTCAGGTTAAAAAACGATTAGCAGGTTTCGAATTGTTTTACTTAATCCTTTTTACTACCACAGATCCTTCTTCAATATACTCTCATTATACTCTTGGAACTAATAGACCATTTTATTCAGCGCAGGAAGGGCGTTTACCCATTGAAATGTTTCAGACAATATCAATTAAGCCCTTTAGCTACCATAAATCCATCCTAAGCTTCATAAAATCGTCTAAATGTTGCTGAAATCAAATATATATGACGTCACCGATACAGAAAGGGATAACGAAAGATAATATAAGCGATTATTTAACTTACTATGATCTTCGACCTATTCGACTGACGTTCGACCTATTCGACTGACGTTCGACCTAACTTCTTCTATTTCGGTTGTTGATCGACTGAGCTTCAGCTGAGCTTCGGTAATAATTCTGGTTATTTCCCCGTCTTCTGGGCATATTCGAGTTATATTCGAGTTTCATTCAGGTCCATCGGGTTATATTCGAAATTCATTCGGGTCAGTGTCGGGTTAATTCGACTCCGAGTTACTTTCGGTTGCATTCGGGAAAAATATGCAAGTCATCGACTTCGGGCGGCAGTCGGCCAACGTTCGATTTCTGTATGACGTGGCCTTAAGATCCCAGCGAGGTGGTCAGGACTTAATTCTAGTAGAGATTGCTAATCCGAGAGTGAGGGACAGTGGAAGGAAAGGATAGTAAAGAAGAAGAAGAAGAAGAAAGAAGAAAGAGAGAGAGAGAGAGAGAGAGAGGGAGAAATGTACATAGATACACTGACCACACAGACCTTAAGATCCCAGCGAGGTGTTCAGGACTTAATTCTAGTAGAGATAGCTAACCCAAGAGTAAGGGACAGGGGAAGGAAAGAATAGTAAAGAAGAAGAAGAAAGAGGGAGAGAGAGAGAGCACAAGACTCACTTACTTTGAGCTTGAAGGGAGTGTGGGCGAACATATTTTATTTTGCAGGCCGTCTGGGAAGGCACATCTGTGCCCGTCTGTGTTGCATAGATTTAATCTTTTTAACCCTCCCGCATCCAGCAACTTAATTATCTAACTTACGGTAAGACATTCTCTAATTTGCCATGAAATATCAGGCTGGGCGAGTTTTGTATTTTCATCCACCAGAATGCTGTTTATTGTGATGTATCATATGTCAATGGAAAGAGGAATATTTATAGTACATGATAAAAAAATTTGTTTTTAAATACATCGAAATATGAAAGTGTAAATGAGTCCGGAATACAATTATTTCCCATGCAATTGTCTTCACACCGTCCTAATCTAAATTGTGAGTGATGACCATATATTTTTTTTTGCTCAAATAATAGTATTTTTTCTCCTCTTTCCAAATCTGAAAACAGAAATTGTTTATCTTCAATAGTTCTCAAGCAGTGACCGAAAAAGAAAAAAAAAAATTATTGATATGGTTTATAAAATTTTCGTTTTTTTTCGTTGCTACGAAGTGTATGGTTTTAAATTTAGGCTGTATGAATACGGAAAATAATGCTGATGAGTATAAAACAAACTATAAGTTCCTAGGACAAATTATTTTTCCGCTATGAATATTTGAAATGAAGAGCCAAAATGCGAATATTTATGCTTCACCCATCTCTGTTCCGGCGATGCTAGCCGGGTTCCGAGCTGTTCCCCACCTCGTGGTTGCGTTATTTGCTCGGATACGTATATAACTGTATATATCACCAGAATCGAAAAATTGTGCTCTTTCCAATGGTGAAAACAAAAATAATATAGCGTAATTGGTTCGCGAGCTATGCGCAATTGTATCCATGCAGTGACCGAAAAAAAAAAAAAATGTTTAAAATATTTTCGATTTATTTCGTTGCTACGAAGTGTATGGTTTTAAATTTAAGCTGTATGAATACGGCAAATAATGCTGATGAGTATAAAACTAACTAGAAGTTCCTAGAACAAATACTTTTTGCGCTATGAATATTTGAAATGAAGAGCCAAAATGCGAATATTTACGCTTCATCCGTCTATTTTCCGCCAATGCTAGCCGGGTTCCGAGCTGTTCCCCACCTCGGCATTGGTTTATTTGCTCGGATACGTATATAACTGTTTATATCACCGTCATCGGAAAATTATGCTCTTTCTAATGGTGAAAACAAAATTAATATAGCGTTATTGGTTCGCGAGCTATGCGCAATTGTTTCCATGCATTGTTATTGTTATGTAAATATATGAGAATGTTTATACAGTTGTATATCTTTGCCACAATGTACAACATTTGTATAAATATATAAATATAATATATATATATATATATATATATATATTATATTTATATATATATATATATATATATATATATATATATATATATATATATATATATAAAATAAATGAAATAAAAATAAAAATAAATGAAATAAATCAAATCAAATAAATAAATACATAATAAAATAAAAATGTAATAATAATATAAATACTCGATTATGGGCCTTGGGCTTGCTCGGGTCCTTGGGGCTGATCCGCTAGACACCCTGGGGAACAGGAATGAAAAAGAAAAACAAAAATGTATACCGGGTATATACTGTATATATATATATATATATATATATATATATAATATATATATATATATAATATTATATATATATATATATATACTGTATATATAAATAAATAAATATATAATAAAATAAAAAATATAATAATATAAATACTCGATTATGGGCCTTGGGCTTGCTCGAGACCTTGGGGCTGATCCGCTAGACAGCCTGGGGAACAGGAATAATAAAGAAAAAAAAATATATATATACCGGGTATATATATATATATATATATATATATATATATATATATTATATATTATACTGTATATATATATAAAATAAATAAAATAAATAAAATAAAAAATATAATAATAATATAAATACTCGATTATGGGCCTTGGGCTTGCTCGGGACCTTGGGGCTGATCTGCTAGACAGCCTGGGGAACAGGAATAATAAAGACAACAAAAATATATATATACCGGGTATATACGTATATATATATATATATATATATATATATATATATATATATATATATTATATATATATATACTGTATATATAAAAAAATAAAAATAAAATAAAAAATATAATAATAATATAAATACTCGATTATGGGCCTTGGGCTTGCTCAGGACCTTGGGGCTGATCTGCTAGACACCCTGGGGAACAGGAATAACAAAACAAATATATACGGTATATATAAAAATAAAATAAAAAAAAATAAATAAATGAAATAAATAAAATAAATAAATAAAAACTAATAAATCAAATATATAAATATTTAAATAAAATACAAAATATAATAATAATATAAATACTCGATTATGGGCCTTGGGCTTGCTCGGGACCTTGGGCTGTTATATACTGTATATAGGCTATATATAATATATATATATATATATAATAATATACTGTAATATAACTAAAATTCCATAGAGTACTTACCATACTTCCTGTAAGCATTCCTGTGACATCTTCGTGATTATAATGTATTTATTTCGTAGGCAGTATTTATTGATAAATATATTTTTCTTTCAAGCAAAAAATAGTGTAAAGTCATCAATGATACTTAGACAAAACTGCATCAATACTCAAGGGGTTAACCAAGATTCACTCCCCTCAGTCACCAAAAGTCACAAGTAACATCTTATATACATATATAGTTCGAATTATTCACTAAACACTTTCACTGGGTAGATGAAATAATCCATAATTGCCTGCCTATAGGGGCCAGAGGGAGGGAGCCCAGAATTTAAAGGGCCGGGACCCTGCCTCACAGTCTGGGGGCCAGGAAACTACTGACTTTACAGAGGCCCGCGCTCCTCAGAGAGGGACGCTATGGGGTTGCTAGATACTTCCTTTTGTAACTTACTGATGCCTAACATACCAGTCCAAATTGAGTCAAAATCGAGTCATAAACTTATTTTTGGCGAATATTTCTAACTTACAGGTGGCATTATGACGCGATTGCGTCATACGAGCACTCTTGGAGGGGTGGCGTTATGACTCGATCGCGTGCTATAGATGCGGGAGGGTTAAGGGGGGTCACCGGTATTTTTTTATCTTTCTCTCCTTTTCTCTCTTTCCCTGGCTTGTATCCATTCGGTCCCATTCAGCAAACTGTTTTAAGACGTTTATCCCCATCCAGTTGTCGATTTCTTCCTGGCGAGCGATAGCGAGCCAGCATTGTATGGAAAAATCTGGCTTCGCCGGAGACAGTTTTCTATCAAAAAATGTACAAATATATCGCTCCCTTCATCTCTCGCTTATTTCCATGTTGTAATTAGCGCTCGTAAATCATTGCCTTCTCCATTTTTATTAGTCGATTTATCTCTAGATCACTTACTCGCCAGAGTCACGTTTTAAGGGGGGATCACCGTTTTGTTTTTATCTTTCTCTCCTTTTCTCTCTTTCCCTGGTTTGTATCCATTCGGTCCCATTCAGCCAACTGTTTTAAGACGTTTATCCCCATCCAGGTGTCGATTTCTTCTTAGCGAGCGATAGCGAGCCAGCATTGAATGGAGAAATCCGGCTTCGCCGGAGAATTTTTTCTATCGAAAAATGTACAAATTTAGCTTCCTGTCAAAACAAATATATATATATATATATATATATATATATATATATATATATGATGGCTCGCTACCGCTCGCCAGGAAAATTTTGACACCTGGATGTGGGTAGGGGAGGTGTGGCGGAGTGGTCATGCCACTGGACTGGTAATCCAATGGACCCGGGTTCGAATCCCAATATGTCAATGGGAAGATATTATTGGGATGGAATATGTGCTGTACCTAGTATCAGTGTATTACCACAGCTCACTGTGACGCTCCTGCATAGTAGCCACGTGCGGGCATGCGCGCGCGTCGGCTGCCCAGCCGTTTAGAAACCGGCTGGCGGCAGGCTGCATATCCTACGACAATGTAACTAATGTCTGGGATATTCTTATGTTGTTTCACAGCTTGAAGCTGCTCTTATTCTTAACCAACGCATCTTAGTATATTTTATTCTCGATAGTTGATTGTTTCATTATAATATATAAGATGTAAGTCTAGTGAGAGTGGGAGGAGACGAGCGGGAGAGAGAGACCGGCTGGGGGACGTTGCTTCGCGCGGAGAGTCCAGCTTGGGACGAGCCTGATGTTGCCACATGCATTTGATAGCAACGTTAGGCTTAGTTTCGACTCATGCAAGGGGTAGAGGATTTTGACCCAGCAACTGTGTTGAGTGTTGCCAAGCATGGGATGTATTTTGCATGCCTAGGGTGGGGTCCAGACAGATTCAAGACTCAGAGCTCACCTCACTGTCGTACCCTTCGGACCCCCTTGATAGCTATCCCTCTCAACCCCACTTAGAAACTTTCTCTCTTACTGTGTATACCTTCGTTCCACTACTTCACCAATCTATTTAATTATCCTATCCCCTTGATAGACCTTATATCTATTATTGTATTATCTGGAGAAGAAACAAAAGGTGTATGTTGCCTTTATGGACTTGGAGAAGGCCTATGACAGAGTGGATAGAGAAGGTTTGTGGAAAGTACTTAGAATATACGGAGTAGAGGGCAAGTTGCTGAAAGCAGTGAAGAGCATGTATGAGGGTGCAAAGGCGGCAGTACGTGTGTCGAGTGAGCAGAGCGAGTTCTTTGACCTGAATGTTGGTTTGAAACCGGGGTGTGTGATGTCCCCGTGGTTGTTTACTGTATATATGGATGGAGTTATGAAAGAAATACTATCAAGAGCAGTGGATGTTGGTGTATCGCTGAAAAGGGAGGGAATTGAGTGGAAGCTACCTATACTGCTGTTTGCGGATGATACAGTTCTGATGAGTGATAATGAATGGGAGTTGCAGGGTCTGGTAAATGAGTTTGGAACAGTGTGCGAAAAACGGAATTTGAAGGTAAATACGGGGAGAGCAAGGTTATGGTCTTCGAAAGGGGTGAAGTCACAGAGTGTGAGGTGAAGCTGAACGGTCAGGCTATGGAGATCGTCAACTCTTTTAAGTATCTGGGCAGTGTGTTGAGTAAAGATGGGACTATGGATGAAGAGGTGCGGGAGAGGGTACAACAGGGGAAGAGGGTTGTAGGAACGCTAAAAGCAGTAATAAGAAATAGGGTGGTCAGTATGGAAGTGAAGAAGTCCTTGCATGACAGTGTGGTAATCCCGACACTGACTTACGGAAGCGAAGCATGGACGTTGGTTGAGAGACTCAGACCAGAGTGAGAGCAGTGGAAATGAATTACTTAAGGAGTGCGTGCGGAGTTACATGGAGGGATAGACAGACTAATGAGGAAGTAAGAAGGAGGTGTGGTGTGGAGGTAGATGTGCTGGAAAGTGTGAAAAGGAACAACTTGAGATGGTTCAGCCATATGGAACGTATGGAAAGCGAGAGAATGACTAAGAGGGTGTACGAGAGCGAGGTGGAGGGACAGAGTGGGAGAGGTAGACCGAATATGAGGTGGAAGGATGGAGTGAGGAACTACATGAACGAAGGCGGTGCTGGTTGGGGGGAGGGGCGTCGACTGACTGGGGACAGAGGTGCATGGGGGCGGTTCGTTCGTGGCCACCCCTTCGGGGATCACGGCGTCAGGCAATAGATAGATAGATAGTATTAACGACGAGCTCTCAGATAATTAGATAGGATTTTGGGCCTTATGCAGAGATGTAATTGTTAATGAGACCTAGGAAGCTTTTTTTGTTGTCTCATATTTGGTGGTTTCATGCTTGCTAGTGTGTTCTTGTGTCATGTTAGCAGGGGCTAGACCGGAGGGGAGGCTTTTTGCGATCCTTTAAGTAAAGTCTGCTGGTGCGAGTCCCGTGGACCCGCACGACTTTACTAGGATACCCGTGGGAGTCTGGGGGCATTTTCTTGTCTGTGTCCCTTTGTGTCTAGTGTTGTGTTGTGTGAGGGCCCTTGCCTAGTCCACTCAGCACTGCGCTAGCAGTGCTTTGTTTTTGTTTTAGGGTCGCCAGGAGAGAGTCAGATACTTGCGATCTGAGTCTCTCAAGAGAGCACCCTTTCAATTAGAGTAATTTGGCGCACAGACCTGGGAACGTCCCTAGGCTAGGGCAGGTGGCTCAGCCCGGGTATCCGAAGCCTATATCCTTCCGGCTAGACCTCTGCCACGTGACAGATTAACAGCTAGGGGTTTATCATCTCTGTATGCTTGTTATTGTGCCACAGTTTACCATTTTTGTGAGCATTGGGAGTCAGAGTGTGTCTTAGAGACTCTGTCCGAGCAGGCTTGCCTGACTAAGAGTGAGAAGCACACCTGTATGTGGTTATGTTGCGAGTTGCTGCCTTTATTTAATTATGCCTATGCCATTATACACTGTATGGCCTATCACTAGTATTTATTCCTGCTTATGAGTTACGAGTTCTCTAAATCCGTAACGTACTTTCTTTGCTAAGCATCAGATCCTACAGTAGCCGCATGCAGTTTAGAAACCCGCATCTTGTCTACCGGTACGATGTTTTGAGGACTGTTTGCTTTCACCTTCTTTCACGCAGGGGTGATTAGTTGTATTAATTAATGTAACGTTAAATGTGCTTTCTTCTAGTTTGTTATTAAATTGTTTCTGCAATTTAATTCTGTTATCTATCTTTTCCTTGAAGCTTTAACCCATAACTGTCGGGGCGCAACATAAGTCGAGTATAATAAATCTGGACTATCTGGCGGCGCTCGACATAGGTCGTGTGGCAATTTCAGCACGTAATGTTGCTGAGAGAGAGAGACAAGTGGTGGCAGGAGAGTAGCGAGCGTATGACTGCTTCAGACCACCGCGGCGAACCTACTGACACGAATCGCACCTCCTCCCTCCCTCTCTCACTCGCTATATACGGAATTGTATGGGGAAAGTGCCGAATTACATGCTTTTTGCACTCGCGTTGCGCGGTTGTTGCAAGAAAACTAGCCATCATAAAAGGATCGTTATGGTGTCATTGGAAAGCTCTGTTTATGCCCTTTCAGGGATAGATACTTGTTTTACGCTCTGGGTCTTATTTAGGCATGAAAATGATCACGGAAACAGCCCTATTTTGGCTAAAAACACCCCGCTGGTGGCTACATATTATATACCGCCTAGGCCGCTCGTAAGGTGTTAAGTCAACTTAATTGTGTGATCTTTTATATAGCCTGCTTGACTATCAGCAGTCTATAGTGCGTGCACCCTGTAACCGAGTCATAGGATACCTCGTTGTCCAGGCAGGACTCTTGACGGATTAGGGTGGTTTGTTGCCTGGCTTTATAGATAAGGGTTGGATCTAGCGTTTTCCGTTGTTGCTTGTTGCCGCATACCTAGTCCAATAGAAAGAGCCCAGTGTTTATATATCCCAGGACGTAACAAATGGCGACCTTGCATAGGATTTACTGAACAGAGGAATATAGTGGTCATTTGTTTTGAGATTCCTTATGATTAGAGGAATACAGTGGACATAGAGTTTTTTTTTTTTTGGAGCAACCAATATAACACATTAAAGACTTTAAATAACATTAGTATATACATACTTGCATAGGAGATAAGGCACATTCTATAACCGTGATAATTACTGCAGTACACAAGCATGTCTAATACATCAGACCACAGTGATGGGTCAGGTCACGATATGGGCTTCGAGGGAGAAAGACCTGTGGAGTGGCTAGTCGATAGCGAGGAGGGTGCTAGAAGATTTTTAGAGGTGCCCCTTACCGCTGCCAGGGTGTTGAAGCTGAATAAGTATGGCTTAAAGTGTGTGGCAGGTCTTCAGGGTCACCAGGGTTTAAGTGGCATGAGGAAAGATCAGCTGAGGACTTTGATACTGGGTTTAGAAGGGAGAGACCTGGGTGGAGAGGCGACTGGGGGCCCTGGTCCCCAGCCCCCCCTCCACTCTACCCCATATCAAACGTCAGGATGCCTGAATTTAGTACATACCCCCAAGTTGATGGTCAATGGCAGCGTGGAATTCAATCACAGGGACCCTCTCCATTAAATGCATCTTCCCCTCCTCAAGGGTTGACTCCAGATTTGTTGTTTCGGCTTGAGATGGCCAAGGTTGAGACCGCCGAAAGACAGGCTAGTCTCAAGGTTGAGGCCGCCGAAATTCAGGTTAGAGTTCAGGTTGAGGCTACCGAAAGACAGGCTAGTGTGCAGGCTGAGGCTGCAGAGAGAACATCTATACGAGAGGCTGAACTGCAGGCAGAGTCTACTAGGTATCGGGCTGACAGGGAGCTGGAGAGATCTCGAGTGGAGGTAACAGGGCGAAATATTGGGGGAGGTAACAGACATCGGGACCAATCATTGTCGCACCTGCTTAAACTAGTTCCTGTGTTCGATGAATTAGGTGTGTCTGAGTTTTTTATGCGATTTGAGAAGAAGTGTCAGGAAGACCAGTGGCCTCAGGAAAAGTGGGCAGCATTAGTTTCATCAAGACTCCTAGGAAAGGGGCTAAAAGCGTATGATGCACTACCTTTAGAGTCCTGTGTAGTTTATGATGAGCTAAAGAAGGCTGTGCTATGGGCCTATGAGTTACAACCAGAAACTTACCGCTTGAAGTTTCGGGGTGTTACTAAGGGCAAGGATAGTACCTTCCTAGAACACGCCCGGGACTTGTCTGATGCACTACGACATTGGCTGCGTTCTGAGAGGGCAGCTACTTTTGAGGAGTTGAGTGAGCTGGTTCTCTTGGAGCAGTTCTTTAAGTGCACAGGCGGGGACTTAACATTAAATATAAAGGAAACAAATCCTAGAACTCTCCAGGAGGCAGCAGAAATGGCTGACCGCCGACTGTCATTAATTCGAGGGTGCGAAGCAGCAGCTAGGACTGAGTCGGGTGCAAAGGATCGTACCCCTCCCCCTCCCAAGAATTTTGATACACATAAATACACAAAACCATCTAGCACTGACAATAAAACTGAACATAAACCAAATACCATCCCGTATAAGAAGTCTAATGGTACCTCCCACTCCCAAGGGAAACCAAAGAGTAAAGAGTGCTTTGCATGTCACAAGGAGGGTCACTTTGCAAATGCTTGTCCGAACAAGCCACCAAACAAGGTTGTGTCATTGGCCCGCAGCATAGGGGTGTCGTCTATATCTTCTGAGTTTGCCAAGGGTAGTTCGTCAGAGGGTGGGACACAGCCTGTGTTCAAGAGTCCGGAAGGCTCGAACCCTGTCCGCGACGTCTTTGGGGGTCATAGAGGGCATGGTTTTGTGAGGTGGGCTGGCGAAAGGCGAGGAGTTAAGCTATTGCGTGATACGGGGGCTTCTCAGACCTTGCTGAAGAACTTTACTGGTAGATCGATTAACGCTGCTCGGGTGGTGGTAGTTCAGGGGATCAATGCTACGAAGTCCTACCCGCTGGTGCGGATGGAGCTGGAGGTATGTGGTGTGGCAAAGGAGCTGGATGTGGGAATTGTAGACGACTTGCCTGTTGGGGGCGTCAACCTCCTCCTCGGCAACGACTTTGCGGTGCCTGCTTCTAAGGTTTCACCCTTGGTCGTTGCCGAGTAGGCGGCCGACGTTAGTAGGGAGGAACAGGAGTGGGTTGAGAAGTGTAGCACACAAACCATGGCGTGTGTTGTGACGCGTTCTCAGACATCCGGAGCCTTGCAGCCACCACCTCAGTCTATCAAACCGCGGAGGAAAGGTCACAAGAAAACGGGAAGTGTTGGTCTATTGGAGAGTTTTGAGCCGGCAGTGTTTCTTGGTGACTAATTATTGGCACCTATGTTAGAGTCTGGAGAGGCCCCGGGGCCTGTCACCGCTAGTGCAGGTGCAGGGCAGGAAGAGACTCTGCGACAGCATCGTTATGCGCAGCGTGAGGAAAGGATGGCTCGGCGGGACATTGGAGGTGGAAACACATTATTTAAGATGAACTTGGATAATCTCGCACCTGCTGATATATGTTCCTTGCAGCTGGAAGATCCTGAAGTCAGGGCGTGTGGTAATGGTGCTGTCGAACTGGAGAGCGATGGGGATGCGCAGCCTGGTGATTTTTTCTTGTCCGAGGGGATCTTGTATCGGAGACATCAGGATCCCAAGAAAAAGTGGGATGGCGGGTCAGGATTAGTGGACCAGTTAGTAGTACCGAGGGTGTGCCGTGAGAGCTTATTGAGATTAGCTCATGATGTGCCTTTGGCAGGGCACCTGGGGGCACATAAGACGGAGGCAGCTCTGAGCAAGCTTTTCTGGTGGCCTGGGTTAAAGGCGAGTGTCGTGTCATGGGTGTCACAGTGTCACACTTGTCAAGTTGTTGGGAAACCCAATCAGGTCATCCCGAGAGTCCCGTTACAACCCATCCCTGTCATTGGGCCGCCCTTCAGCAAAGTAGTTATCGATATGGTTGGCCCATTGCCCCCCACTAGTGGCAGCAATAAATGTTTACTAACTGTAATGGATGTAGCAACACGGTATCCAGATGCTTACCCCATGCGCAACGGGATGGCTAAGACTGTTGTCAAAAACCTACTTGTCTATTTCTCTCGTTATGGCTACCCTCAGGAGATCCAGTCTGATCAGGGATCCAATTTTACTTCTGCTCTGTTTAAGCAGACCATGCAGCAACATGGGATAGTGTCTGTGGTGTCATCTGCCTACCATCCCGAGAGCCAGGGAGTTTTGGAAAGGTGGCACTCGACTCTCAAGAGTATGTTGCGGTGTTATTGCATGGAAAATGGGAAGGACTGGGATCTAGGTCTCCCATACGTTTTATTTGCTGCGAGAGAAGTACCTGGGGAGAGCTTGGGATTTAGCCCGAACAAGTTTGTTTTTGGACACAGGGTCAGGGGGCCCCTCCACATAGTCAAGGAGATCTGGGAGGGAGTCACAAAGCCATGCTCGCTTCTAAAGTATGTAGTTGAAAGCCGTGAGAGAATGCTAAAGAGCCTGGAGGTAGCAGGTCGGAACCTTAAGAGTTCACAAGCTCAGATGAAGGACAGATACGACCAGAAGGTGAAGCTGAGGGAGTTTGAAGTAGATCAGGAGGTACTGATACTACTGCCTCTGGTGGGACACCCCTTGTCTGCCAAGTATTCTGGTCCGTATCGGGTTGTAAGGAAGGTTTCTGATCTCGACTATTTAGTAGCTACTCCTGATCGTAAGAAAAATGAACCAACTTTGCCATGTAAATCTGATGAAAGAGTATGTGAGGCGCCCCTCCGAGCCTCTCACTGTCCCGGTGTTGATCTGCAGCGATCGTGGTGGAGAAGGAGGAAGGGACAGTCAAGCTGCGGGGGAGGATAATTGGGATTGTCATGTTTCCGCGGATCAGTGGGCGGGGAATTCTAGACAAGTGGCTCACGAGTTGATATTGCACCTGCCTGAGCAACACCGTGTAGCTGTGCAGCACTTGTTTGATTCAAACCCAGCTGTTTTCGCGGAGCATCCTGGCCTCACTACTCAAGCGGTGCACGATGTCGATGTTGGGAACCACCCGCCCTTTAAATCAGTGCCATACCGTGTTCCCCCTATTAAATTACCAGCACTTAGGGAAGAGCTGGATTATATGCTGAAACGTGGGCTGATTTCTGAGGGTGCAGTAAGGTGGATTTCCCCCGTCACACTGCAGCCCAAACCAGATGGCAAGGTGCGGTTTTGTATAGATTTCCGCAGGTTGAATGGTTTAACCCCCACAAATGCCTACCCTCTCCCTCGCGTGGACGACAGCCAAGTTCCTCACTAAGATAGACCTTGTTAAGGATTATTGGCAAGTGCCCTTGTCTGAGCGAGCGCGAGAGGTGTGTGGGTTTGTGGTGGACGGTGCCACATATCATTGCCATGTTATGCCATACGGGCTGAAAAATGCCCCTGCAACGTTTCAGAAATTAATGAACGACATTGTAGCCGACATTCCCAACTGTACGGTGTACCTAGATGATGTCATAATATACGACGAGGATTTTAACAGTCACTGTGCTCACATCGGACAGCTTTTTAATAAACTGAATGAAGCAGGTTTGGTGGTAAACCTGGGTAAGTGCGATTTTGTCAAAGCCACAGTTTTGTACCTGGGGTTCGAGGTGGGGATGGGTCAGGTGTGCCCTCCACAGACAAAGATCAAAGCCATCGATCAGTTTCCCCAGCCTATGACTAAGAAACAAATCATGCGGTTTCTAGGTATGATAGGCTATTATCGTCGCTTCATCAAAGGCTATTCGACTGTACTTGCACCTTTAACTGACTTATTATCTAAGGACAAGAAGTTCCGGTGGTCTCCTGAGTGTGCAGAGGCGTTTTCCTTGGTGAAACACCTGTTATGTACCCACCCCATACTCAGGGTCCCGGACTTCAGCAGACCTTTTCAGCTGGCGACTGATGCCAGTGGCGTAGGGGCTGGGACTGTCTTGTTACAGACAGATGATAAAGGTATCGAACATCCAGTGAGTTTTTACAGTAAAAAATTCACTAGTGCACAAAGGAATTACTCTGTAATTGAAAAAGAACTCCTGGCGATAGTGCTGGCGCTCAGGCACTTCGATGTATATGTTCCTGCTTTCGGACCAGTCGTAGTGGTTTATACCGATCATCACCCTCTGAAATTCTTGAATCAGTTTCATAACTGGAATATGAGGCTGACCAGGTGGTCACTCATGCTTCAGGAGTATAATCTGGACATACGCCATATTGCCGGTTCTGATAACGTGATAGCGGATTGTCTATCAAGGGTGGATGATGTTGGTTAGACTGCCACAGGATTGAGGGTTAAGTGTGGAGGAAAATAGGCTGTCACCGTAGTTCAGCCGAAAAAGATTTTTTTGTTAAAAAAGCAAAAACCTTATAAAAACTCTTTATTTTTATAACGTGTAGAATTTTGTATAAGATGTTGTAGCAGTATCTAAGTTGAATGTTTTCGCTTATTGTCGCTAAGTTAGTTGAACTTGCTCGGGGGAGCGCAACAGTCTTTATTTTTGTTATATATAGTGCCTTGTGTCGCAACAGTGTGTGGTACTATGAGAAGCTTTCTGTTAGATATGAAAACTTAGTCAAGGGTCTTATATCTTGGGGGAGGTGTGACGCTCCTGCATAGTAGCCACGTGGAGGCCTGGGTGCGTGTCGGCTGCCCAGCCGTTTAGAAACCGGCTGGCGGCAGCCGGCCGGCCGGCTTTTCCTTAGTATATATCCTACGACAATGTAACTAATGTCTGGGATATTCTTATGTTGTTTCACAGCTTGAAGCTGCCCTTATTCTTAACCAACGCATCTTAGTATATGTTATTCTCGATAGTTGATTGTTTCATTATAATATATAAGATGTAAGTCTAGTGAGAGTGGGAGGAGACGAGCGGGAGAGAGAGACCGGCTGGGGCACGTTGCTTCGCGCGGAGAGTCCAGCTTGGGACGAGCCTGATGTTGCCACGTGCATTTGATAGCAACGTTAGGCTTAGTTTCGACTCACGCAAGGGGTAGAGGATTTTGACCCGGCAACTGTGTTGAGTGTTGCCAAGCATGGGATGTATTTCGCATGCCTAGGGTGGGGTCCAGACAGATTCAAGACTCAGAGCTCACCTCACTGTCGTCCCTTCGGACCCCCTTGATATCTATCCCTCTCAACCCCACTTAGAAACTTTCTCTCTTACTGTGTATACCTTCCTTCCACTACTTCACCAATCTATTTAATAATCCCATACCCTTGATAGACCTTATATCTATTATTGTATTAACGACGAGCTCTCAGATAATTAGATAGGATTTTGGGCCTTATGCAGAGATGTAATTGTTAATGAGACCTAGGAAGCTTTTTTTGTTGTCTCATATTTGGTGGTTTCATGCTTGCTAGTGTGTTCTTGTGTCAGGTTAGCAGGGGCTAGACCGGAGGGGAGGCTCTTTGCGATCCTTTAGGTAAAGTCTGCTGGTGCGAGTCCCGTGGACCCGCACGACTTTACTAGGATACCCGTGGGAGTCTGGGGGCATTTTCTTGTCTGTGTCCCTGTGTGTCTAGTGTTGTGTTGTGTGAGGGCCCTTGCCTAGTCCACTCAGCATTGCGCTAGCACGTCTTGCTTTTGTTTTAGGGTCTCCAGGAGAGAATCAGATACTTGCGATCTGAGTCTCTCAAGAGAGCACCCTTTCAATTAGAGTAATTTGGCGCACAGACCTGGGAACGTCCCTAGGCTAGGGCAGGTGGCTCAGCCCGGGTATCCGAAGCCTATATCCTTCCGGCTAGACCTCTGCCACCTGACAGATTAACAGCTAGGGGTTTATCATCTCTGTTTTTTTTTTTTTTTTTTTTTTTTTTATATTCCAACTTACTTCCTCTCGGGCATAGGCTGAGAGCCTTAACATTCACCGCTTTACAATGAACAGTGAAGCCCGTGAGGTCTTGTTCCAGTCTAGGGAGTGAGACATGTGAAGCACGTAGAGTACAACGAGCACCTGCCATCTTGCCTTCACATGAGGCACGGTGCTCACTCATGGCCCGAAACGACCCCATCTCTGAAGCCACCTCGTTCCTGTGCTTCACTGTCTCACCCACTACACTCGGACTCTCACACTTACACATACACAATGCCACCTGTTGAGCAGATAACTCACCAGGCATTGCACCCCTATAGCATATTTTGAATATGGGAATATTCATACAGTGCTATTCAATCAGGGAACAATGAGGGTATTTTATTGACGTTTCGGTGGGCTTGTGGTAATGCACTGATACCAGGTACAGCACAAATTCCATCCCAATAATATCTTCCCATTGATACATCGGGATTTGAACCCGGGACCTTTGGATTACCAGGCCAGTGGCAAGACCACTCCACCACACCTCCCCTTGTTATTGCTTGTTATTGTGCCACAGTTTACCGTTTTTGTGAGCATTGGGAGTCAGGGTGTGTCTTAGAGACTCTGTCCGAGCAGGCTTGCCTGACTAAGAGTGAGAAGCACACCTGTATGTGGTTATGTTGCGAGTTGCTGCCTTTATTTAATTATACCTATGCCATTATACATTGTATGGCCTATCACTAGTATTTATTCCTGCTTATGAGTTAAGAGTTCTCTAAATCCGTAACGTACTTTCTTTGCTAAGCATCAGATCCCACCGTAGCCGCATGCAGTTTAGAAACCCGCATCTTGTCTACCGGTACGATGTTTCGAGGACTGTTTGCTTTCACTTTCTTTCACGCGGGGTGATTAGTTGTATTAATTAACGTAACGTTAAATGTGCTTTCTTCTAGTTTGTTATTAAATTGTTTCTGCAATTTAATTCTGTTATCTATCTTTTCCTTGAAGCTTTAAGTCAACTTAATTGTGTGATCTTTTATATAGCCTGCTTGACTATCAGCAGTCTATAGTGCGTGTACCCTGTAACCGAGTCATAGGATACCTCGTTGTCCAGGCAGGACTCTTGACGGTTTAGGGTGGTTTGTTGCCTGGGTTTATAGATAAGGGTTGGATCTAGCGTTTTCCGTTGTTGCTTGTTGCCGCATACCTAGTCCAATAGAAAGAGCCCAGTGTTTATATATCCCAGGACGTAACAACACCGAAATGCCAAAAAAATACTCTCATTGTTCCCTGATTAAATAGCATTGTATGAAAAATATTCCCATATTCAAAAATATGCTACAGGGGGGCAATGCCTAGTGAGTTCATTGCTCAATAGGTGGTGTTCTGAGAGTGAGGGTCCGAGTGTGGGGGATGAGACTGTGAGGTGCAGAGGTAAGGCGGCTTCAGAGATGGAGTTGCTTCGAGCCGTGAAGCTTCGCATGTCTCACTTCCTAGACTGGAGCAAGACCTCACGGGCCTCACCGTGTTCAGCAGTAGAGTGTAAAGGCCATCAGCCTATGCCCGAGAGGGAGTAGTTGGAATATAGAAAAGACCAAAAAAAAACACGCCCTAAAACAGTAGGCTGAATGGGGCCGAATGGATACAAGCCAAAGACAGAGGGAGAGCAAGAGAACAAAAGCGAGGTGGGTTCCCTTAAAATTGAAGGTAAATATTACTCTTAAGACCGACAGTTATTTCACCAACTATTGTGTGTGTGTGTTTGTGTGTGTGTTTGTGTTTGCATGTGTTTAAGTGTGTGTGTGTTTGTGTCTACGTGCGTTTGTGTTTGTGTGTAATTTATTTTATTTTTTCCTTCACATACAGTGTTTTCTTATAATAATGGGTAGCCCTACCCACTACAGTATAGTCTATTCGCTGTAAGTAGGCGAGAAATCATGACCTCTAACCTCTGTAACTAAAATCCGACTAGAGTAATTGAGCTAATATTTCTACCATTTGGGAAGAGTCAGTCAAGAATTAGATGTGGAAATTTACAGCCAAATTGTTTTAGCCCTTTTTGAGTTTCAGAGGATAGAGGTCATGATTTCTCGCCTACTTACAGCGAATAGACTATAGTGGGTAGGATTTTATTAGGGTTACCATGGGATACAGGATGGGTTGAGGGGGGATTGGCCCACCTTCACTTCACCATGACTTATTGAAATCACCTTCTACAGCATGTTGACAGTCTATCTATCTATCTATCTATCTATCTATCTATCTATCTATCTATATATATACTCAGGCACATACCCAATAGCTGGGGGTGGCTGACTCGAGACAGAGCCTGAACAGGGACAAACAAAAATAAAATAAAATAAAATAAATAGACAAATAAATAAATAAATAAATACAAATTCACACAAATCTATGATGCCCAGGAGAAGATCTAGAAACCAAGCCCATTAACCCTTGTCTATCGGGGCCCGACTTAACTCCGTATCGAAAAATTTGGACTATGTGGCGGGGCCTGACTTAAGTCCGAGTGCAATTTTGGCGCAATATTTGCTCTGAGAGAGAGACGAGTGACGGGAGGAGCATGGGTTACCTCATGACCGCTCGCCACGGCCGCCGTGGACCAACTGAGATGTACTCCACTTACATCCACCCTCACTCCCTCGCTACATACGTAATTATATAAAGAAATTACCGTATTTTAGCGATTTTGCCCTTCGGTTGCACGATCGATCGTTGCAAGACAACCAGTGATCGTAGAAGGATGGTTCGGGTGTCATTGGAAAGTTCAATTTACGCCCTTTCAGGGATACATACTTGTATTACGCTCTGGGTCTTGTTTATGCATGAAAAAGAGCACGGAAACAACCCCATTTATGGTTAAAAAAAAACCCGCTGAGCGGCACAGTGAAATATACTCCACCACCCGCTCTTTGAGCGTTAAGGGTCTTAAAGTAAATTATTCCCATGTACCAGACCTCCCGGAGAGGTTCAGATCTTTTCAGGCAAACACGCAGTGAAGCTCCACCACCACAATGCCTGCCTACCACACATCCTGGCAAGACCCTTCATATATACCAGCTCCCCGAGCCAGGTGCCTGATAGACTATTATCTAGTCTAACTGGCACCCGACCCCATCTCCCAAACGACAGACCGCGTTATCACTCATCTATTCACAAGCATTCTCCATTCATTCCTATTTATTGCCACTGCACTTGCCTGAACTATAGTCATTGCTCTATCTTCCAACGCTTGTACTACACAATCTCTCCATCTCAATGGAGGTCTTCCTGCCCCTCTAGCTCCCCTTGTATCTGACTCATATATTCTCTTTGTAAGCCTTTTATCTTCCATTCGCTCAACTTGTCCATACCAGCACAGCACCCTTCTGTCCACTCTGGCCGACAAAGGTTCCTGCTGCCCCACTCTCCTATGTATCTCTAAGAGTCACTCCACATATACTCCTCAAGCAGCTTATCTCCATCACATCCAGCTTTCTTCTCTCCTTTGCCTTCATAGCCCATGTTTCAGCCCCTTATATCACTGTTGGTACAACTATCCCTTGATGCATTGCACTTCTAGCTTTCATTCCGAGATTTCTTACCTTCCACATACTTCCCATTGCTCCGAAAACTCTCCTTCCTTCACATACTCTCTGTTTTACCACCATTTCCATACCTGCGTCCCTGGTTATCACTCCTTCTAGTATTTAAAGCACTCCACATTTTCCAGTATTTTCCCATGCAGCCGCACATCTAGATTCAACCTACGAGCACCTCTATTACACACCATCACTTTACTTTTATTGACGTTCACCCTCGGCTTCCTCCTCCCACATACCACACCAAACTCTTTGACTACTCGCTGCAGTTTCTCCTTAGAATCTGCCACCAACGTTGTGTCATCAGCAAATAACAACTGGTTCAACTCCTAATCTCTACCATTCTTTCCTACTAAACCCAATCCTCTACCCATAGTTTTAATTTTGATCTCCCTCACAACACCATATATATATATATATATATATACACTAAACAGCCACGATGGTTTTACACAACCCTGTCACAGACAAACATTTACCTCAAACCACTCACTCAACTCATTAATTCCTAATCTAACACATGCTCGACTGCTCTCTTCATAAAAAACTCTTGACTGCTCTATACAAATTTCCTCCAATTTCATAAATCCTTAGCACTTTCCACATTGCTTCTTAATCCACACGGTCATACAGTTTTTTCCAAATCCATAAAAGCCCAAAATATCTCCTTATGCTTTTCTAAATACTTCTCGCATAGGTGTCTTACTGCAAAAATCTTATCCACACACCCTCTTCCCCTCCTAAAACTGCACCTCGCTTCTCCTATTTCACCTTCTGTACCCTTTATTATCCTCTCTATCAACACCCTGCCATATAGCTTTCCAACAACTGATAATAAACTAATACCTCTATAACTTGAACACTCCTGCCGGTCTCCGTTTTCCTTGTACAACGGCACAATACAAATGTTGACAGTAGGGGGCCTAATTTAGGTTTTACACCACAATATTGGCGCCGCCACTGTCGAATCTAGTTCGATAGGAAGATATTTATTTTTTCAATGCTTTATGTTAGGTTCCATAATGCATTTGCGACGATTATGGCATCTACAGCAATACCGTATGGCATAAAAGAAACCTATAGAACACATACTGTACATTTAGATGGGCCTGATAACAAACACACGCTGGACTTATAATGAGTATTTCTATTTTTGGTCAATATAAAGTTTATACAATTAAATTCAGACATCGATTTTATCGTTGCCTATAGGTTTCTTATATCATGTATTTCATTCCTACAGTATATGTGTCTAAATGCGTGTACAAATAATTACTGATACTGAAAAGAAAAAAAATCTATATCGCCTATCTCACAAAACGCGGTTGGGTTTGTTTACATCCGCCGCGAGTGTTGCCTCGGCGACTTGCTTTGGGGAAAATGAGGTTTGTGAGGGGGGTGAGCCTTACAATTAGTCATAATTATAATTGGCCATAGATAGCTCTAAATGGGAACCTAACGGCTGTGTTGGCGTTTATTATCACCATGTATATATGTGTGTGCGTGTTTGTGTGTGTGTGTGTGTGATAATGGGTATGTGTGTTAATGTGTATGTATGTGGCGTGTGTGATAGTATGCCTGTGGTTGTGTGTCTAGGGGTGTATGATTGTGGTTGTGTGTGTGATAATGGGTATGTGTGTTAATGTGTATGTATGTGGCGTGTGTGATGTGGTGATGTGTGTAATGTGGTTGTGTGTCTAGGGGTGTATGATTGTGTGTGTGTGTGTGATAGTGGGTATGTATGTTAATGTGTATGTATGTGGCGTGTGTGTCAGTATGTATGTGGGTGTGTGTCTAGGGGTGTATGATTGTGTGTGTGTGTGTGATAATGGGTATGTGTGTTAATGTGTATGCAATTATGTATGTGGTGTGTGTGTTAGTATGGCTGTGGTTGTGTGTCTATGGGTGTATGATTGTGTGTGTGCGTGTGTGTGATAATGGGTATGTGTGTTCATGTGTATGTAATTATGTATGTGGTGTGTGTGTTAGTATGGCTGTGGTTGTGTGTCTATGGGTGTATGATTGTGGTTGTGTGTGTGATAATGGGTATGTGTGTTCATGTGTATGTAATTATGTATGTGGTGTGTGTGTTAGTATGGCTGTGGTTGTGTGTCTATGGGTGTATGATTGTGTGTGTGTGTGTGTGATAATGGGTATGTGTGTTAATGTGCATGTAATTATGTATGTGGTGTGTGTGTTAGTATGGCTGTGGTTGTGTGTCTATGGGTGTATGATTGTGGTTGTGTGTGTGATAATGGGTATGTGTGTTAATGTGTATGTAATTATGTATGTGGTGTGTGTGTTAGTATGGCTGTGGTTGTGTGTCTATGGGTGTATGATTGTGTGTGTGTGTGTGTGCATGTGTATAATGAGTATACATGGTACACAACTGGGGCCAATATACCCATGGAGGGCTTTTAGCTTAGTTAAAATAGTATATGTGTAGCCAAGGTTGTGATTCCCTACATTCCTTTCTAGTATGTCTTATAACTTTTAAGGAGGGTCACCGGCTTGTTTTATCTTTTTCTTCTTTTCTCTCTTTCCCTGGCTTGTATCCATTCGGCCCCATTCAGCCAACTGTTTTAAGACGTTTATCCCCATCCAGGTGTCTATTTCTTCCTGGCGAGTGATAGTGAGCCAGCATTGTATGGAGAAATCCGGCTTCGCCGGAAACAAATTTCTATCGAAAAATGCACAAATTTAGCTTGCTGTCATAACAAACAAATATATATGATGGCTCGCTACCGCTCACCAGGAAAATATTGACACCCGGATGGGGGTAAAATTCTTAAAACAGTAGACTGAAATGGGGCCGAATGGATACAAGCCAAAGAGAGAGGGAGAGAAAGTGAAAAAGGCAAGGTGGGCTCCCTTAATCCTTTGAGTAAAAGCGACGTGTGTTATATTTTATTCTAGCTATATTTAGACGATATTATGCAGCTTAGGTAGGAATGGTGGTAGTCAAAAGGGTTAGTTGAGATGGTCTTATTATTACTAGAGGTCCTTCCTAAGCTGAATAAAATCGTCTAATAGTTGGCAGAATATCATGAAAAGGACGTCCCTGGTACTGAACGGGTTAAGGGGAAAGTAGTTGATTGCTTTTTCAAGGCCCACATCCTTGCTCCACCCCATCCACATCAATGCTCCCAAGCTGTCGGGGGGTCCCCTTCCGTGTTCCTTTTTCACAGCCCCAGAGAAGTCCCACGTGGAACGAGACTTTAAGTTCCGACAGCGGGCGGCCCGCCAACTTTCAACTCTTATTGCACAGTTGGAACTGGCGCGGGTTCACCTACGCCTTATTGAATCACTGGAGTCTGCTGATCATCGCCAGGGATTTGAGCATGTCCGACGGATCAACCTGCAGCTTGCCCTCAACCCTGTTCAGGACATACGCCACTCCCTCCATGAAGCCACCCGTTGCCGTCAACAAATTTGGGTGGCTTTCTGCAAAAAGGCCCCTGCCGACGTCCTCAACTGCCTCCTCCTGACAGACCTTCTGACTGTTGGTCTGTTCCCTGAGGAGGCTTGGCAGGGGGCTTTCCTGCTGGCACAGAGTGACACTCTGCGCAATGGAAGGTGGTGGCGAGGCCCACTTCATCCTCCTCCACCCGCGGACGCGAGGGCAGGTCTGTCGCCGGCAAGGGACGCCAGGCGAGAGGTTTGGGCAGAGGACAGGCTCACAGGGGGCGTGGTGTACCCGCCTTCCGTGGCCGTCGGTCCCCGGATCACCGTCCCCATCAAGAGGGGATGCGGCGCTGGCAAGCTCTGGGGCCCGGGTCCTCCGCTGCCAGACACGGCCTGGAGAGGGATAGGCCGGAGCGCGAGGCCCGTCCATCGTTTCGGCGGGACTGGGGGAACTCTGGGGAGGACGTGGTGGCTCATCCCACTACGATAAGTCCAAGAGGGGATCCGCGACAAATAACGCGTAGTTCCTCCTGGCCAGTCCCCTCTTCCCTCGATCTCGTTGAATCGGTGATGGGCCTGACACAAGGCGCCCGCACAGGCTCCTTCCGCCTCCACTACCGGCAATGGCCCCGCCGGTCGTGGGCGCGTTGGGTGATAAAGAAGTGTCTGACTTGGAGGTGGAGGTCCAAGCCACCTCTCAGGCACCCTCCCCGACATCGACCAGTGTCTCAAGAAGTGGCCCAAGTGATCATGTCCATGCACGAGGGAGGCGTCATCAAGGAAATATCTTCTACACAAAAGGTATTTCTTTCTCATGTTTTTCTGGTCCCAAAGAAGGACTGCACTGCTATGAGGCTAGTGGTAGATCTGTCAGTCCTCAACTCTCACATTGTGAACACCCGTTTCCGAATGCTAACCGTCAGCAAGGTGCGCCTGGCACTCAAGCCCTTGTCTTGGGTGGTAACCCTGGATCTGAAGGATGCTTATTGGCATGTGCCGATGGCTCCTCGGATCCAGGGCTACCTCGTGCTGCAGTCGGGTCAACGGGTGTTCCAATTCGATAGACTACCATTCGGCCTCAACATAGCACCGCGGGTCTTCACCAAACTGGTAAAGCAGGCTCTGACCCCCTTGCTCTTACAAGGGATTCAGATCCTGTTTTACCTGGACGATTGGCTCATCTCAGCAGACTCTCTCACACAATGTGTACAGGACACACTAACTGTAGTCAGACATATCACAAACCTGGGTTTCAAACTTAACATTCCCAAGTCGTGCCTCTCACCGTCACAAGAAGTGACGTGGGTGGGCTTACACTGGGATCTCCTAAGCGCCACTGTTTCCCAGAGTCGGGTGAATGCGGCGAAACTTCGAAGGAAGCTCTTTGTCGTGTTGCCCTCGGTCTCGATAACATGAAAAATCTGGGACTCCCTACTTGGGTCTTTGAATTGGGCATTTCTGACCGTGCCCTTGGGCTGGCTCAGACTAAAACGCCTCATTCAGCTGGGCAACAGGCACTTCCCTATCTCGCCCCCTTACCGTTTGTGGACGGTACCACGCTCAATACATCTGAGACTGACACACTGGGTCGCTCGGGGCACGCTCTCTTCGGCTGTGCCCTGGACTGCTCCTCCGCCGACCATCTGGGTAGACACAGATGCGTCGAGCGAGGTGGGGTGTGGCTATCACTCAGACATGGGTCATCAAAACCACGGCAGGTGGTCAGGGCTCTCACACTTCCACATCAATGCCCTGGAACTGTTAGTACCGTTGTTTTTCCTGCGGGATCACGGACTGGCCCTCACGGGCAAGTCGGTGGCCTTCAGGATGGCAACATGTCCGCGGTTCATTGTATCCAAAAGCAGGGCTCCTCCAGGTCTGTTGTTCTCCAAGACCTGGCGGAGAAATTGTTTTACCTGGCCGATCATTACAGCATAACCCTGCATGCGACTTACCTGCCCGGGACAGCCAATCTTTGGGCGGATGCTTTGTCAAGAGGACAGAGCACCAAGGTAGAGCGTTCATTAAGACAAAGCGTTTTTGACGGGGCCATCCGCAGGTGGACTTGTTCGCCTGTTCGGGGACGAACAAGCTACCGGACTACCTCACCCGCTGAACTTGTACTCAGGCGGGGGGGCCGGATGCCTTCAGCGAGGACTGGAGCAGGTGGTAGTCTATTTACGCTTTTCCACCACCCGACGCACTGCTTATGTGCAAAGTCCTACACAGGCTGAGAGAGTACCGTGGCTTGGTTAATTGCGCCCCTCTGGCCGGCCCAAGCCTGGTACGCTCAGCTGAAGCGATGGTGCCCGAGTCCCGTTCCTCTGTCTGTCTCAGACTTCCACTTGGGGGAGATTGGAGACCTAGGGAGCTCGTTGGCATTCGCATCGTGGATGTTTGCGAGGCAGAGTGGTTACCGAAATATGGACGTTGCTTGACTGATATGCTTAATCAGCACTCTGGACTAAGGCTACTTGGAAGACTTACGAGTCTCATTGGAATACTTTCACTAAATGGATCAATGACACCGAACAAACAGTTCCGTCAGTTGCGTTAGTATTACATCACCTTAATCACTTGTTTGGGACATGCACCTACATGTACAACACCATTAAGAACCACCAGTCCGCTATTAGGGAGCCTTTTTAGGCCTTGACGGGGCTGGCGATCCCTCACAAGGAACTATCTTTTTTCATGAAAGCCTGCCTTAGGCTCAGACCGCCCCCACGCCAGATACCGCCTCAATGGTCTCGCGAAGGCTCTAAGGCTCCTTACCTCACCCACCTACACCACTAACCCAACACCTGTTCATCTGCTTGACAAAACATTGTTTCTTCTAGCATTAGCGACAGGAGAGAGGGTCTCGGAGTTGGCTGCCATGTCGAGGGCCCCGAATTGCATGAGTTTTTCGCCTTCCTTTGGGTCAGTCACTTTGGCCCCTTCTGTTCATTTTGTGGCCAAGAATGAACGTGAGGCGCACATTTTTAAGCCGTTCACAGTACCGGCTTTAAAATGTGGGAGCACGCATCATACGCTATGCCCGGTAAGAGCCTTGCATACTTACGTGCGTGCCGCTGTGCCGAAGTCGGGGACGGTGCTCTGGTTGCCCCCTAAAACAGGGACACGATTAGGCAAACGTGCTGTGGGTCTTCATTTGCATCATATTATTTTGATCAGCAATCCCCTTATGAAGGGTTCGGCACATGATATCCGCTCTTTTGCGGTGACCATGTGCTTTTTGAATAACTGTTCGCTCTCTGACATAACCGACACAGGTTTATGGTCCTCCACAGGACTTTTGTCTCATCGTACCTGTCCATGTCCACAGCCAGGCCAGGTGTGCCTTGTGTCGCGTTAGGCCAATGTGTAACGTGATTCATCAACCATCCTGTATCTCTACTCATCCCATACTGTAATTTTTTCCTTTCCCTAAACTGGGGGGGGGGGGAGGGTTTCTTTTGTATACTTGTACAAAGCCTTTCTATCTTTCATTTACATGTATGTACTCTATGTTTAGTATTAAGGATATAACTCTTACTATTTTTGCATTTGGACTATACTGTCTAGGGTTTGTTGTATTGGTATGCCTATGCCTCATACCCATTTTGTAATTAAAGAGTGTCCTAGGAGGTCATCCACCTGCTGTGCATTACCTTCTGGTTCTTGTAATACTGTACAATTGACTTCAATCTTCCCAGGTTGGTGTGCCGTTCAAAGGTCGACATGACCTATTCCTTGCCCTGCTTATGCATTTCTAGGCCCTAGACCAGTGGTTCCCAAACCCATGGTCGCGACCCAAACAAGGGTCGCAAGGGATATTCTGAGGGTCGTGGGAGGGTCTGGAGAAATAAAGCTAAATATAATGAAAAACTACTTTTTGTGCAAAAATTCCGTCGTGCAACTTGTGAATGTGTAAAATTATATGATTACATTATCAAATGACGTTAGACTCAAGACTCAAGTCTTAACCTAAGAAGTGCGCAGGGGAGGTAGTGACCACCACAGCCTGTGCGCACCTATTTCACCGTTTCCTGTCACTAAAATCGTTATCTTACCATAAATATCATTAATACTTATCCATATGCGCCTATTTTATGTTTATTATGAATATATTAATCTGTTACAACAATAAAACAAGTGGAAACAGTGTTTCGCTGGTCAAAATCGCGAAATGAATGCGAGTTACATAACTAGAGTGTGAGCCAGCTAGGCCAACATCCACCTCTCACGACGCCTGGAGCGACACTGACGTGTAGTGACGTCCGTCTTTCTCTTGCACTCGCTAAGTAACACATATGACCACAGCCTGCTAGCAACTCGCTATTGTTAGCACAAAAATATACCTAGGAATAAGGGAATAACAGGGAAAATAGGTGCTAATTGAAGGTGGGGGGGGGGGGAAAGGAGGGGATGTGGAGGAGTGATATTTGGCATGGCCAAGGGGTAAAAAAAAAAAAAATCAATTGATACTGGGGTGGTTTAAATGTTTTTTTTTTAGGCCTAGGATTATAAGAGTCTTCCCGCAGCGCACCGGTAATACTCTTATAAGTCTACCATCACTTGCCGGGTTAAGAATAAATAATTGTGTATTTGAAATCCTAACAATAAAGTTTCCCATCACATGAAGAGTTTCGTTCATTAGTTACTCCATGCGGGTACCGTAAATTATGCCCAATACTCGTACGCCGTATGGTACGGGATGTTGTGTGCCTGGCTTGGAGCTGCCTGATGCCCTGTGACCTACACTCACTCAGTTTCTCTCCACTCAAGCGTTAGCCAGTCCTAATATTCAGTGATATTCCAGAAGTTCATTACAAATTAATGGTTAGTATTGTCTGCATCCTACTTGTTTATGTATACTGCATATATATATATATATATATATATATATATATATATATATATATATATATATATATAACTATATATATATATATATACACAATTCAACATGTCCCAAAATATTTGTTTGCAATGATGTTCAGGAGTGCGTGTTTAGGATAAAGATAAAGTGTAGAATGGTACATATTTGGGAGGCAAATCTAACAATTGATATCCTAGGTCTGCTCACCCTTATGATATATTGTTGTATTATACTACTAGCAGTTAACGCTTTCATCTTTAACACAGCGAAAAGAAGTTGTTTGTGCTTTACGTATTGCCTGTTACTTAATACTTAAAGAGCGGGGCCCGACTTAAGTCCGTATCTAAAAAGCAGCAAGTTAGGAGCATTATTAAGGCTTTTAAAGGGTTAAAATCAAGTGCAAGTGGCCGGGAGGGCAGCAGGCCACACGGCCGACACCCAGGGCTTACCGCCGCCCACTGACTCACGCTCCCTCTTTTCTCGAGAGGCCGGCAGTGTAGCCAGTAGTGAGCGTAGCTGGAAAAAATATGCCGCTATACGCTAAACTCCCATGTTGGTGGTACCACTGCATCAAAACGACGAGTGCTACGTAGCTCGTTCTGGTCTCATTTTGAAGCTTGTAGCGCCTAGTTTTTTGCTGAATACATTTCTTCTCATGCAGATACTTGATTGATCATTCACAAGGGCCTGAATATGCCCAAAATAGCCCAAAACCCCCCGCTAGACGATGGTTAAAGTAAAATTTTCTTAAAACATCTACTTTTTCTTATTGCAAGAAGTAACAATGTCAATATGACATTTACTTTTTACCCGTTTTCACACAATACAAGTAAATTGTGTTTATTTAATTTACTTTTCACTTATTGCAAGAAGTAACAGTCGTGTTTTTACTGATTGGAAGAAATGATATTGTCATTATATCAATTATTGTTTTTACTTACACAGCGACCTAAAACTCAAAATTGACCATTTATGTTCTTATGATGAGGGTTATATCTATATATTTTGGTTTCTTATTACCCGTTTTCACTCTGCAACCTAGAACCCCAAAATCATTGTAATGATAATAGTTATGAATATAATCTATCTATCTATCTATTGCCGGACGCCTTACTCCCCTTATGAGGGTGGCCATACACAGAATGCCCCCAAGCGGACCTATTCCCTGTGAGAGGGACAACCCGAGCCAGTTTAGTAAAGGACTTACAGGATTGACCACTCAATTTAGGATCCGTCCGACTCGGAGGCCTTCTGTGTATCTTGTTAGCACTATTTTTCTACAGTGGTGTTCGGCTAATCCATCCACTAACCTGCCTTACCCTTAGGTAAGCAGTACGGATTTGTATCAGGTTTACTCCCCTAGACAGGTTGCCAACCAAGACTGACGAGTCCCATCCACCCGGATTTGTATAAGGTTGTCTCCCCTAGATGAGTTGCCGACCAAGGCTAACGAGTCCCATCCACCCACTTATATGAATATAATACATTGATATAACAACAAGCAAGATCAAGAATATTTTTGAGTATGTGAGATATGATATTTTTGATGTAGCGAAGCCACAAAATGTACTTTAACAGTAAATGTTATACATTATACTTTTTGTTGTATGTGGATTATTACGAATATATCCTTAACTGTATTTATTATAGGCCTGTAAATGTGGGATAGTGAGTGAATGGGGGGTTTTGTTGACTGTATTTCATGGTGAATAATTTAACTGTTCACGTCTTTAAGTTTAATGTTGGCATATTATTATTTGTATTTTAGCAACAGCTAGATTTCCTTTTTTGACTGCCAGATAGACTGGGTAAGCGAGTGTGAGTGAGGAAGATGAGTTGTGCAATCAACTATACAGGTGTACAAAGGAGTACAAAGGAGTACAAAGGAAATCAAGCAACAACAGGTCTAGTGACCCTTCTAGGCTGCTTGTCCTCCAAAACACTGAGGATCAAGTGTCCAAACAGTGGTTTAGAGTGGGTAAGGGAACATTGGAAAGGGAACTACTTCCCTGCCACTAACGTGGCAGGACTAGGAAGTTAGTAGGGGACATATGGGTTAGTAACTGAGGGGAGGATAAAGTTATTCATTTACAAACGCAGTCAGTCGCGGGTTTGATGCGAGATATTTGTCTAGGCGGAATTTAAATGAATCAACGGTGCTGCAGTCTATAACGTCTCGGGGAAGCCCATTCCACAAGTTGACAACTCGATTGAAGAAGAAATTCTTAGATTCGTGCGAGTTAAAAGATTTACCAATAATTTTTGCAACCGTTTCCCCGCGTGTAATTAGATTGGTCGATAGTGAAGTACTTACTACAGTTCATATTGTCGATGCCTTTGATGATTTTGAACACTTGAATTAAGTCGCCTCTTAATCTGCGCTGGGTTAAAGGAAATAGATTTAATTCTCTAAGACGCTCTTCGTATGGTTTGTTCTTTAGGCTAGGTATCATTTTGGTAACTCTACATTGAACTCGTTCTAGCTTGTTTATATCTTTTTGGTAATAAGGGCACCAGGATTGAACGCAGTATTCCAGAAGAGGGCGGACTAAGGAATTGTAAAGGGTTAGGATAACTTCTTTGGATTTATGCTCAAATGACCTGCCTATAAAGCCAATTATTTTGTTTGCCTTCTTAACAACTTCTGAACATTGTTGACTCGGTTTTAGGTTACTCGATATTGTTACTCCCAGATCAGTTTCTCTGTTTACATTCTTAAGCTGAGTGCCATTCATCGAATAGTTTGCTTTCTCATTTAGGTATCCGACATGTAGTACTTTACATTTATCCGCATTGAAACTCATTTGCCAAATTTGGGCCCAACATGACAATTTATCTAGATTGTGTTGCATATCGTCAACTTGTTCTTTTGAGAGTACGCTATTTGCAATTTTTGTATCGTCAGCAAATTTTGAGATTGTGCAGGTGAGACCCTCATCTATGTCGTTGATGTAAATTAGAAAGATAATTGGTCCTAGTACCGATCCCTGGGGTACCCCGCTACTTACATTGGTCCATTTAGATGCCTTACCGTTTATGACTACCCTTTGCTTTCTGTTGCTGAGCCAATTTTCTATCCATTTCAACACACCGTCTTGTATTCCCTGCGCTTTTAGTTTTAGCAGTAAACGTTTGTGGGGAACTTTGTCAAAGGCCTTTTGAAAATCAAGGTATATAATATCTATAGCTTTACTCTCATCGTAGAGGTTGAGGATATCGTGGAAGAAGTCTAAGAGGTTTGTTAAACAGGAACGTTTTTTACGAAAGCCGTGTTGAGTATCTTTAAGTATGTTATTTTCCTCTAAGTGATTTACGAGTCTGTCTCGTATGACCGTTTCTAGCATTTTACATACAACTGAGGTTAAGCTAATTGGACGATAGTTACAGGGTAGGGATTTGCTGCCTTTTTTTAATATCGGTGTTACGTTGGCTAGCTTCCACTGATCAGGCATAGTTCCAGACTGCAAGGATTTATTGAATAGTAATGTCAGTGGTTTGGAGAGCTCATTCTTAGCTTCCTTTAGAACTCTAGGCGAGATTGTATCAGGTCCTGGCGTTTTATTTACCTTGAGTTTATCTAAACAATTCAATACTTCTCTCTCTGTAACGGTGATATTGCTTAGAACATCTGAATTATCAATCTGAATCGGCGATGGTGTAGGGATATCACTGAGGTCTTCTGTTGTAAAAACTGATGCAAAGAAGGTATTGAGGGCATTACTCATTTGTACTTCGTCTTTGGTGTATTCTCCTTTTTCATCGACTAACGGTCCAACAGTTGAAGTAACTACTTTTTTCTTTCTGATATAACTATAGAATTCTTTCGGGTTTGTTTTACTTTGATTCGCAATATGTAACTCTAAGGTCTTTTTACTTTGCTTAATTAACTTTTGGCTTTGCGTCGTAGCTCTACAAATTTCACCCGTTCTTCGTCATTTTGTGAGGATTTTAATCTATCATTAGCAAATTTTTTAGCAAGCAGGCAGTTTGAAATATCTTTATTCCACCATTTGGGCTTATTATTATGGCCTGGACGCCGTATTTTCGATGGTATGCAGTCTTGCACTGCTTTTAGGTAAGTGGTTTCGAATAACTTCCAAGATGTATTTATGTCGTTATTGTTAATTAAAAAGCTCCAGTCAGTTTCTTTAAACATAGCTCTAAGTTTATGGAAGTTTGCTTTCTTGAAATTAGGGACTTTTTCGATACTACTATTTGGTTCGTTACTAGTAAACTTTAAAGTGAAAGTTATCGTACAATGGTCGCTGTTACTGAATTCATCACCAACATTCAAATTCTCTATCAATTCTTCTTTTGTTGCAAGTACAATGTCAAGAACGTTATTACCACGGGTCGGCATTCGAACAAATTGATAAAGCGAACTCTCTTGCAAGTTCGTATACAAGTCATGTCCGGAGTGTGAAGTAAGAGTATCGCCCCACTTGGTCACAGGTAAATTAAAGTCGCCAAAAATTACGGTATCTTGTGAGTTACTTACATCTGCAATTTGTTCGTAAATTTCTCGGTCAGTTTGCACTGATTGAGCTGGAGGTCTGTATATTAACGCAAGTATTATTTTTGTACCTTTATTATTCTTTATTAGCACAAAAGATGTGTCGACGTTCACAATTTGAGGTTTTGACACGAGGGTCGGGTTAAGACTTTCTTTGATATAAAATAAAACGCCACCTCCATTTTTATTTATTCGGCTGTTCTCAAACATTACATAACCGGGAAGTGAATACTCTGCTAAAAAGTCTCTATCTTGTGTATTGAGCCAAGATTCTGTTATGCCAATCACATCATAATTTTCTGTAAACACTAGTTCCTCTAAATCTGAAAATTTATTGCGTATGCTACGAGCGTTTGCATAGAAAACCTTTAAAGTTGCGGTTTTAGAACTCACAGATCGTTCTTTCATCGAATTTTTGGTTCTGGTCGGATCTACATTTACATTCATGGCTGTCCTCGGTCCTCGGTCGTTATCCCTGACGGTTTTGAATTTGGGTCGTGTTGGTGGAGCTTTATCCAAATTCGCGGTTCTTGACGGATTAGTATTTAATTCCTTTGTAGATTGCCGTCCTCGCTGTCTTCGGTCCTCCTTCCTGGTTGTCCTGTGCTGAGTCGATTTCTTCTCCGAAAATCCTTCACCGCATCGTTGAGAAGACGCCCAAAACGCGCTGCTCCCACCTGGTTCAGATGAACTCCATCGTCCGAAAACAAATAGTCATCGTAGTAGAAATTGTCCCAGGTGTCGACGAATCCCACGTTCTCCTTCCTGCAGAGGTTTGCTAGACAACGATTTGTGCTGGTGGCTATGTTGTAAAATCGGCTCTCTACACCGAGCCGGGGGACGATTCCTGAGACGATGATCCTTGATGACTTCTCCTTAAACGACTTGATCAGCTGCTGGTACTTTAAAAGCAAATCTTCCGACCGGGTTCGCTGTACATCGTTGGATCCAACGTGGATGACGTACATTGTATTAGCAGGGGCCAGCTTTGATACTTCGTCAACTGCTGCAACTACGTCATCCACACCACCACCAGGGATACAAAAACGCTTCCTGGTCTTAGGTGCCCTGGCGCAAAACTCTGTGAGCTGACCACGTATCATCGAGTCTCCCACGAGCCGGACTTCTTCTATTTCCTTTTCGTCATCTGAGTCTGCGAGTATCTGGAAACGGTTTTGACACTCAGTAATCGGTATGTGTTTCCTGGTCTTGGGGCAAACGTTGTTCCTCACGACACGGAAGTTGTCTTGAGGGGGAAGAGAGTCGCTATTTGTATCTTGAGTATCGGAAACATCAGCTGAAATGGCTACTGTAGGCGTTGAATTGTTGGCAGTTGACGTTGGGGCGTTGGTGGCTGCTGGAGTTGCGGTGACAATTGAAGTTTGTGGCACTCCAACGTTGAGTGTTACAAACTCTTGGAGTGATTCCAGCTTCATGGTGAGGACGTTGATCTTGTTGTAGGCTTCATCTAATTTCACTGTAAAATTCTCTCGTTGCTGGCAGAGCCGGCAGACTTGAAGATCGATAGTAGCAAACATGGACTCACCAAACCTACCGGCGCATTTCGCACAAGCGCGAGGCATGGTGACAGTCACTTTCTTCAGATCACTTCACTCACTTAAAAAACAATTCACTCACTTTACAACACTTCACTCACTTTAAAAACACTTCAATCACTTCAACCGAAAACAAATATGCTGAAATACGCAGAAATAGGTTATCAGGGGTGATAGCCTAACCGAAAACAAAAATGTTGAGATACGCAGAATTAGGCTTCCAGGGGCGATAGCCTAACCAAAAGTTTTTTTTTTAAATTGAAATACGCAATAATAGGCTACCAGCGTTGAATAGCCTAACCGAATATAATAAAATTGAAATTCGCAGAAATAGGCTACCAGGTGTGATAACCTAACCTTAAACAAATATATGTATAACAGAATATGTAACTAAATATACAATTCACCAAATAGAGATTATATAAAAATAAAGTGTGACTGCACACAAGGGGTTAATATACTGTGTCAACAGATGACCCTGGTGTCACTGTAGCCTAGTAAAGCAGTATCCTACTCTTTTTAGATAAAAAAAGTGTATCAGTCAAAGGTTATTACAAGATCGTGCAAGCAACAACTAAAATTACAGATATATATAGCTACAGTAGGATACTAAATACAATATCTACAAGAGTTAATAATAAAACAGATTGGCTGGCTATAGGCTAGGCTAGGTTTGGGTTAGGTTAAAAGCTTGGCAGGTTGGGTTAGGCTAGGTTAGTTTGTACAAATACCACCCTTAGCTTAAAGTAAAATCAGTCTGAGGAGAAAAAGTCAAGAATATATCTAGGGGGAATGTGTGCATTGATGTGAAATCTTATCATGTTGAGCACCTCAGTTATTTTCCCCTTGCAATATGACGCGTTCTAAAAGGGTTTTTTCTCCATTACTACTTTAATGGCAAGAATTGCAATGCAAAGTACAGTTACAGTATAGACCAGATATTTGTAAGCATGGCTTCGCTGAGTTTAGAGAATGCTCTGGAAATGTCAGACCTCAGTGTGTCCAGTCCCTTCAAGTCCATCTATCAAATCCATGAAAGATAACAAATTGAAGTGCCATTTGAGTTCAGTTCATCCAAATCTCACTGGAAGGAAAACAAGTGTTAAGGCGAATTGATGCTCCCAGCTCATAATTTGTTTTTCTCTGGAGACGGCTTCATTGGCGTCCTTAGTAGTAGCATGGAATAGATGCAATGTGGTAAACTATCAATGGAAGTTAAATATTACTAAGCTATAATGAATCAAATAAAATCAATCTAAATGAATACTCTATATCTAAATTGAATTCAATCTGAAACAAGCTAATTTATATCCAAAGGTCTCACATAATAAATGTATATAATTATAGGGTAAGGTTATAAGGGTTAATATTAGCCAGGAATTAACTCACCAATAGTTCCACGTGGCAATGAGGCAAGGGAGAACGTTTTTACCCAATATGGCGGTGGACAATGGGGAACGAGACTTCGGTCCCAAGACACGAGTCAAGTTAAAGAAAGAATAAATGATTACATGGGAATGGACATGAATATATGCTTATCTATCAGTCAGTCATGATGTCGATGAGAGCGTCGTGATGGTGTAGCTGTGTGTATTGCTGTATGTGTATTGTGATTAGAGGCACAAAAGCACGATCAACTGAGGGCGGAAAATTAGATGTTAACTGGTTGGTGTTCGTGAAGGCTCTGACGTACCTCAAAAGCACACCTTGCTGCCTTGGCAAACCGCCAGGAGCCCAAATTATCGTACCGCATTTAGGTTGCTCTATACGATAAATTATATTAATATATACGATAAATTCATATATACTACATAAGACCATGGCAATATTGCTTAATAGCATATTAGGCCTTTTATAACTTAACTTATTTACAATCTTATAATATACGATCTACTCGTCCTACATCGTGCTGTAGGAGAGATCGTGACGTCACAGAGACATACAAGATCACAAAAGAATCATAGTCTATCGTATTTATACGATACACTCCCCCCACAAAAAAGACCTGAACCCCACCTTAAACCTAAAGTTGCCCAGAGGCTATCTTCTGACGCCACAAGTCGACAGCGCCAGCAGCAGCGCGTCTGGGACGCGTCCCGGTCCGAGAATGATCACCATCAGTATGAGGTGAGTCGTTCCTTCGAGAATCCTCGGACCCAGCAATAACAGGTGGAGCCTCAGATTGCAATGCGGAATCTAGCTCCAAAGCGTACAAACGTGCGAAAGGACGAACAGTAGTTCCAGTGGCTGTCTTTAATAGCGCCACCCGCTCTACAGAGTCTGCCCCCTTGTATACCTCCAATACGCGGCCTAATTTCCAGTATAAACGAGGACTATCTTCTTTAATTAAAACAACGTCACCAACTGTAGGGGCCGTTGGTCTACCAGAGGGAGTAACACTCCTTTCCCTCAATGCTAGCAGATATTCACTAATCCACCGTTTCCTAAACTCCTCGATTATCCTGGATATATACTGGTATCTCTTAGACACCGCTACCGCAGAGTACAACGAGGGATCCTCTAACTCTACTATGGACTGAAAATCAGATGGAAACGCAGTCAATGGTTTTCCATATAGCAAGTGAGCTGGCGTTAATGGTAGTGGTTCTTGCAGGTCGGTGTACACATATGTAAGCGGGCGATCATTCACGACTGCCTCTATCTCTGTGAGGACTGTCGTCAACTCACTCTTCTTTAATAGAGCACGTCCTACAACCGCTCTTAGTCCTGACTTTACTATGCCGACACACCGTTCCCACATTCCACCAAACCAAGGTGCCTTAACTGGAATGAACCTCCATTCGCACTTCTTCTCTCCCAAAAAAGTGATGATAGTAGGATCACTACTCATATCCTTTAGATATTTTGATGCTTGGACATAAGTGGGAGCATTGTCGCTAAGAATGAGTCGAGGGAATGAACGACGGGCACAAAACCGTCTGAACGCCAGCATAAATTCTTCGCTAGACATATTATCACATAGTTCTAGGTGTACCGCTCGAGACGTCGCACAGGTAAACAATAATATATAAACCTTCTCATGCTCCCTCGTCTTCAATGCCCCTGTGTAATCTAATCCTACCGCTTGGAAAGGTTCTACGTGCTTTACACGGCATTCAGGTAGAGGTGGAGCTGGTCCAGTTGCATATGGTTTACCCTTTAGTCTCTGGCATATTACACACTTTCTCACTACGCGTCGAGCTACTTGTCGAACTCTGGGTATCCACCATATGAGACGTAAATTTGATATAATATGACATACCCCGTAGTGTTTTACTTCCCTATGTGCACGTATGATCAATAGATCAGTAACGTGATGTCTTGTTGGCATAAGTATAGGTCGGTTTGTGCCGTCTGGTACACCCGACCACTTCAGGCGACCCTCACACCTGATGAGGCCATTGTCTAGGTGCAACCTTAGTTGACGCACTATATTAGGCATTAATGTCTTATTCGAGCCTTTCAAGGATTCTAATTCATTGGAAAAGGTTTCTACTTGAACCCATTTGATCAAAGTTACTTCAGCTGCTTTAAATTCACGAGCATCAATGTTGTGACCCCTGTTGCAGAGTTGGCCCGTTACTTTAAGCTTAAGATTGGATACATATCGCAACACCCAAGCTACAACTCTGACTAGTTTATTATAGTCACCGAATCTTGCCCACTTTATGATAGGACCCGGTGGCTCATTTGGTTGGGCTGTAACTGCCACTGTTTCCAGTGGCAGAAGTCCCTCACCAACAGCATGCCATATCGTCCATTCACTTTCATGGAGCAGCCACTTTGGACCATGCCACCACAATTCGGACTTCATTAACTGGCTAGCCGTTATACCCCTAGTTATGAGATCACTAGGGTTTTCCTTTGTATTTACATAATGATAAGCAACGTCTGGCAAAAGGGCTCTAATCTCATCTACCCTATTCCGCACATAAACTGGCAGAGACTTCTTGCTATGTATCCAGTTGAGTGCGACCTGACTATCGCACCATACGTGAACGATTTCAATATTTAATTCGCTCTCGTATGCTGCGCGTACATGTTGCACCAGACGTGCTAATAGCAGCATGGCAGTCAATTCCATTTTAGGGATAGTTACCTTCTTAACCGGGGCTACTTTGGCCCGGGCTGTAACTAAATGTGCCCCAAATGAAGTAACAACATATATGGCTACCCCGTATGCCGTGGCGCTAGCATCGCAAAACGTGTGTAACGTAACGTCACCGAACGCCGCCACTTTACGAGGTATAGGTTTAGTACATAGGATGGCATATTCATTCAACAACAATGTCCCTTGGTCATTCAGGTCCTCGGGCAAACTGTCATCCCATCCTATTTTACGTCTCCAAACTTCCTGCATTAGAATCCTAGCTCTTATGGTAACAGGTAATGCTAGACCCAAAGGATAAAAAAATTGCGCAACTTTGCTCAACAGACTTCTTTTTGTGTGCGCTCCTGTCTGCTGAGCAAAAGACCTTGTTTGAAAAGTTAGTATGTCATGTTTAGGTTGCCAGATCATCCCCAAATTTCTGGACTTTTCCTGGTTAAGAGATGCCATACCATCCACCTGTATTAAACTCTGAAGATCTTCACTATTAGTAACCCACTCGCGGAGAAATAGATGTGCATCCGCAAACAATCTGCGTGCTTGCCAGTATGCATACAACAAATCATCTTGACTATCGCTAGTACCCTGCAAATTGTCAATGTATAATCCGCGAGATAGTTTACTTGTGTCCTCATGAGTGTCAGCTAGATGTTTTCTGATTGTGGCATTTAACAAAAACTGCGAGCAAGTGGCCCCAAAGAGTACAACCCGAAAACGGTATATTATGATGGGACTTTCAGAGTCGCTAATGTCGCCGAACCAAAGAAAGCGGGTAACATCTCTATCTTCCTCCTTTAGCTTGACCATCAAGAATGCCTTCTCGATGTCACTGGTATAGGCATACTTTCCCCAGCCTAAACCGCAATAGATGTTGGGACAGATCCGACACCATGGACGGACCTGTCAACAGGCAGTCATTCAGACTGGGTTGTTGACCTTGGTGGGCAGAACAGTCATACACCACCCGTATTGGTGTGGTGACGCTGTCTTTCTTTACCCCATGATGGGCCAGATAGTGAACCCTACCCCTCTTACACGGTTCCCTGACATCGACTCTCTCAATAAAACCCCTATCCTCATAACTCCGAAATACATCGTCATACGCCTGGCGCGTGCTCGGTTCGTTAGACAATTTCCGCTGCAATGCGCGCAAGCGACCTAATGCCAAACCATAGTTGGTAGGTAGGCTTATCTCACTGTTCTTCCAAGGTAAACTAACTTTATATTGCTTGTCTGAGGCACAGTAGCACACAGACTCGTCAAACCTTTGTAGCGCAACTTCCGAGTCATAATCAGTCTCCATAGGATTAATTCCTATGTGATCCAATCTCCACAGTCGTTCCAGGTCGAACTCGGCAGCCATCTTAGGGTCACTAGGTTGGGAATCCTCCCTTCCCAACTCCTCTGCCGCGGTTACATTGACTCTATATATCGAGACCGTGTCGACCAGGACCTTTGACTGTGTAGTATGAACCTTTCCGCTCATGCAGTATCCAAATTTAGTGGGGATTAAAATTACACCACACATCTTTTTAAATCCAGAGTATACTACTTCATAATAATGATCCACACCAAGTAGAACATGCACCTCACTCTGATTTCCCATGGGATCTGACAAGTTAACCCCTTTGCTACGTAATGCGTGTTCCACCTTCTTCACACCCACAGATACATATTCTGGTAGGGTGTCTACTACGATACAAGTCATAAAGTACCGGTTTTTACGATAGAAATATGAAATCTCCGCTATCTCGTAGTCTTGTTTATCAGTAACCCCTGTGAAGCCCTGTAATCGAAGAGTCTCAGCCCCTACGATTCGGTGCTTCAGTCCCACTAGTACGGACCTCTTTATAAAGGAACGTTGAGACCCTTGATCTAGAAGTACCCGACAAACTTTGTTACTGTCATTACCTTCCATGGGAATCTGTATTGTGGGCAATATAGTGGTGTCTTGCGTGCTACCTAGTGCCACAGTTGTAGTACCCTCATTTTTGACGTCTTTGACTTTATCTGCAGTAGGACACAACTTATCAAAGTGATGTCCTTTGCAGTGCCGACAGGGCCTTAAGTATGTAGCAGTACATTGTCCCTGCTTACCATGTTCCCCACTTAGACAACCTACACATAGCTTCAATCTTCTCGCCTGTGCTAGTTTTGTCTCATTTGTCGGGTATTTTACACAGAAACTCCATTTATGTTTGTTGCTACATAGCTTACATAGAATCTGAGCAGGTTTCTTATACACACCCTCTTTCTTTACTTTAGTCCCCACTGTCATGCTTACTGTTCCCCTCTTCTCCACATTCTCACTCCCTCCCGACACATACATTCTCCCTTTGTTCAACTGTAGATTATTGATCTCCTTACTGAACTGAGTTTTGAATTCCCCCAGCTCAAATGATCTTACCTTATCAAGTATTGCCATAGGAAGCTTCTGACGCAAGATAATGACTATCATTTCCTGCGTGGTAAGCCCTAGGGTATCTAGCGATCGAGTATGGCACTCCATATTTGCCCTGAAGTTTGTCAACTCATCAACCTTATACTGTGGTTCTGCGAGCCCCAACAAGGCAACGACATGGGCCATCTTCAACTGCTCTCTATCCCCGTATGTGGACTCTAATAAGTGTACCGCTTCAAGATAACTACCACCTACTACTGCAAAACCCTCTATTAACACCTTACGAGCGGCCTATGCGGTTTATTTATGTGTACCGCACAGCGGGGTGTTTTTAGCCAAAATAGGGCTGTTTACGTGATCATTTTCATGCCTAAATAAGACCCAGAACGTAAAACAAGTACCTATCCCTGAAAGGGCATAAACAGAGCTTTCGAATGACACCATAACGATCCTTGTATGATGGATAGTTTTCTTGCAATACCGTGCAACGCGAGTGCAAAAAGCAGGTAATTCGGTACTTTCAGTACATAAGTGTAGCGAGTGAGAGAGGGAGGAGGGAGCTGAGATTTGTGTCAGTAGGTTCGCCGCGGTGGTCTGGAGCAGTCATACGCTCGCTAGTCTCCTGCCACCACTTGTCTCTCTCTCTCAGCCACATTACGTGCTGAAATTGCCACTCGAGTTATGTCGAGCGCCGCCACATAGTCCAGCTTTATTTAACTCGACTTATGTTGCTCGCCGCTAAATAAGGGTTAAATGTAAGGCCTCTCCTTCCATTTGTCCCTTCAGATAGTGAAACTTGCGGACATTATCCAAAGAGGATTCATGAACCGTAGATCGAAATACGTCCCAAAAAGCTAACCACTCGGTTAACTTGCCCCCAAATGTAGGGCAAGCTTTGGGAGGTGTACAGTATGTTTTGGGTCAGCCCTTCTATGGGCCTCATTATCGCCTCCCTTCTTACTTGCGACAGCACGCTGTAATAGGCGCTTCGCTCTAAAGACAGGTTCGTCATAGAGGGCGCGATTATCACACTCTGTAACTATCTCTTCCTCCTCCATCATGTCAGCCACAATCACCTCACTCAGAGCCGTAATACGACCGTGGGTAGCTTGGACGTTATCTAATCTAGCTTCCAATTCCTCTAGATCAGCAGTAGTGATGAAAGTGTTTAAGTCCACAATTAGCCTATTTAACACTCCCCGAAGTCCCGCCCTTTGATTTTTAGGGGCTTTGCTTAGCACCCCACTAGACGGTGTCTCTTTATGGTCTTTATCCATTTTGCATGTGAGCCTATAGGCTATGTATCTAAATATCACGTTACAAAAACAACGGCCAAATAATAGGCTACTTAAGAGACGCCAACCGGCGGACTTCTATGTTATGGAGAAAAAATAGTACACTAGCAATACCTACTAATGGATCATATTGAACAAGAAAAAATTAGGACAGGTCATATGTCACAGGAAGTCTGAAACTGAAAAGAACATTACTGGGGAAAGACGATGGGTGGGAAGCAGAACTTGGGCAGGTGCAATGATGTGACCCTGCATTCCGGCTCTAACCATCGCTTGGCTAGCCTTGCCAGTTTATCATAGAGTTGTTCCTGCATCCTGTTATATGTCCCCTTGTTCATTGCCCTAAAATCCCTTACTGGTAGCTAATTCCCGGGTCTGGGCACCAATGTGGTAAACTATCAATGGAAGTTAAATATTACTAAGCTATAATGAATCAAATAAAATCATCTAAATGAATACTCTATATCTAAATTGAATTCAATCTGAAACAAGCTAATTTATATCCAAAGGTCTCACATAATAAATGTATATAATTATAGGGTAAGGTTATAAGGGTTAATATTAGCCAGGAATTAACTCACCAATAGTTCCACGTGGCAATGAGGCAAGGGAGAACGTTTTTACCCAATATGGCGGTGGACAATGGGGAACGAGACTTCGGTCCCAAGACACGAGTCAAGTTAAAGAAAGAATAAATGATTACATGGGAATGGACATGAATAATATGCTTATCTATCAGTCAGTCATGATGTCGATGAGAGCGTCGTGATGGTGTAGCTGTGTGTATTGCTGTATGTGTATTGTGATTAGAGGCACAAAAGCACGATCAACTGAGGGCGGAAAATTAGATGTTAACTGGTTGGTGTTCGTGAAGGCTCTGACGTACCTCAAAAGCACACCTTGCTGCCTTGGCAAACCGCCAGGAGCCCAAATTATCGTACCGCATTTAGGTTGCTCTATACGATAAATTATATTAATATATACGATAAATTCATATATACTACATAAGACCATGGCAATATTGCTTAATAGCATATTAGGCCTTTTATAACTTAACTTATTTACAATCTTATAATATACGATCTACTCGTCCTACATCGTGCTGTAGGAGAGATCGTGACGTCACAGAGACATACAAGATCACAAAAGAGTCATAGTCTATCGTATTTATACGATATGCAAAAAGCTTCATGAGTCAGCTAGTGAAACCAGCTGCAGTGGCAATGGAGAACACTCTTTGTGGAACGTATGTTGATAAGAAGTTGGAATCAGTACCACTTTCAAATAATAGTATTGAATTTCGAATTAACCTGATGTCAGAAGATATATTATATCAACATATTGTGGCTTTGAAAAAAGTAGGAAACTTGTCACTACAGACAGATGAATCAGTGGACATTGCAGGTGACCCCCAACTCATGGCTTTTGTTCGGTACCAACGAGAATAAAACATGCTAGCAGAGTTTATTGCAGTGCCTTGACATCTACCACAACTAGAGAAGAAATTTTTATTATGGTGATTGTGTGTTTTTTTTTTTTTTTTTTTTTTTTTTTAAGAAACATGGCCTAGACTGGATCAACAGATGCATATAGCCTACAGATGTTACATAAACTTAAGTTATCAAGTTTTACATACTATAATGTAAGCATATACATAACTGTCATGTAAAATCATTAGGAATATAACAATCAATTCAAATATAAAACTAACTAATCCAGTTTTTCAGGGTGTAGGGTCGCAAGGACCAAGAAATATTGTATTAAGGGTCACCATCAAAATAGTTTGGGAACCACTGCTCTAGCCTATATGCGGCAAAATTATTGAATACCCCAGGGACGACAAGCTGTTAAACGCTGTATCAAGAATTGCATTATTTGCAAGAGGTATACAGCTATAGATATTCCTTACCCTGGTCCACCAGCTCTCCCGCCAGACTGCATTCACCAAAGGAAACCGTCTGATGTAACAGGTATAGATTATACTGGTGCCATCACTCTCATAGGAGATGATGGACTGCCAAAGAAGGTATACATATGTCTATTCACCTGTACCAGCACTCGGGCTATTCATTTGGAGATAGCGGAGGAGATGAGCTCGGAAACCTTTATAAATTTGTTCAGAAGATTTGCCGCTCGGCGAAGTTGTCCCAGACGTTTGATTAGTGACAATGGGACAAACTTTGTGGGCGCATCCCCGCTAGTTTCAGAATTATTAAAGAGCAACGCAATACAGCAAATGCTAGATTCTAGAAATTGTTATTGGTCATTCACAACTCCCAGAGCCCCTTGGCAAAATGGATTTATCGAAAGAATGATAGGCATCGTGAAATTGTGCCTGAAAAAGGTTCTTCACAATTCAAGAGTCACCTTGGATGAGTTAAGAAATGTTGTCACAGAGATAGAAACAAGAGTCAACAATAGGCCACTAACATATCAAGACGACTCCAATTTGGAAATTGAAGCCTTAACTCCGGCTCATTAGTTATATGGTAGACGACTAGACCCAGTACCCTATTTGGACGTGACAGAGGAATTAGTAGATCCCACCGTCAATGAAGCAGACGCTCACTTGTGACGAAGCTACCATAAACTCTGCAAAATACTGGATGCCTGGAACAAGCAGTGGGCATCAGAATATATCTTAAGCCTACAGGAGAGGTATTATGGTGCGAATTCTGCTAGTAACCGTCGCAAACCTGAGAAAGGAGATCTATCTATCTATCTATTGCCTGACGCCGTGATCCCCGAAGGGGTGGCCACGAACGAACCGCCCCCATGCACCTCTGTCCCCAGTCAGTCGACGCCCCTCCCCCCAACCAGCACCACCTTCGTTCATGTACTTCCTCACTCCATCCTTCCACCTCATATTCGGTCTACCTCTCCCCCTCTGTCCCTCCACCTCGCTCTCATACACCCTCTTAGTCATTCTCTCGCTTTCCATACGTTCCATATGGCCGAACCATCTCAAGTTGTTCCTTTTCACACTTTCCAGCACATCTACCTCCACACCACACCTCCTTCTTACTTCCTCATTAGTCTGTCTATCCCTCCATGTAACTCCGCACGCACTCCTTAAGTAATTCATTTCCACTGCTCTCACTCTTGGTCTGAGTCTCTCAACCAACGTCCATGCTTCGCTTCCGTAAGTCAGTGTCGGGATTACCACACTGTCATGCAAGGACTTCTTCACTTCCATACTGACCACCCTATTTCTTGTTACTGCTTTTAGCGTTCCTACAACCCTCTTCCCCTGTTGTACCCTCTCCCGCACCTCTTCATCCATAGTCCCATCTTTACTCAACACACTGCCCAGATACTTAAAAGAGTTGACGATCTCCATAGCCTGACCGTTCAGCTTCACCTCACACTCTGTGACTTCACCCCTTTCGAAGACCATAACCTTGCTCTTCCCCGTATTTACCTTCAAATTCCGTTTTTCGCACACTGTTCCAAACTCATTTACCAGACCCTGCAACTCCCATTCATTATCACTCATCAGAACTGTATCAGAGAAAGGAGATATAGTCTTATTGAAGGTGGACCAACCTCACTCCAAATGGCCCTTGGCAAAGATCCTAGAAGTCTATCCTGATCCCGAAGGAGTCATCAGAACAGTTAAAGTTTTATCTCGAGGACAAACAACTCTCCGAACGGTTGATCGGCTCATTCCTATGGAACTCGCCATCCTACTGGAGGAGGAACAGCAACCCATTGTAAAAGGGGAACCTAGACCACAACGAGCAGCTGCTGCTGGATCTCAAAGAAATTGGCGTGATTTGTTAGCCGCAGGTAATATAACATGATGCAACACATCATACTTCGCCGGGCCCCAATCTGTGAGAAATAGATTGACTACACGGGTATCTTGGTAGTGTTGGCAACAGCCTTCCAATAGGGTAACCTCATTAGAGTGAACCATTTCCTGCCAGAACCTGGTGATTGTATATATTGTAAAGAATTAATATTAAGTAATTTAGAACTATAAGATTACCTTGGCCAAGTTAATTTAGTTATAAAACTTGTATGATACAACTTAGAGGTGCTGTGTTAGGTATCAGTTTTGAAACTCCCGCGATCGCAGGCGCAATCCACGGTTTGTAGTGGAAATTTCAACCCCTAGAGATAATGTTTACTAAATCGTTGTGAAACGATATTTATATTAGTATTTATATAATTAAATGCTTATTTCTCATTTATATGATAAAGTGAAGAGGGAATGAACCCTTGTAACGAATTAGTATATAATTTATTTAAGAGTCGGAAATTGAAATTCCGATAGACGCCAGTAAACTTTTGAACTGTAAAGACGTGTCCCGTGATTTCTTCCACGACACTCCCCGCGCCAGACCCGGAGTCCTGACCCTTTAACCCTTATCTACCGAAGCTGGAATCCTCTGAACTACACCAGGACCCTAGTTATAGCTAAGTTATTGATATACATGGCCATGTATACAATGTTTAGTTAGGGTATCCTGAGATATAGGCTATCATGGACTAAGACTAGGCTACTGTAAAACAACCCTCATCTTCTCCTATAGTTCATGCCATAAGGTAGGCTATCTCATACTTTATTTTATTTATTTTCTAATTTTGATTGGTGTGGTAAGAGATAACTTTTGGCCATATTATCCCCCACATTGTGCAAACTCATGATAACTGAAATAATCCCACAAGGGCTAAATAAACTGAAGTAATTACACTCTTAGCAAAAAGAAAGTGTTGCATAACATGGTGCAATCATGACGTCACCATCTAGACAGGAGGGGGGAGAAAGAAAGACATAAGGATAAAGCAGCTGGTCTCTCCCCCCACACATGTAGGCTTCATGAATAATAACTCACAACTGCAACTTACAACTTACAAGTGCAGTTGGACGTGACATCACCTTTCGCCCCATTTCGTTGTCAAAGTATATAATATATAAAGTATATATTTGTGCCATTTCGGTGTTGACTATTTCCTGGCGAGTGATAGCGAGCCTGCAATTTTGAGAGGAGCTGGCCTTCGGCTGGGACGTTTTTCTACCAAAAAATTTACAAATTTATCTAGGGGGTGTTTTTCTAAGCTTGATGGAGGTCTAGGGAGGAAACTTAAAAGATATATGAATAAATGAATTAATAGATCAAACAAACGGCCAGTCTCCCCTTAATATCGATGTTTACGATTTCAACTTCCTTATAACCTGACACTCGCAAGTGGTCAATTTATGAGCGGGACTGTATACACTCACTTTATATGGCTATAAATGTTAGAATCTCTCCGGAACTTAACCCCTTCTGTACCGGCGATGTGTTTTTCATTTATTGTGGCTTCTACTAATCGATTTTATTCAGTTTAGTAAGGATCTCTGGCAATTAGAATCTCAAAACTAATGAAACTAAACATGAGGGAGACGGGGGTCCAGAAAATATAACCCTTAAAACAATGGTGTTGATTAAAGTATTGAAGATCGGAATCGGATGATGATCCTAGCAGAAACTGTAAACACCTCCTCCTGCTCCTCCTCCTTCTGCGTCTGGTTGGGGTCTCAGTGGTATTATTTTTAGGTCCCAGATCAATAACTTTAAACTCTGAGAGGCGAAGCTCTGGTACAGTATCGAAGACGAGGGGCGAGGGGCATGCTATCCGTACACACTGGTAGGTCCTCGTCATTGTCGCTAGAGATGCTACCTGTGATATATTCGTTATCAGGCAGGAAGCAATCTACCCAGTTGCATTTATTGTCAGCGCCATATTCTTGATCGATGGAGTCCAGCAAGCTAGGAATGTATTAGTTATCACGGCGTTTGCATATAGCATTTGATGCTGTTTTCGGAACCAAAATAAAGCTTTCCAATTTAGCTTTTGCTTCCACTTCTTGCTTTCACATCCTCCTAATTATATTCTTTTGTGGTTCTAGTGCAATAATTTCCTCAACATCCAATGACCTAGACCTTGTCTGACACTTAACCATTTGATATATTTCTGATCGGCTGGCCATCATATACAGTACTTGATATAATCGTTTATACTATTTAAATGTACTTAAAGCGTATTTACTGTATATAATATAAAACACCTTTGAAATATTATTAACCCCTTCTATACCAGCGTCGTACTTTCTATTTTAATTCAGCTACATTTAGACCATTTTATTCAGCTTAGAAAGGTCGTCTACCGATTAAAAGGCCACAAACTATCTCCATGTATCCTTTTAGCTACCACATATCTTTCCTAAGCTTCATAAAATTGTCTGAAAGTAGATGAAATCAAATAAACAATACGTCGCCGTTATAGAAGGAGTTAAGCAGTATTTGTTTGGTAAACAACGAACTTTCAATGACTGAATCCTTCAGAACAACAGTCAATCCTGCAGGCTAATGATGTTGTGAATCGAAAATGAAACGAGCAGAAAGACAAATGATGATGCAATCTATCTATCTATCTATTGCCTGACGCCGTGATCCCCGAAGGGGTGGCCACGAACGAACCGCCCCCATGCACCTCTGTCCCCAGTCAGTCGACGCCCCTCCCCCCAACCAGCACCGCCTTCGTTCATGTAGTTCCTCACTCCATCCTTCCACCTCATATTCGGTCTACCTCTCCCCCTCTGTCCCTCCACCTCGCTCTCGTACACCCTCTTAGTCATTCTCTCGCTTTCCATACGTTCCATATGGCCGAACCATCTCAAGTTGTTCCTTTTCACACTTTCATTTGATGCAATGTATCTACATTATATTTCACATTTGTTTACATTCCTATGTCGCAGTTTGAGCTTTCGCTACCTTTATATTGTAATTATGTAGTACCAATATCGTAGCTATAAGGTAGTAAGCGTGACATTTATGTCAGTTGATAATAAAAACGGTGTGATAATCACAAAATATAATAGTTAGTGTTGAAGGAATAATTTTCTGCAAATAGGTGTTCTTTATAGAAAACGTAAATTTTATAGGTAACTCATTAATTTTTGTAGGACACAAAATAATTACGTAATAATTACAGATAATAAGAAGCACAACATCATTAAAATTGATCATTCATAGGCCATCGTCTTCGACGGAGACAATAGGAGGAACATCGAGGCCCACCTTAGAGGTGAATTGGTACATCTTTCGGTAGTTCCTCTCAAATTGCAGGATCGCTATCGCTCTCTGCCGGCTCAACTCGAAGCGTCAACATTTCTTCGCCCGCCACTTGAACTTTGACCATATTTTGAGTAATACATTGCTCATTCCTTTATTTGTTTGCACGAGCTGTAGCTAAGAGCTAGTTAAACCGCCCATTAGTTGCTTTGCATGTTATTTTGCTGTGTTTTTGACTGATAATCGTTTGTTTATCAAGACTGCCATTGTTTACATTAGTACCGGGTAGTGACTGTTTCGTGTTCTTAGTTGTAGTAGTAATGGGCATGGTGAGTTCAGGTATAAAGGTCAATGCAGGTAATGAAGAAGAGACTAGTGGAGAGTACTTGTGAATGGAGTGGCATCAAGTTTTAGTGAAATCACCAGTGGAATTCCGAAGGGATCCGTTATTGGTCCGCTATTGTTTGTTATCTTTATTAATGACTTGCCTGAGGAAATAACCCATGGTAGTCAACTGTATTTGTATGCTGACGATACTAAGGTATTCCATAGAATTGATAAGGAAGAAGACTGCCAGAAATTGCAAGCGGACCCTTAGGGCAATGGATCGTTGGACCGATAAATGGATACTGCACTTTCACCCGGACAAGTCAAAACACATGAGGATTGGAAGGCTGGAGGCTGACGAACAGATGAGTTACAGCCTAATGTCTGAAATTCAGAAATAAACAGCTGAGAAGGACATTGGAGTAGTTATTGACAGCAAACTTTCGTTTTCTGAGCATTTATCAAACAAAATCAACATGGCAAACAAATTACTTGGCATGATCGGTCGGACCTTTACCCACATGGACGCAGATATTTTCAAAGGGATCTACACAGCTATTGTAAGACCTCACCTGGAATACGCTAATCAGGTGTGGTGCCCACACTAAATAAAGGATATTGAGGCTATTGAAAACGTCCAAAGACGGGGAACTAAGAAGATACCAGAACTGAAGGCCATGGAATACGAAGACAGATGAAGAACTTGAACCTTCCTATGTTATCCTATCGGAGATCGCGTGGTGATATGATTGAAACCTTCAAGATCATCAAGAATATCTACGACCCGGACTGTACTGAGAACATCTTTAGCAGGAGAGCGGACGACTACACCAGAGGGAATAGCTGTAAACTGTTTAAAACGAGGGCCCGATTGGACATCAGAAAATACTCATTCTCAAATAGTGTGGTTAACAACTGGAATGATCTTCCTGAGTTTGTAATTGAAACATCTACTGTTGAAAGTTTTGAAAGACGTCTCGATAAATATTGGAAGAACCAGGAGCGCAGGTTTAACTATAGAGAGCCAATATCCGCTACCCGCCACAGTCGCCACAATCAGTTGAGTGATGAAGAGCATGATCTGGAGCCACAGGCCTAGCGGGCCTCTTCCGGTACTACGTCTACGTGAGTCTACGTGAGTGAGACAGCTGTGTTTATTCTCAAGCCGTTAGTAACGGGCAGACCCCCTTGCATTGTGGGTAATGAGTTAGGTGGCGCCAAGCGCGGTTTATTCAAAACACGTAACATCTTCCCCCTTCAGAAACAAAGCATAAATCATAAAATAGTTGTGTTACTGAGATAGTTTACATTGAACAACATTCACGGACATATGCAGGCACATTATAATTAAATGGCTAGTATCCTATATACTATGTGCATGATTTGAAAAGAACAAGAAAGAATAATTGCTAACTAAATAAATACTGGGTATTACTAAATTCCTTACAGATCAAGATATGAGAAAAGAAAAAGAAATTATATATTTACAAGTAAATCTTTGTGGGTGCTTTAACTGTCCTACCCGACTTAGTAACATAGTCACCTACTACAGGAGATCTGATACAGTCCTCACAACTCCCAGTCTCAGGTGCCAAGGACGCATCACATATGGGTGTTACGCTTTCATTATTACACATTTTTCTGGGTGTCCTGGCAGGTGTTGAAGATCGCAGTTGTTGATGGTTTCTCCTGTACGTACCTCCGTCATTCGTTGTTACCTCATAACTTCAGGTATTCAGTCGTTTGTCCACAGTTGCCTCCTTCCATTCCTTCTTTGGATCATTTATTGGTTGTACTCGCACGGTATCCCCGATAGACAGAAGTTTGAGGCTTCTTCTATTCATGTAGCGTTCCGCAGTTGTGTTTTTTTAATTTTCCATGCGTTCTCGTTCTCCAACATGAGTATTTGGATGCAGGCGGACACTAGCAGTGGGGATTAGAGTTTTGGTGCGACGTCCCATAAGGCGTTGTGCTGAACTAGTTGTCATACCTTCTAGAGGGGTATGATGCATGTTCAGTAATCCAAGATAGGGATCTTCTTTGGCTCGATGGCACTTCATCATCATCATTTTAACATATTTCACTGCAGCTTCAGCTGCACCATTGGATTTAGGGTTTCCAGGACTTGAAGTTTCGTGGCAGAACTTCCAAGTCTTTGCAAATGATTGAAACTGATGAGATGAGAACTGTGGACCGTTATCACTTATAACAGTGTCAGGTATGCCATGTCGGGCAAAGTGGTGCTCAAGTTTTGAAATGACGGCCTCCGAGGTTGTTTCTGAAAGATAGTCCACCTCAATGAATTGACTAAAGTAGTCGACAGTCACAAGGTAGTCTCGGTTTTGGATGGTGAATAAGTCAGTCGCCACTTTCTCCCAGGGACGTTCTGGAACTTCATGTTGATAAAGAGGCTCAGAGGATTGCTTAAATGAATAGGATGCGCAGACATCGCAGGACTCGACAAACATTCGAATTTCAGAAGACATCCTAGGCCAGTAAATCAGCTCCCTCGCTCGACGTAGGTAGGAATTCACACCAGAATGGCCAGCATGCACCTTCTCCATCATCTCATACCGCATAGAGCTCGGGATTACAACTCTCTCACACCATGACACCATCTTGAACAGACATCTCATCTCTATAGCTAAAATATGGAGCCAAGCAATCTGGAAGGTGAGTCTTCTCATTAGGCCACCCTTGAACAATAACTACCTTGAGTCGCTTTAGAGTCGAATCCTCTTCTGTGGCATGGCGTATCTCCTAGAGGCGAGATTCACAGCATTGGGAGTAGGCTAGACTGTTCACAGAAAAGGAATCGTCTCCTGTGTCAGGTAGGGGAGCACGTGAAAGAGCATCAGCAATAGGGATCTCTTTACCGGGGCGGTACATCAGCAGGTACTGGTAGTCTTGAGTGCGGAGGAGCATTGATTGGAGTCGTCGCGGGGCACGAGATAGTGGCTTGTTCACTATGGACACAAGTGGTTTGTGATCTGTGAGGACCCCAACTGATCTCCCATATGTATAGTGATGACATTTCTCCAATCCATACACTATGGCTAGCATTTCTTTTTCAATCTGCGCATCGTTTCTTTCAGATTTAGACAAGGATCGACTGGCAAAAGCTACAGGCCTCCCATTTTGCATTAGCGCAGAGCCTAGACCATACTCGTTAGCATCATTTTCCAGGGTAAACTCATCACAGGGGTTGTAAAATGCAAGTACAGGGCTACCTTGATCAAAAGCTTCTTGTTGACTGGCAGACCACACCCAAGAAACATCCTTCTTTATAAGATTATGTTAGGGATACAAGACAGATGATGAATTAGGAAGGAACCTTGCAAGATAGTTAACCATGCCTAAGAAGCGTCTCAGTTCCACTACATTGGTAGGTGCCGGGTACTCACATAAAGCTCTAATTTTATCAGGATCAATTACCAGGCCATCTTTTGTGATACAGTGTCCCATGAATTTGACATTATCAGTTCTCAGAGTGAGCTTGTCCTTATTTAACTTTACATTCATTGCCTGACATCTCTTAAAGAATTGCTCCAAGTTGGCGTCATGGTCTTCCAGAGATTTGGCCTGAATTATCACATCATCAGCTATGCACACTACACCAGATAGACCTTGAAACGCCTTAAGTAGTCTTTTTTGAAAGATTTCTGACGATACCGACAAACCAAAAGGAAGCCGAACCCAGCAGTATCTGCCAAAACATGTTTGAAAAGTGGTTAGGAAACTAGATTTTTAATTGAGTTTGATGTGCCAGTACCCCGAGGCAAGATCAGCTTTAGAGAAAACCTTTGACTGGCCCAACTCGTGTAGTGTGTCCTCTAGTACAGGAAGAGTATAACACTCTCAGAGCAAAGCTTTGTTGAGTTCTCTAGGGTCTATGCAAATTCTAATGTCACCATTCTTCTTAAGTGTAACAACAATCTGACTAAACCACTCAGTTGGTTCACTAACAGGCACAATAACACCTAAAGTTTCTAGTCGATCAAGTTCAGACTTCAGCTTCGTCTTAAGTGCAACAGGAACCCTCCTATCAGGCATAATGGTTGGCTTCACCTGAGGATCTAATGAAAGTGTTTGTAAACCTGGCAGGGTACCTACTGTAGACTACCACTCAATAAGCTCTCCCTCTTGTTGGTTCCTAGTATTAAACATGAATCTCTCATTTGTAACATTAACTTCCCCAATGGCAAACTGATCAAATTTGTCGATAATGTCTTTCACTGTTCTGTCAGCTTCTTCACTGTCAAACTGGAATCCATTGTACACCTTGAGGGCGTTGTTTACTAGGTATTGTAGGAAAGTAGCTACTTGAATGTTCTTTTTTTCAGTGTGTATCTTTGCAAGAAGAGCATACATACTCCAACATTGTTTAAACAGCTTCCAGTTTTCCGCCACATTTGTTCCCAAACAGAAGGGTTGGGGATTCTTGACACCAGCATGTCGGCGGTCTTGATGGACAGGGCTGTTGCCATTCATCCTGGCAGGCTTGTAGATCACAGGTATACGTATCAGCAAGTTGCTAGAAGATAACTTGACTCACGGGCAGGAGAAATCAGCAGTTTCATATTGGTCCAAAATTCGCAGATTTGAATGTTTCGGCAAGGGCAGCAACAAAACACAACAGCATTTCTTCCAATACACAGCATACTCAGGATTATCCTCTCATCTCCACCTTCATCAGGCTGCCACCATGTTTCGTGTTCTTAGTTGTAGTAGTAATGGGCATGGTGAGTTCAGGTATAAAGGTCAATGCAGATAATGAAGAAGAGACTGGTGGAGTGAGGCAGCTGTGTTTATTCTCAAGCCGTTAGTAGCGGGCAGACCCCCTTGCATTGTGGATAATGAGTTAGGTGGCGCCAAGCGCGGTTTATTCAAAACACGTAACAGTGACGATGCACGAATGTCAACAAAGTATTTGCTTGTTCCATATTATATAGTTCTAGCCCTTGTAGTAGTAATTTTTGCCCTCACTGTAGTTAACCCGTTGAGCCCCGGCTAGTTATAATATTTTGTTCACCCCAGTCCCAAGCCATTTTCACTTCTTTTTTTTTGTTTGCTAAAATGGAAGACAAGGATGAGAAATGAAAAAAAAAAAAAAAAAATCACCTCGGATTTTTTTTTTTTGGGGGGGGGGAAGCCTCAAAATTTTTTGTTGAGCCAAAATGGAAGAGAATGGTGAGAAATGAAGAAAACAATAAAAAAAAACTCATTTCGGTCATTTGGGGGGCGGGGGTCGAAAGTTCGTCTCCCCCGCATGACCACCCGCCCGGGAGCACTAGGGTGAAAACTGAGTATGGCATTGTACTGCATACATCCTAATATATAGTTTATATATCAAAGTATAGCCATTACTGTACCTAGTTGAACCTTTTCTCTTGGTTGACTATATAAATTGAGCACACTAACATATGTTAAGATAGTTTTAATATTGGGTTAGAATAATTTGTTACTGTGATATTTTTGATAGCCTATTAAGCGCATTTCAGATACCTGTCATCATATTAATAGGCCTATTACACTCTTGTCAGGGATATTACAAATTCTATTATTGTGTTGTGTTGACCAGTGTATACACTAACTACTATTGTTTTTCCAGTTTCTCACAGGAAATCTCCCATTCACATTTACTTTTGTATTTTCTAGTAAATCTTGTGTCTACTTTTTACTTTTCATTCCAGGTGTATTATTGACTTGATGTAAAAGTAAAATTTTCAGGCTTAAATTGTATTGGAAGTGACGTGAAGTGATGTAAAGTGAGTGAAGTGATTTACAGTGAGTAAAGTGATCTGAAGTGTGTAAAGTGAATAAAGTGTTCTGAAGTGAGACAAGTAATTAGAAGTGACTTAGAGTGAAGTGATTTGAAGTTTTGTTATTGTCACCATGTCTCGCGCCTGCATGAACTGTTCCGGTAGGTTTGGCCCTACCATGTTTGCCTGCCCCGATGTTCATGTCTGCCGATTATGCCAGCTCCGAGAAGATTTGGCAGCTAAACTGGATGAAGCTAACATCAAGATTAACGCCCTCACCAAGAAGCTGGAAACACTCCAAGAATTTGCGACGCTCAACGTAGGAGTATCATCAAATGAAGCAATTATTACCACTGCGGCATCTTCCAACAGCCCAACGCCTGATATAGCGGTACCCGCTTCAGTACATGCACCACGTCAGGATAATAATGACTCCGCTCCCTCTCAGGACAACTGCCGCTTCGAGAGAAACAACGTTCTCCCTATCACAAGGAGGATCATCACCGAAACCATGTGCCAGAACCGTTACCAGATTCTTGCGGACTTAGACGACGAAGAAGAAATAGAAGAAATTCGGCTCGTAGGAGATTCCATGGTTCGTGGACAACTTATGGAGTTCTGCGCCAGGGCACCCAGGACCAGGAAGCGCGTTTGTATCCCGGGTGGCGGTGTGGACGACGTTGCAGCTGCAGTCAACGAAGTTTCAAAGTAAGCCCCCTCACGCACAATGTACGTCATTCATGTCGGATCTAATGACATGCAGCGGACCCGATCGGAGAATCTCATACTGAAGTACCGGAAGCTGATTCAGAAGTATAAGGAAAAGTCAGGCAGAGTCATCATATCAGGGATCGTCCCCAGGATCGATGTGGAGAACCGATTCTTCAATATAGCCACTAGTGTAAATCGTCGTCTGGCTAACCTCTGCAGGGAGGAAAACGTTGGATTCATCAATACCTGGAATGACTTCTACCGTGACGATCATCTGTTTGGAGCGGATGGAGTCCATCTGAACCAGGTGGGAGCAGCAGGTTTGGCCGCCTGCTTCACAACGCAGTAAAGGATTTTCGGAGAAAAAGCAGAGCCAACCAAGGACCACCAGGGAAGAGATTCGAGGCTCAAGTACTACCAGAGACAAGGATCGAGGACGGTGGACGACCAGGGGTGACAATCGAGGACCGAGAACTACCAGGAACGACGATCGAGGACAGCGAGAACGGAGGACCACCAGAGACAATGAACGAGGACCGAGGACCACTAGGGACAATGATCGAGGACAACCAGGGACAAGGATCGAGGACAGGACAGACAGGTACATAAATGTAGATCCGAGCAGAACCAAGAATTTGAATAAAGAGCGTTCCGTGAATTCCAAATCCAAAACTTTAAATGTTTTCTATGCAAACGCTCGTAGCATACGCATTACAAATTTCAGGTTTAGAGGAACTTGTGTTTACAGAAAATTACGATGTTATTGGCATAACAGAATCTTGGCTCATTACAGAAGACAGAGACTTTTTAGCAGAGTATTCACTTCCCGGTTATGTAATGTTTGAGAAAAGCCGAATTAATAGAAATGGAGGTGGAGTTTTATTTTTTATCAAAGAAAGCCTTAACCCGACCCTCTTGTCAAAACCTCAAATTGTGAACGTCGACACATCCTTTGTGCTAATAAAGAATAATAAAGGTACACAAATAATACTTGCACTAATATACAGACCTTCAGCTCAATCAGTGCAAACTGACAGATAAATTTATGAGCAAATTGCAGACTTAATTAAGTAACTTGCAAGATACTGTAATTTTTGGTGACTTCAATTTACCTGTGACCAAGTGGGGAGATAGTATTACTTCACACTCTGGACAAGACCTGTATGCAAACTTGCAAGAGAGTTCGCTATGTCAATTTGTTAGATCTCCAACCCGTGGAAATAATGTCCTTGACTTTATTCTTTCAACAAAAGAAGAATTGATAGAGAATTTGAATGTCGGTGATGAATTCAGCAACAGCGACCATCGTACGATAACTTTCAGTTTAAAGTTTACTAGTAACGAACCAAATAGCAGCATCGAGAAAGTCCCTAATTTCAAGCAAGCAAACTTTCGTAAACTTAGAGCAATGTTTAAAGAAACTGACTGGAGCTTTCTAATTAACCCTCTCCGACATATGACGCGATTTTGAGCCTATTAGGGATACTTTAAAGCCTTTATTACCATCAGGGGTGTTTAGAAACCTTTTGTTTAGTTACTTCAACCTCTGCAGTTGTCTTTGAGTTAGCTGTGGGCAGAAAACTAATTTTGGAGAGGTAATTATAAGAGTGAGAGAACTCTCTTTCTTATTGCTAATCTGGCAAACTCTGCATCATATGAGTGTGAAAGGGTTAACAATAACGACATAAATACATCTTGGGAATCATTCGCAAACACTTACCTAAAAGCAGTGCAAGACTGCATACCATCGAAAATACGGCGTACAGGCCATAATGATAAGCCCAAATGGTGGAATAAAGATATTTCAAAGTGTCTGCTTGCTAAAAAGTTTGCTAATGATAGATTAAAATCCTCGCAAAATGACGAAGAACGGATGAAATTTGTAGAACTACGACGCAAAGTCAAAAAGTTAATTAAGCAAAGTAAAAAGACCCTGGAGTTACATGTTGCGAATCAAAGTAAAACAAACCCAAATTAATTCTATAGTTATATCAGAAAGAAGAGAGTGGTTACTTCAACTGTTGAACCGTTAGTCGATGAAAATGGAGAATATACCAAAGACGAAGTACAAATGAGTAATGCGCTCAATACCTTCTTTGCATCAGTTTTTACAACAGAAGACCTCATTGATATCCCTACAGCATCGCCGATTCAGATAGATAATTCTGATGTTCTAAGTAATATTACCATTACAGAGAGAGAAGTATTGAAATGTTTAGATAAACTCAAGGTAAATAAAACGCCCGGACCTGATACAATCTCACCTAGAGTTCTAAAGGAAGCTAAGGATGATCTCTCAAAACCACTGACATTGCTATTCAATAAATCCTTGCAGTTTGGAACTATGCCTAATCAGTGGAAGTTAGCTAACGTAACACCGATTTAAAAAAAAAGGCAGCAAATCCCTACCCGGTAACTATCGTCCAATTAGCTCAACCTCAGTTGTATGTAAAATGCTAGAAACGCTCATAAGAGACAGACTCGTAAATCACATAGAGGAAAATAACATACATAAAAATACTCAACACGGCTTTCGTAAAAAACATTTCTGCTTAACATATCTCTTAGACTTCTTCCACGGTATCCTCAACCTCTATGATGAGAGTAAAGCTGTAGATATTATATACCTTCATTTTCAAAAGGCCTTTGACAAAGTTCCCCACAAACGTTTACTTCTAAAACTAAAAGCGCATGGAATACAAGACGGTGTGTTGAAATGGATAGAAAATTGGCTTAGCGACAGAAAGCAAAGAGTAGTCATAAACGGTAAAGGCCGCGCCATACAGAGGTCGACCGCGACCCGACAGTAACCCGAAGGCAATGACTTGCACTTTTCACCCGAATTCACCCGAAGGCCCCGAATGAGACTCGTACCACGACTATGACTAGAAAGCAATTCGAATGCAACCCGAGGGACTAGAATGCATCTCGAATACGAGTCGATGTTATCCCGTATATTACTCAAAACTAACCAGAAGTAGAACGGAATTGAATCGACCATGAGTCGAAAGCTAATCGACGGTGACCCGAGTAGCAGATACCAACCCGAGTTAAAACCGAATCACACCCGAAGTAACCCGACTTAAAACCGAATGAAAACCGAACCCTACCCGAAGTCAGGAACCCAACAGGAATGAAACCAGAATGTAAGTCGAACGTGACTAGAATAAGTAGATTATGACACGATTTTGAAGTTATGCATCACCCCACTATATAAAGAGAGGGTGGGGTCACACAAGCTTCATTTGTACAGTGCACCCAACCCAACAACATGTCCTCAGGAAAGCAACCTCCCGAACCCATCACGACCAGAAGAGATGGATGACGAGGCATTGGAGTTGGCAATCTAGAGGCAGGAGATAGTTAATGCCAACCTCAGATATCAGATTGCTGCCCGCGCCATCATGGACAACGAACGTGAACCCCAACGTGCTCAACCTCAACAGCCACGACGACCAAGGAAACCCCGAAGCTGCAGCGTCAAGCCGTGGGTGGCACAGTGAGAGACACACGGACACTACCACCAGTTGCTGAAGAAACTCCAGGAAACTGACGTGGTTACCTATAAATACTTTCTGCGTATGGACGAGTAGCTGTTTAATATGATTGTCGAACGTGTCACACCCAGGATCAAGAAGGACAAGACCAACTGGAAGAAGCCCCTGGAGCCCGGACTGCGAGTTGCCATGACACTACGCTTTTTGGCCACTGGCGAGGCCTATAAGAGCATGGCACTGAACTTCCGTGTAGGTGCCAACACGATATCTCTGGCAGTGCGGGAGACGTGTGAGGCAATCATACAGGAATACATGGAGGAGCAAATAGTGTGCTCATCAACACCTGAAGGTTGGAAGGAGGTCGCCAAGGGCTTCAAGGATAGGTGGAACTTCGGACACACCATTGGGGAAATTGATGGGAAGCACATTGCCATACAGCCTCCAAGCAACTGCGTATCATTGTACTACAATTACAAGCACTACCACTCCATTGTGCTCCTGGCAATAGTCGATCACCTGGGAAAATTTCTGTACGTTGACGTTGGAGCGAACGGGTCAGCATCTGATGGTGGTATATTCCAGGTGACTGACATCCGGAAGGCCCTGGAGGACGGAGCAGCAGGATTGCCACCACCCGAGCCATTTCCAGGGGAGGACCAGCCAGTGCCCTACTTTCTGGTTGGTGATGACGCATTCCCAATGAGGGAGTGGTTGCAGAAGCCACACCCACACCGAGGGCTCGATGATGACAAGAGAAACTACAACTACAGACTGTCTAGGGCCAGGAGACAGGTATAATAATAATAATAATAATAATAAACGGTTTATTAAAGAATGGCAGCCTCATGAGCTGAAAATACACATTTTACAATTTAGTGGATGAACATGAGATGTACAGATATGAGGATGGTAAGCTTAGTTTACAAACAAAATAAATAAATACAATAATGATGCATGTGCAGAATACAAATTATCATAAAATAACCTAACCATGAGAGTAAGTGATATACAGTACATATATACATTTATTTACTTACTCATATACAGAACATACGTATATACACGTACGTGCGCACATACATATACATACATATATAGGAACATAAGAACATGCAGTAAGTGTGCACATGTCCGTATGTGTGGGGAGATTGTAGGCACCAATCGATCAGGGCTAGACCCAGGTGAGGTTATAGGCATGTGATAAAGAGTCGCTGGAACTCCTGTTTCACTTGCTTGGCCTCTCTTACTGATTTTCTTTGTGCCTCATTTACACTGAGAGCAATCCAGCTAGCTCTCACAAACACCTCCTCCTATCCACTTCACTACACTAAACATGCACACCACACTTCATTCTTCCACACCAAAATTAAAAAAAAAAAAAATGATGAATTGTAGCCCAGCCTCGGAGTCCCCAGGGGGGGGGACCATAAATGCCCCCTCACCCGACCGACCATCCCCTGACGACCCCACACAATTACCTGGACCTCGGCCTGTTACTCTTTCTATTAATTTCTGCAACATTCGCGGACTTTCCTCTAACTTTCACTCTGTTGAGCACCATCTCTCCTCCTACAAACCTGATCTTCTCTTCCTCACCGAAACTCAGGTGTCTGTAGCAACATCCAGCAACCCTTCTCTGTATCCTCCTACTTTCTCTATCCTAGTTTCAAAGCCAAAGGCGGATGTTGTGCATATGTGCACAACAAACTCACTTGCTCTCGTGTTCCCGATTTCGACTCCTCTGAATTCTCAACTTTATGGCTCAAACTTTCCTGTCATTCTCTTACTAAATATTTCTGTGCTGTCTATCTTTCCCCTAACTCTACCAACTTTCCCAAATTCTTTGACTATCTAAACTCTACAGTGGAACACATTCTATCCATTTCTCCTTTCTCAGAAATCTCCATCTTAGGAGATTTCAACGTTCACCACCGCCATTGGCTCTCCTCTCACACTACTGATCCACCTGGTGAACAAGCCTACGTCTTTTCTATCATAAATGACCTAGAGCAGTTAGTTCAGCAACCCACCCGTATCCCGGATCGCATCGGAGATCGGCCCAACATTCTTGACCTGTTTCTAACTTCTAACCCTTCTTCTTATACTGTCGATCTTTTCTCTCCTTTGGGCTCCTCCGACCATAAACTTATCTCTGTCACCTGTCCTATCTCTCCAGTACAGCCACCCGATCCTCCTAGCCGGCGGCGCTTGTGGCACTTTGGCGCTGCCGACTGGGAGGCTCTTCGGCAGTACTTCTTTGATTTCCCATGGAATGATTTCTGCTTCCATGGCCGAGGACCCTCGGAGAGTGCTGAACGCATTACCGAGGTAATCCTATCGGTCATGGAAGCATACATTCCATTCTCTTTCTCTCAGACTAATGCTAAAAAATCTTGGTTTACTCACGCCTGTTCTACTGCTGTCCGCAATAAGGAGGAAGCATTCAAACGGTACCGACGCCTTAAAACTCAAGACTCTCATTCTTCCTATGTTTCTGCCCGGAATCAAGCCAAATCTGTTCTTCGACTTGCCAAACACTCTTTCATCAATAATAAATGCACTGAACTATCCAACTCTAGCTCTTCCCAAGCTTTCTGGCATCTAGCCAAAAACCTCTCCAACAATTTCTCTTCCTCGTCTTTCCCTCCCCTTTCCCACTCTGATGGCACAACCATCACTTCTTCCTCTGACAAAGCTAAACTCTTCGCTCAAACTTTTGCTAGAAACTCCACCTTGGATGATTCCGGTGCTATTCCTCCCTCTCCGCCCTCCTCTCTCTTACTTATGCCTAATATCCTAATCTCTTCTAAAGATGTACTTTCTACCCTCTCTGGGCTTAACACTAATAAGGCGTACGGTCCGGACGGTGTTCCTCCTGTTGTTCTCAAAAACTGTGCTTCCGTGCTGACTCCCTGCCTAGGCAAACTCTTTCGTCTCTGTCTATCCTCTAACGTCTTCCCTTCATGCTGGAAGTTTGCTCACATTCAACCTGTCCCAAAGAAGGGTGACCGCTCTCAACCCTCCAACTATCGTCCAATTGCTCTTATCTCTTGTCTTTCTAAAGTTTTTGAAACTATTCTTGCTTCCAAATTTCTTAAGCATTTCTCTTCTCATAATCTGCTCTCAGATCGCCAGTATGGCTTCCTTAAGGGTCGCTCTACTGGTGATCTTCTTTCATATCTTACTAACTCTTGGTCATCCTCCTTTCGGGACTTCGGTGAGACTTTTTCTATTGCACTAGACATATCGAAAGCCTTCGATAGAGTCTGGCATAAATCTTTAATTTCTAAACTACCCTCCTTCGGTTTCTATCCCTCCATCTGTGCCTTTGTCTCTAATTTCCTTTCCGGCCGTTCCATAGCCGCGGTTGTGGACGGCCATTGTTCACTTCCTCACTCTATAAACTCCGGTGTTCCTCAGGGCTCTGTCCTATCTCCTATTCTCTTTCTAATTTTTATAAATGATCTCCTTAACTGTACCTTAATTCCCATCCATTCATACGCAGACGACTCAACCTTGCACTACTCCATTAGTTTTTCAGAACGCCCCAGCCAGCAATCCCTCAACGACAAACGTAATGAAGCCATAGAACTCTTAAATTCTGATCTAAATACTATTTCCAATTGGGGCAGAGAAAACCTTGTTAACTTTAATGCTTCCAAAACCCAATTTCTCCATCTATCTACCCGTCAGGATCTCCCAGCGGACTATCCCTTATTCTTCAACAATACAAAAATCAACCCTTCATCTTCTCTCAATATTCTTGGTGTCTCTTTTTCTTCTGCTCTCATTTGGAAGGACCATATTACCAGTCTTGCTAAGGCAGCCTCCCAGAAGCTGGGTGTGCTCAACCGCCTTAGGGGGTTCTTTTCCCCTGCACAGCTTCTTGCTCTGTACAGGGGCATAGTGCGCCCTTGTATTGAGTATTGTTCACATGTGTGGGGAGGTTCCTGTAACACTGCTCTCCTAGACAAAGTTGAAAGGAAGGCCTTTCGTATCATTAACTCCCGTCCACTCACCAACTCTCTGCAATCTCTCTCTCCGCCGCAATGTTGCATCTCTCTCGCTATTCTATCGCTACTATAATAATCAGTGTTCCTCAGAGCTATCCCAGTGCATACCACCTCCTTTACGTAGGGCACGTGGTACCCGTCTTGCAACTCAATCCCACCCCTACACTGTGCAACTCTCCAACCCAAGAGTGAAACGTTACTCTCAAACTTTCTTCTACTCAACAGCTGAGCTCTGGAACTCTCTCCCAGAATCAGTCTTTCCCTCTTCCTATGACTTAAATTGCTTCAAACTCCGTGTGTCCAGGCATTTTGGCTCGAACGTCCCTTGATTTTGGCCCTGTCACTCTTTCAACTATGGGGGAGGCACTCGCTATAGGCAGTTATGCCTTTTGCCTCCCTCAATCACATAGAAAAAAAAAAAAAAAAAAAAAAATACACAAACGCTCACGTATGCACACAAACATACATACATACAGAAACTGTTTTGGTAAGGTCAGGTAAAGAGGGTGCAGGTACTACAATGGGAGGTTAATCCTCGGTAGTGTAGGTGTGTGTGTGTGTGTGTGTGTGTGTGTGTGTGTGTGTGTGTGTGTGTGTAGAGAGTGTAGAGAGTGTAGGTAGAGAATGCCTTCGGTATGCTAGCCAACCGCTTCAGGTGCCTACTGACTACCATCAACGTACACCCCAGTACCGTGGAGAAGGTAGTCCTGGCTTCATGCATACTCCACAATATGCTAATCGACCGACGTGAGCCCCAACCAGAAGCCGGACTCCGTCGCCCTGAAATACCCCAAAGTGACTGGGCGAGGGACCCCTTGGATGGCATGGAGCCACTTCGGCGCCAGAGAGGACCAGCCGCTGCCAAAGTGACGAGGGACTACCTGACCCAGTACTACAACCGCCCTGAACAGCGCCTTGCCTGGCAGGACTAGTAAAAAGGTACGTTTCCACTATATGCAGGTCCATAATATCCCTCACCCGTTGTATAAGTGTTGCACAATGTTGCAGTGTGACTGCCGTAGGTGTCCCAATACTGTCATTGCAATGACATAAATCAAACTCCCTTCGATGCCGTATTATAAAAGTGTCAAAGTCTTTGATAAATATATTGTATACAAACCCGAAAGTGAATCACAGCACTAAATATTCTGACCTGTTATAAAGTTGTTATAATATATATATATATATATATATATACATATATATATATATATATCCTTGAAACATAAGTTAATTAAGATATAGCCCCTACTTTATTATTAATATATTTGGTCAAAATCTCACTTAATTAAGATAAATCCCCTAATTTATTATTATTATATTTGCTCAAAGCCTCTAATTGAAATAACAAAAGAAATTGTTACCTTACTTTGGACTGCATGTCCACGTCACTTTATATGTTAAACTTTAATATTGTTTTCTGATTAATATTCACGAACATGTTGCTCAAGGATGTTGATTTGGTTAAAGTAATAACATGTTAACTTTTAATTATAGTCAATTTTGTTCAATGTCCATATTATTTATATCATATTGAGATGTGTTAAATTTCTCTGTTTTTTTCTTATTTGTTGATGTTGATCTTGGTTGTTGATTTGTTTAAAGTAATAACATGTTAACATGGTCCAAAAAATTCAATGTCAATTTAATATATATCATATTGGGATGTGACACATTTCTCTGTTTTTGTTTGGTTGTTTTCAATTTAGTTTTCTTTTATATCCTATTCCCATGTAATCTACTCGATCATATACTTTAACTTTATATTCCCTTTAATTATTATTAAGCAAGCAAATTAACCTTAGGAACAAGTAAAACATAGAAAATAAATTTTAGGAGTAAGCACAAGACAAGTCAAACATAGAAAATATATTTTTATTATAATAAATGAGGTACATAAGGTAGAGATATTGGTTTTTTAATGGGGTAAATCCAGCATGGTCTCCAAGAAGGCAGGGTCCAGGGTGATTGTTGTACGGGTTTGGCACAAGGACGTGAAGGCCCATAGGGCACTGATAGGGTGTGTCTGCCTGCTGGATTGGAGACTGCTGATTTGTTTTCCCTATATGGTGGTAGGACGTGCTAGTGGTAGGGGCATTAAGAGTTTCATAATACTGACGTTGGGGATGATGTTGGGAAGGGCTTGGGGACAGAGGGTGGGAGAGGGGTGCGAAGTGAGGGAGGGGTCCTAGGCCCTGGTGGTGGGAAATCATGGCATTTGAAAATCTTAGGACGTCCAGCTGGAAGGCCTGAATCAAGGGTGATGGAAGGTCACGCATGTTGGTCTGCAGTGTCTTGAAGTATGGCTTCAGACTCGCCTCTGCGGGGGTGTCCACCTGGTGGCTCCTCTACCACACATGGTAGAGGTTGTCCAGCTCCTTCTCACCTTCACGAAGCTGTGTGAGAAAAATAAATGTATTAGAATGAATCAGACAATACTTCATAAACATTAATGCAGTGTACCTTCATTACAATAATGCGTGACAAAATAACCTCTGCACCATTAATATTGCCTAATAAACGTTACTGCTTTGATACCAAATAAGTTACAAATTACCGATATATGATACATCAACATTTATAATAGATTTATTATATGAAACATTTTCTTTTTATATATACTAAAACATTTACATAATTGAGAATGTACAATTAAATGTGTTCAATACTATAATGGGTGACAGTCAGTGAGTGGCTCAGTGAAGGCACAGAGGGTGGGGTGTTTTGTGTTGCATGTGGTTGTATGTGTTTACGAGTGGAGAGATTAAATTATGATGGTATGTTAACATTGGATACATAATAATGATATTTACCCTGTCATACAGGACGGGTTGGGCGGCTGGCGCCTGGCTGGGGGTGGATTCGGACCCAGATGACCCGGGAGTTGCCACCACGGCTGAGCTTCCGGTCACGGTGTCCTGGGTAGCTGTGGTTGGGGTTGGAGTGGGAGTTGACTCTGGTCCGTCCTCCCCTTCAGGCTCGACGTCGTCAACCATCTCCTCCTCCACAGTCGTTGTCTTGTAGAGCTGTGGAATGTATCAGGTTATTAGTTTATGACAGTGTTGAACATCAATTTATAGAGTAAATAATTTTCTAGCACACTCATACATATATATATATATATATATATATATATATATATATATATATACCGGTATATATATAATATAATATCAATGGTTATTTAATTTGGTCACTTTTACATAGCAATAAATATTCACAATAATCTGGGTGCAGCTTATTATGTATACATAGAAAAAATTAAAATAAGTATTATACATGTTACACAATATTAATATTCGATTTTATTCTATTTACAACATCCAACAATAATGGTTAAACATTTATGTAACTTATGTTTATTAAATCTTATGTTGAACAGCACCAAGATATTTATTTATACCTTTAACATTTATTTTTGATTAAAAATAAAATTGCAATAGACTTGATAAACGTACCTTGCTCTTTCTGGTGGGCAACTTCACAAGATGGGGTTTGAGGAACGCGAAGTGGGTCTTGATCCAGGCGTCTCTCTCAGTCAGCTGGACCGCACCTGAACCAGACACGGGAATCTTGTCAAGCTTCCCGTACCTGGTCCTCATCCCTTCCATCCACTTGTTGAGTGTTTCCGCTGAAAAATTTAAATAATATATATTAGGAGTGATTACGTACAAAATATAAATAGTATGGGGACATCGATTATCACAACCAAATTTATTATCAGTCAACATGAATAAGTATGGTTCACCTGGGCAGGTAACCACACTGCACACATTGATATGAGGGAAGTATAATGCAAGACTGCACACGAAACATTATCTATTATTAACTCCAAATATTACTTAGTTATTTCAATTCCGAAAACAAGATTCGCCAGCAATGTTAACGCCAAACTTTATGATAAATATGTATCCACTTTGCACGGCACAGGTAAATTATTCCAGAAACATAGATGTGTTTGGTATTTGTAAGTAATATCACTCAACATAATGGTTATTATATCATAAGAATGCACACAACCAACCTTCAATGTTGAGCTCCTTTGCCTTCGTGGCGAGTGTCTTCTCCCACATGTTCTTATCCTTGTGGGCCCTCATTTTTCTGTTGTACAGGAACTCTTGTTCTCCATACCACTCGGCCACTTCCACCTCCTTCTGATCAGGGAGCCTGGCGTAGGTCCTCCTCCTCCTTTTCGGCACAGGCTGTACTGGGTTGATGGGCGGCGTGGTCTGGGTAGGCGTCTTGGAGTATGTTGTTGGTGTCTGGGTTGGTGGCTCGGTGTGTGGCATGAGGTCATCTTGGGTGGCGTCATCATCCTCGCTTTCCTGTTCCGAAGGACTGTCACCTTCGGTTGACACGATAGGGTGGGTCTTTTTGTGAGGGACATGGGCTTTCTTTGGTATAATGATAGACTGTGACTCTGCTTCCTCGGTTGGGTTTTCATCGTCGAAAACAGGGTTGGAGTCAATGTGCTGCCTCTCCTCTACTTCCTCCTCGCTTTCCTCTTGGGATTGCTGGGTGTCAAACATGTCCACAGACTCCATGGTGAATTTGCGGGGCCTCTTCACTGCCTTGCCTCCTTTAACATAGTTTCCGGGCATGTTGGCGACAAGAGTTGGAGAGAGAGACGTGGTGGGCGAGAGAGACGTGGTGGGCGGTGGGTACTGGTGTGGAATGGAGAGAATGACTCCCACCCGCTAGTTTATAGGGCCCGTGCGGGGGTGGCAGTGTACGATAATTCGGGCCGCTCCAACCGCACATGGGCCTTCTTCACGTGGCTCCGCCCATCGACTCGCGTTCGGGTTTGATTCGACTTGGCTTCGACAACCCTTCGATTTACATTCTAGTCATTCGGATCACGATCGAATATTCATCGAGTCTAATTAGGAATGTCGGACATGCATCGAGTCATTTTCTAGTAGTATTCGAGTATCCATCCAGTCACCATCCTAAAATTCGGGTCAGCATCGAGAACAGTAGAAGTTCGAACAAGTTTATGTAGGAATTTTCCAGTGAGCATCGAGTCTAATTCGGGTTACGGTCTAAATCATCGAGTCTAAGTCCACTTAGGTTCGATCAATTCTGGTATGAATCGAGTTAAAAAAAAATACTCGAAAGTGACTCGCATAGGTCGAATGCGATCAGAATATGGTAGAATGTAAGTCGAATACGAATCGAATGTAAATCGAAGGTGACTCGAGGATTTTGTAACGGTTTTTTGACCCGAACGCACTAGAGGATTTCCAAAAAGTTAACGCATGCACTAACTTTTGGCCGACTCATCCAAACTTTCGGGTGATGACCAGAGCATGACTAGAACGACTCGACCATACCAGAATCATACTCGATGTCGCCCGATTTTTGGGCCGAATACACTCGAACCGCCTTAAGGCATCTAAACGGACCAATGTAACTAGCGGGGTACCTCAGGGATCGGTACTAGGACCAATTTTCTTTCTAATTTACATTAACGACATAGATGAGGGTCTCACCTGTACAATCTCAAAGTTTGCTGACGATACAAAAATTGCAAATAGCGTGCTCTCAAAAGAACAAGTTGACGATCTGCAACACAATCTAGATAAGTTGTCATGTTGGGCCCAAACTTGGCAAATGAGTTTCAATGCGGATAAATGTAAAGTACTACATATCGGATACCAAAATGAGAAAGCAAACTATTCGATGAATGGCACTCAGCTTAAGAGTGTAGACAGAGAAACCGATTTGGGAGTAACAATATCAAGTAACCTAAAACCGAGTCAAGAGTGTTCAGAAGTTGTTAAGAAGGCAAAAAAAATAATTGGCTTGATAGGCAGGCCATTTGAGCATAAATCCAAAGAAGTTATCTTAACTCTTTACAATTCCTTAGTACGCCCTCTTCTGGAATACTGCGTTCAATCCTGGTGCCCTTATTACCAAATAGATATAAACAAGCTAGAACGAGTTCAACATAGAGTTACCAAAATTATACCTAGCCTAAAAAACAAACCATACGAGGAGCGTCTTAGATAATTAAATCTATTTCCTTTAACCCAGCGCAGATTAAGATGCGACTTAATTCAAGTTTTCAAAATCATCAAAGGCATCGACAATATGAACTGTATTAAGTACTTCACTATCGACCAATCTAATTACACACGGGGAAACAGTTGCAAAATTATTGGTAAATCTTTTAACTCTCACGAATCTAAGAATTTCTTCTTCAATCGAGTTGTCAACTTGTGGAATGGGCTTCCCCGAAACGTTATAGACTGCAGCACCGTTGATTCTTTTAAACTTCGCCTAGACAAATATCTTGCATCAAACCCGCAACTGACTGCGTTTGTAAATTAATAACTAGATATGATCCCCCCCCTCAGTTACTAACCCCTCTGTCCCCTACTAACTTCCTAATCCTGCCACAGACATTAGTTCCAGGGCAGTAGTTCCCTTTCCAATGTTCCCTTACCCACTCTAAACCACTGTATGGACACTTGATCCTCAGTGTTTTGCAGGACAAGCAGCCTAAAAGGGTCACTAGACCTGTTGTTGCTTGATTTCCTTTGTACTCCTTTGTACACCAGGAATATCTCGACACCTTACTGACACGAAAGGTCTTAAAACTGATAAAGAAATTGGGCGAAAGGTCTTTAAAGTAAGAATCCTGCCAGCCAATCAACTAAAAACAATAATTCACAGGAAAACAGAGTGACTGGCTCCCCGGGGAAGAGCCCAGTAAACTTAGCAAAATCAATAGGCCCTGCTGAACACAGTGGACTGATTGATTGGCAGAATGATGGCAGGGATTTTAAAAGGGTGGTATTGCGGCGATCAGGAGCTCGCCTTAATTTAGCACGGGATGATAAAGTAAGAATCCTACCAGCCAATCAATGCGCTGCAAATCATCATCCCTTTAAATCAGGTGACTTTGACATTTCCCACAACTCTGTCACACCTGCCCGGGCAGCCAATCAGGAGCCTCCGTTGTCGGAGCGTGTAAAGACCGAGCCAGCTGCGGGCACATCTCCCTTTTCAAAATCGCTCTCGCTCCCTTCACCGGCCATTCCTTCAAGTTGCAATAGGTCTATCACATCAGTGTAAGCCCCATACTTCCGTAAGCCACTACAAGACCGTTGCAAACATCTCCCTGGGAATTATTACGAAGAGAGAAGACCCGAGGAGGGAGAAAGAAACCTTCAAAGCGCACGGCTAGAGGTAGTGCTGCCCAGGCAGCTGGCTCAACCAATCACAGCGCGCCGCACCGTGAGGCGGAGGTATAAAGGGCCAACCTGCCAGCAACTTTCTACCTCTCCCTCACCTGCACAGTGATGGGAGCTTGGCCAAACCTGCTCCAGTCTACCAGCTAGCTTACCACCCACCAATAACGTCCACCTCTGGCCTACAATAACTTTCCACTGCGAACCAGATACACCATCAGTATCCTGGTGCTTGTCGTCATATTGCTAGCTTACACACTATTAGCCAAGCAATTCAAGAGGGGCGACAAGTAGTAGATGGGACTGAAGACTTCCAGAAGACATATTGGCCGGCTATGAGGTGGTGAAGACTGCTCCAAAAACAACCCAAACTTTTTAAAGGACCCTTAATGGGCCCAAAATAGATTAAAGGAAAGAGAGAAAAAATGCTTGAGAATCCCAGTCGGTCCAACCAATTAAAATTAGATGTGTTGTTATAGAACACAAAGAAAGAAAAATCGATAGACTCATGAATAAATAAAAGGATGTATTGTTGAGAGATTTAGCTATTAATGTTTGAGAAGGCTCTATGCCATTTATCTATAAATAGGATAGGATCTTATAGGGTAATAAGTAAAGGGGATTACTAAGAATCATACGGGAGTCTGTTTATATAATGATTAATGTTAATGGGGTTGTGCCACTTTTAAGGAATAGAAATTAATCATGTTTGTGATAGGTTAGACCTAGCTAAAGTCATAGTCAGGAAGGACACTAGTCCCTTTGATGAAATATATTGTTCATTGATATAGGAAACATTGTTATTCGATTAGAGAGACTATTGTACGGAATACGGTTCTCAGATTAAGCGACACTGTAATCATGACATAAGTAACAAGTCGAGGCGACTATTACCAGGGGTGTTGTATTAGTGAAAGTAGTCATTTTATGTTGAATGAAATAGTGTTCTGATATACCAAGCGATCAAGTGTTCAATTGTTGTAATAAGGTAATGTTGACATATCGGATATACTGAATTATGTAATGATCTATATGAGTTGAAACTTGATTATAAGTGAAATATAATTGGAGGTGAATTGTATTGTATAACTTCATTTGTGAAATAGGAATCAGGAGTGTGGGACACTCCGGAGCAGAGTTAGATTTAAGTAATTGCCTACAGGCGCCTATTTACGTGTTTTTGAGTTATATGATATAAATAGATAAGATGTAAATATAAGAACATCTATGTCCATACTTAGTGTACTCAAACTAGTATGAACAGTCTCGATGTTACGTAATCTGGGTTGATGTAGCGTTACGTATCTTTCCGTAGTCTTAAGTTGAACGCTTCCATAACCTTGGTCGAACGTTCCAGGATTGGGTAGAATATATTATTCTATAATAGTATATGGGAAAGTATTGTAGGATTATAATTCCCATATATATATATATGTGTGTATTATTTAAGATTGTTTATAAGTATCTCATTGTAAAGAAGATGGGATACATTTTCCATATGTTATGCGCGTGCGCGGTATGTCACGACAGAGACGAACATAACGCGCTCGCTCACTCTCCAACCAACCTCCGTCCCAGCTACACACGCTAAGCCTTCTTTCTTCTAGTTATTTCACCAGGTGTTTTCGCTTCACTTTTCATCTCATATTCCATATAGTCACTACATCATCATCTTTGTTAATTAGCACAACTTAACGTAAATATCTAGCCTATCCTAGCCTATTGTAGCCTCTTTTCATACTTTGTTTACTAACCACTTCCAGTTATCTAGCCTATTTTCCGCCATCCTCCAATCACCAGCTGAGTTCATCAAAAGGTAATTATATTTCTATATGGTTAATACTTATTCAATATCAAATATACAGTCCACTTATCTAAATTAGCCATAATCTAGATTAACTTGATTAAAAGCCTAGGTCCTACGATTGGACATATTGAGGCGTAGTTAAACATATGATATATATATACAGATAGGTTGTAAGTTTAGGGACGTTTAGATTAGATAGGTTAAAGCCTTGGTTTTACTATAGGACATATCAAGGCGTAGTAAAGTTTTGTTAATTCTTTTGAAATAGCGACGTGCCTTTGGATCGAAGTCGGAGTGAATCAATGCCTGAATTACAGGTACCCAAATTGGTGGTAACGGGAATTTAAGAGTTCCAAAGTACAATCTATATTGGGTCGACGGTAATCTTGAATTGATGGATTAAACTCATTTCGGCCCGAACAGAGAATCGATCGCTATGAGGATATATGCTACCAGGAAGTTTTGTTAAATAAAGGATACGAACTTCTTAACAACTGTCGAATTATTCCCACCTTAGTAGCAAACTTAGAAATAAGTACTACATTTTGGTGGCAAGCGGTGGGATTCGACAAATTGTTTGGATTCAGTATATTTATCTAACAAACCAGACATAATGACGACATTACTACCGTTCAGATTATGGGAAGAAGGGAAAGAAGAAATCGAGTTACGGATTGAACAATTAGAATGTCAATTCACTCTACTTGATGTGGGAGAAGATGAAAAGAAGATAGCCTATGGAAAGGCACACTTAGGCAAGGTCCTGAATGATGTAAGGGTACGCCTAGAGGGACTAGTGTCATGGGCAGAAGTTAGGAATGCTCTGATAGAAGAATTTGGCCGAGAAACCTCCACAAGAAAGGCCAGAGACAAACTAAAGAGCATGAAACTAGATTTACACAATGTGAGGACCCTGAGGAGGGAGATCACGAAAAAATTCAAAATTGCTTATCCTTACATAGACCAGGAGAGTCAAGAGACAGAAATAAGAGAGATTATGATTCAAGCATGTCCTGTGGAAGTTAGGAAGCATTGTATCATACATGAAGTGACCACCACAAAGGAACTCATGGATGTAATTAAGAAGGTGATGGAAGCCAGAGAGTTAAAGGAGGAAAAAAAGAAAGGGGAAGAGGAAAACCCAAACAAAGGTAATCAAAGAACAATGATCCGATGCTTTATATGCAGACAAACCGGACACCTAGCTAGGAACTGTTTAATCCGTCCCCAAACTCCGACACACATATTTAACGCGAGACCAACACCTCAAAACGATCGACCCCTTCCCATGGTGACAAACTCAACCAGGGGGGAATGCTTCCAGTAGAGTACAGAGAAACCGAGACTCAACCAAAGATCACGATGCCAGAAGGAGGAGAACATTTTCACCTAAACCTCTCATAGGAGGGCGATATGACGAGGTTAATATATTAGAGAGACAAACGCCTTGCAAAACAATAGTGATCAATGGGAAAGCCGTAAACATGTTATTATATACAGGGGCCAATAGAAGTTGGCTTTTGGAAAATTTTGTGAGAAATAATCAGAGAGAGCTAGGACCCCTAAACAAAACTAGTATTCAGTTGGCAGGAGCGGGGGAGGGGGGGGGGGGGGGGCAACCATTGACGATTTCAGGGAGAACTAATACCCTGGTGGTACAGTGGAAGGGAATTAAATTCACCACAGATTTTTGTGTCCTATCGGGAAAATCCAATAGTTGAGTAGATGGATATCTGGGAATAGATCTAATGAGTCAATTGGGGGTAACCATACAGTGTGGCCCGAAAGATACTACAACCACACTACGGCCCCAAATACTACGTAGCTACCACGGGAAACAGTTCTATACCCCTAAAACATGGAGAATGATAGAAATTCCCAGATACCACAGAATGACTGCCGGGATTTTTTAACCAGATGCACAAAATGAAGCTCGAATATCTCCCATGGTCATTACTATGGATCAGAGAAAATTAGTCCTGGCTAACTTTGGTGAGTCTACAATCAATTATCAAAAGGGAAGACGGTTAGGACAAGTTACACCCACACAACCCACCACGGTTGGGACTAACGGACCATCTAGCTTACCTGAGATCCCAAAACAATTGACGTCAGACCAAGCCGCTACTTTACATGAATTACTATGGGCATATAGAGACGTATTCGCCCAAAATGAAGGGGATCACGGATCAGCCCGAACACAACACAAACACGAAATACACACCCAAGGACCCCCTATCAGACAACCCTATAGACTACAAAATCCAATCATGAGACAGAAGGAGAAGGAACAGGTGGATGATATGCTTAAACAAGGGATAGTAGTGGAATCATACAGTCCGTGGTCGTCACCAGTAGTCCAAGTACAAAAAAAAGATGGGTCTACTCGGTTCTGTGTGGATTACAGAAAACTTAATGATGTTACTATCAAAGATGCTCAACCCCTACCTCGCATTGATGATTCGTTGGAATCACTAAATGGGTCAACGTGGTTTTCTACTCTAGACCTACAAAGTGGTTACTGGCAAGTACCGGTCAGGTCGGAGGACCAGGAGAAAACTGCGTTCGCCACGAGCGAAGGTAAACTCTACCAGTTCACAGTTTTACCCTTTGGAGTTTGTAATGGACCAGCCAGTTTTACTCGGGTCATGGATGAAGTACTGAGGGGATTAACTTGGAAGACTTGCCTAGCTTACCTGGATGATATCATAATATTTTCGAACAGTTGGGAGGAACACATTAACCGACTAAAAGAAGCATTAGAGAGAATTCGGAGGGCAGGACTAAAATTGAAATCTTCCAAATGCCAATTAGGGGCCCGCGAAGTAGCATACTTAGGACATGTAGTCTCTAAGAAAGGTATCCATCCTGACCCCCTAAAAGTAAAAGCTATCGCAGAAATTTCTCCTCCCACCACTGTTAAAGGAATCTGAGCATTTTTGGGAATGGCCTTTTCGGAGGTTTATACCTAATTTTTGAAAAATTGCTTGACCTATGACTAAGAGACTTGAGAAAGGGAGAAAATTTGACTGGGATCAGAGCTGTCAAATGGCTTTCGATCACCTCAAACAAAAACTTACCTCCAACCCCATTGTTTGTCATCCTGATTTCACCAAACCTTTCCAATTGTACACGGATGCCTCTGACAAAGGGCTAGGGGCAGTCTTGGCCCAGAAGGTTGATGGAAAAGAAGGAATAGTGGTATGTGCCAGCAGGACACTCAATAAGGGCGAGAAGAATTACAGTGTTGCAAAAAAGGAATGTCTGGCTTTAGTCTGGGCTGAACAATATTTTCATTCTTACTTAGCCGGAGTTCATTTCGAAGTAATCACGGATCACCATAGTTTACAGTGGCTCAGAAAAAATAAAACAGAAGACGGATTGTTTGTTAGGTGGAAAGGGTTCCTAGAGGAATATACTTTCGACGTTAGGCATCGACCAGGTAAACTACATACCAATGCCGATGGTTTATCCAGATCACTGGTAGCCCCAGTCCAACCCACTCGACCCCAAAAGATTTTTTTTTTATCCGATACCAAAACGGTGGGGATAAATTAAAATTTTCTGAAGGAGCCTGGAGGGACTCTATGGATCGTGTGGTATTAGATTATCTTGAGGCTAAACACATGATTAAAAATCTCTACGAACAAGAAGGGAAGGGGGCTCATTTAGGTCAGTCCAGAGTTTTGAAACAGTTTAATGAGAGGTACTAGACCTCACAAGCTGACAAAGTTGTTAAAGAAGTGATCCAAAGTTGTTTGAGTTGTCAGAGGGGGAAAGACGGACGAGTACCCAAACAAACCCCCGGACACATTACTGCCGGAAAACCGTGGGAAAAACTATCTGTGGATATTATGGGACCTCTGCCCAGAGAGACGAACAAAAGGTACATCCTGACCTCTGTTGACGTCTTTTCAAAGTACACGGTTGCTTGTGCCATTCCGGACAAGAAAGCTGAGACCGTAGCTAAGTTTATCCTTGAGAAAGTCATTTTTGTGTACGGCACTCCCGATTGTATTCTGAGTGATAGGGGAAAGGAATTTAATAATGAAATTTGGCAACACTTGGGGGATACCTTGGATTACCAGATTCAACATACCTCCCCATATTATCACAAGGGAACGCTGTATGTGAAAGGAATCATCGGTTACTAGCGAATTGCATACGAGCTAGTCTAAGTTCACAAGGGGAAGAAATATCCCGAGGGTGGCCGGAACTATTACCAGAAATTATATGGGGAATCAATACCACCGTTTGTAGAGCTACCGGGTATTCTCCCTATGAAATTATCTTTAGAATTACTCCGAAACTACCTCAAGAACGACTACTACCCTATCCCATGAATTCCGCCAAAGATTCTCGACCAGAACATTATTTACAAGGTCAAGGGAAAAGACGGCAACAAGTTCATCATCATGTTACTCAACGGCAGTCCGAGAAACCTACCTTAAAGAATCCATATTACCGGGGGGAATATATTCTGGTAAAAAGACATGATCCCACACGGGCCGGTAAACTGGAAGAGAACATTTATGAAGGTCCATTCAGGGTTGTAGAATTAAATGCACCATACCAAGTCCTATATGTGCATCATGGGAGTATTGTTTCGGCTACGCATATTCGCCATACTAAACGGTATGAGGGAATTCTCCCCTCAGGCATTAGCGAGTGAAGTAGCGAGGAAGAAAGTGAGGAAGATATAGAATCTGGGGCCGATAATTCTGATGACTTCTTGACTCGTTATGAGGCAGAAGATCACCTTCTGAGAGTGGATTATACTGGGGTCTTTCCGTTCGGGCGGTCGTACAGTAGGAACCAAAATGAGAATTATTCTAGGTCAGAACGAGACAGAAGTGAAAAGGCCGAGGAGATTATAACGAGCGAGGAGGGGGAATTCCGAGAGTATACCCAGGACTATAACTCTACGGATCCCGAAAGCGAAGTTTCAGATCCAGAGAGAGATTGCAATGAGACTCTAAGTAGTGAGGTAGAATCTCCCAGAGAAGAAATGATAAAAAAGGGGTATTTCCTGAGGCTAAGAATATATTTAGTTCTTCTTCAACTAAAATAAATAATTCACAGGAAAACAGAGCGACTGGCTCCCCGGGGAAGAGACCAGTAAAGTTACCGAAATCAATAGGCCCTGCCGAAACAGTTACGCGAAGTGGTAGAGTTAGCTGTCCACCAATCAGGTATCCGGACGAGGTAATGAATAGAACCCCTGGGGCGCGTGCCTGTCAGTTAAAAGGCACCATGCCTCCCCCATCTGACCCTCAGTACCGGCTTCATCGTCTCATAGCTATTGTCGACGGAAAAAGGCCGAGAATACAAACCACAAGAACTTTGAAGCAACTCCTCAACCAACCGGGTCAAGTTTTATTAGCCAAGACTGCGGTCGGGAACCAAAATCCAGCAATTCAGTTACATAGGTTTATTTGTGAACACAGTGGACTGATTGATTGGCAGAATGATGGCAGGGATTTTAAAGGGGTAGTATTGCGGCGATCAGGAGCTCGCCTTAATTTAGCACGGGATGATAAAGTAAGAATCGTGCCAGCCAATCAACGCGCTGCAAATCATCATCCCTTTAAATCAGCTGAGGTTGACGTTTCCCACAACTCTGCCACACTCGCCCAGGCAGCCAATCAGGAGCCTCCGTTGTCGGAGCGTGTAAGGACCGAGCCAGCCGCGGGCACATCTCCCCTTTCAAAATCGCTCTCGCTCTCTCCACCGGCCGTTCCTTCAAGTTACAATAGGTCTATCACATCAGTGCAAGCCCCATACTCCCGTAAGCCACTACAAGACTGTTTCAACCATCTCCCTGGGACTTCTTACGAAGAGAGAAGACCCGAGGTGGGAGAAAGAAACCTTCAAAGCGCTTGGCTAGAGGTAGTACTGCCCGGGCGACTGGCTCAACCAATCACAGCGCGCCGCACCGTGAGGCGGAGCTATAAAGGGAGAGGGGAGGGGCTGCAGACGTCAACAATGAAGCATTTTGGTTGAGCCCAGAATCTTTTACTCTCTAACTATATTTCTAACTTCTCTCTATTCTTCACCTATTATTACACACCTCAATACCCTCCAAGTTAACCCTCCAATTAGTCTTCCATTCCAAGTCCCAAAGTCCTCCAATCTATTATTAGTCTGTTTCTATCTTTACTCTAGCCATCAGTCAGTCAGTCAGCAGAAGTCACTCACGTCACGGACTCCACTGGGCCAACCTGCCAGCAACTCTCTACCTCTCCCTCACCCGTACAGTGATGGGAGCTTGGCCAAACCTGCTCCAGCCTACCAGCTAGCTTACCACCCACCAATAACGTCCACCTCTGGCCTACAACAACTTTCCACTGCGAACCAGATGCACCATCAGTATCTTGGTGCTTGTCGTCATATTGCTAGCTTACACACTATTAGCCAAGCAATTCAAGAGGGGCGACAAGTAGTAGATGGGACTGAAGACTTCCAGAAGACATATTGGCCGGCTATGAGGTGGTGAAGACTGCTCGAAAAACAACCCAGACTTATTAAAGGACCCTTAATGGGCCCAAAATAGATTAAAGGAAAGAGAGAAACAATGCTTGACAAACCCAGTGGTTCCAACCAATTAAAATTAGATGTTTTGTTATAGAACACAAAGAAAGAGAAATCGATACTCATGAAGAAATAAAAGAATGTATTGTTGAGAGATTTAGCTATTAATGTTTGAGAAGGCTCCATGCCATTTAGCTATAAATAGGATAGGATCTTATAGGGTAATAGGTAAAGGGGATTACTATACGGGAGTCTGTTTATATAATGATTAATGATAACGGGGTTGTGCCACTTATTAAAGAATAGGAATTAATCATGTTTGTGATAGGTTAGACCTAGCTGAAGTCATAGTCAGGAAGGACACTAGTCCCTTTGATGAAATATATTGTTCATATATAAAGGAAACATTGTTATTCGATTAGAGAGACTATTGTACGGAATACGGTTCTCAGATTAAGCGACCCTGTAATCATGACATAAGTAACAAGTCAAGGCGACTATTACCAGGGGTGTTGTTTTAGTGAAAGTAGTCATTTTATGTTGAATGAAATAGTGTTCTGATATACCAAGCGATCAAGTGTTCAATTGTTGTAATAAGGTAATGTTAACATATCGGATATATTGAATTATGTAATGATCTACTGTATATGAGTTGAAACTTGATTATAAGTGAAATAAAATAGGAGGTGAATTGTATTGTATAACTTCATTTGTGAAATAGGAATCAGGAGTGTGGGACACTCCGGAGCAGAGTTAGATTTAAGTAATTGCCTACAGGCGCCTATTTACGTGTTTTTGAGTTATATGATATAAATAGATAAGATGTAAATATAAGAACATCTAGATTAACTTGATTAAAAGCCTAGGTCCTACGATTGGACATATTGAGGCGTAGTCAAACATATGATATATACTGTATATACAGATAGGTTGTAAGTTTAGGGACGTTTAGATTAGATAGGTTAAAGCCTTGGTCTTACTATAGGACATATTGAGGCGTAGTAAAGTTTTGTTAATTCTTTTGAAATAGCGACGTGCCTTTGGATCGAAGCCGGAGTGAATCAATGCCTGAATAACGGGTACCCAAATAGGTGGTAACGGGAATTTAAGAGTTCCAAAGTACAATCTATATTGGGTCTACGGTAATATTCAATTTATGGATTGAACTCATTTCGGCCCGAACAGAGAATCGGTCGCTATGAGAATATATGTTACCAGGAAGTTTTGTTAAATAAAGGATACGAACTTCTTAACAACTGTCGAATTATTCCCACCTTAGTAGCAAACTTAGAAATAAGAACTACAGTCTTAAAATTGTCAAACTAATAAGGTGAACGTCATAGAATCTCAAAACTAATGGGGCTATACATTAGGGAGAAGAGGGTTTAGAAAATACACCCCCTTTAACCCTATCAGATACTACAAATGTTATTTCAATTTTAGCTACCCACAAGCGATTTTATTCTCATTTGAAATAACCTGTCAAAATTCAATGATTAATTGAGATAAGCTTTAACCATTTCAAGATATGATGACGCATTTCTTTGTTGTGTTATGGATATTATTAGACAGCTTTATTCACATTGGATTTGGTATATGGAAGTCAGAGAATATTTGATATAGATTTTACCCTTTTAATTTCCACATATCCTTCCTAAGCTGTATAATAGTTTAATGATATCCAGAATATACTGTCAAAACGCAGAATAAATCTGAAGGAGTACACACTCTGGTTCTAAAAGGTACTTCTTAAGTTTATTTTAATCATCTGGCAATAGCATAAATAAATATACAAACAAAATTATGTAGTGGTAGCTAAGGTTAGGATACAAAAGAAATGGGTGAGGAGAGCTGGAGGGAGGCAAGAGGAGGGTGGAATGGTGAGGAGGGTGGAGAGGTTGCAGGAGGAGGAAGTCAGGGAGGAGTACAGGAGAGCAGTGGAAAGACGACTAGGTGGGTTCGACCTGGAAGTTATGGAGGAGATGAGCAAGGTGTTTAAGGATGAAATATGTGCAGCATGTGAGGAGGTGTGTGGAGTGAGGAGAAGAGGGAGGGGAGTGAAAGGTACAGCATGGTGGACAGAAGAGGTAAGAATAGCTGTGGAAGAAAAGAAGAAAGCATATAGAGAGTGGTTGGGTAGTAGAGGAAATGAAGATTCCTAGAGACAGAAACGAGCGAGGTACGTGGAGAGTAAGAGGGTGGTGAAGAGAGTAGTGAAGGAAAGTAAGAGAAGAGTAGATGAGGAATTTGGAAGGAATCTGAGTGTAAAATGGAGGGAGAGTAAGAAACTGTTCTGGAAAGAAGTCAAGAAAGTTAGGGAAGGTAGCAAGGGAAACAGTAAGGGTGTGAAAGATAAGAATGGGAGAATGCTAGCCGAGAAGCAAGAGAGAGTCGAATGATGGAGGGAGTACTTCAGTGAGTTGCTAAATGTAAGGAAAAAAGAGCCAGCAAACATAGCTGGATATGGTATGGGAGGGAGAAGAAGAGAAGTAGTGGAGGAGGAGGTGGGGATCAGTAGGTCAGAAGTGTGGGAAGCCATGAAAAGAGTGAAGTTGGGGAAAGCACCAGGAACAGATGGAGTGTGTGGGGAAATGTTGAGGTATGGTGGTGAGATAGTGATAGAATGGGTATGGAAAATGTGCAAACTAGCATGGGAGAAGGGGAGTGCACCCGATGACTGGAAGACTGGCATAATAGTCCCCCTATATAAGGGCAAAGGGGAAAGAGGAGTGTGTGGTAACCACCGAGGAATATGTCTTCTAAGCGTAGTAGGGAAGGTATACAGTAGGGTAGTGATTGCGAGAGTGAGAGTTAGAACGGAGAAATGGATAGGCGATGAGCAGGGAGGTTTTAGGAAGGGAAGAGGATGTGTAGATCAGATTTTTACCCTGAATTGTGTTGTGGAGAAGTATCTGGACAAGACACAGAAGGTGTATGTTGCCTTTATGGACTTGGAGAAGGCCTATGACAGAGTGGATAGAGAAGGTTTGTGGAAAGTACTAAAAATATACGGAGTAGAGGGCAAGTTGCTGAAAGAAGTGAAGAGCATGTATGAGGGTGCAAAGGAGGCAGTACGTGTGGAGAGTGAGCAGAGCGAGTTCTTTGACCTGAATGTTGGTTTGAAACAGGGGTGTGTGATGTCCCCGTGGTTGTTTACTGTATATATGGATGGAGTCATGAAAGAAATACTATCAAGAGCAGTGGATGTTGGTGTATCGCTGAAAAGGGAGGGAATTGAGTGGAAGCTACCTATACTGCTGTTTGCGGATGATACAGTTCTGATGAGTGATAATGAATGTGAGTTGCAGGGTCTGGTAAATGAGTTTGGAACAGTGTGCGAAAAACGGAATTTGAAGGTAAATACGGGGAAGAGCAAGGTTATGGTCTTCGAAAGGGGTGAAGTCACAGAGTGTGAGGTGAAGCTGAACGGTCAGGCTATGGAGATCGTCAACTCTTTTAACACCTTACGAGCGGCCTATGCGGTTTATTTATATGTACCGCCCAGCGGGGTGTTTTTAGCCAAAATAGGGCTGTTTACGTGATCATTTTCATGCCTAAATAAGACCCAGAACGTAAAACAAGTACCTATCCCTGAAAGGGCATAAACAGAGCTTTCGAATGACACCATAACGATCCTTTTATGATGGCTAGTTTTCTTGCAATAACCGTGCAACGCGAGTGCAAAAAGCATGTAATTAGCCACTTTCCAGATATAATTCCTTATATAGCGAGTGAGAGAGGGAGGAGGGAGCTGGGATTCGTGTCAGTATGTTCGCCGCGGTGGTCTGGAGCAGTCATACGCTCGCTACTCTCCTGCCACCACTTGTCTCTCTCTCTCAGCAACATTACGTGCTGAAATTGCCACTCGAGTTATGTCGAGCGCCGCCACATAGTCCAGCTTTATTTAACTCGACTTATGTGGTGAGCCGCTAATTAAGGGTTAAGTATCTGGGCAGTGTGTTGAGTAAAGATGGGACTATGGATGAAGAAGAGCGGGAGAGGGTACAACAGGGGAAGAGGGTTGTAGGAACGCTAAAAGTAGTAACAAGAAATAGGATGGTCAGTATGAAAGTGAAGAAGTCCTTGCATGACAGTGTGGTAATCCCGACACTGACTTACGGAAGCGAAGCATGGACGTTGGTTGAGAGACTCAGACCAAGAGTGAGAGCAGTGGAAATGAATTACTTAAGGAGTGCGTGCGGAGTTACATGGAGGGATAGACAGACTAATGAGGAAGTAAGAAGGAGGTGTGGTGTGGAGGTAGATGTGCTGGAAAGTGTGAAAAGGAACAACTTGAGATGGTTCGGCCATATGGAACGTATGGAAAGCGAGAGAATGACTAAGAGGGTGTACGATAGCGAGGTGGAGGGACAGAGAGGGAGAGGTAGACCGAATATGAGGTGGAAGGATGGAGTGAGGAAGTACATGAACGAGGGCGGTGCTGGTTGGGGGGAGGGGCGTCGACTGACTGGGGACAGAGGTGCATGGGGGCGGTTCGTTCATGGCCACACCTTCGGGGATCACGGCGCCAGGCAATAGATAGATAGATAGAAGAACAAAATTCCTCTATGAAATGGTTAATTAGCTTTCATATAATTTATCGAACAAATTTCGGGAAAAATAAACCTGTTATGCCCAGTCCAAATTGGAACGCGAGATATTCTTTGTACAATGAGCAGCTCTCTAACTGGATAGGTATACCTTAAACTTTAAATAAAGAGACAACACGGCAGGATAGTAAGCACACAGGTAACAAGTTAACATGGGCTTTATTCAGTTTAACACCTGGTTCATGGAGGAGCAAGACATATATTTTATACCTGTAACCTGGAGATCATCAACAGCAAAAAGAATAATTAAGACATACAATACTCAGGTTATCAAGTAAGCAATAGGAGTCGGACAATGGGTCCGGACTCAAGGTAATAATAATACTCCTAGGATACAATTATAAGGTATCTAAAATGGTGGAGGTACACCTCCTACCCAAATAGATCTCAGAGAGGATCTCAACAAAAGACAAGAGTGCAGTAATGGCAAATGCCGTCTGGATCATGCAATGATGTCCCCGGCATATAGTGACGTTAACTGACTCTAAAGCAATAATGGCCAAGTGGTCATTAACAATGAAGTGGGCTCGGAAAGGCTCACAAATGATATTAATACTATAGGTGTGCTAGATCTCACCTGGCAAAGATTAATCCTTAACTCTAATTGTGTACTAGCAAGGTGCTGAAGGCTGAGGCAACAATCGTCGGGAGCTGAGATAGAGTGAAATCTATTCGAGTTATGAACCTGACAGAATGTTAAATGAATTAGGCTAGAAGTTATACAAAGGGACTAGATTACGTGCAAATATGTGTTTTTGTTTGATGCTATGGGTCTTATATAAGCACGCCCCCTCTGCCGGGCTATGGGAGACCAATAACCCGGGAAGGTGCATATATAAGGATCCCCTGATAGGTATGTATAATGGGTCCTGGCAAGTGGGCTAATTAACGTCAATTTAAGTAGGGAGAAGAACGACCTCTCGCAAGACGTAATGTTAATGAGAACCCCTGAAGATAACTTCTACCACAACCCTGAGTCAACTCTATACCCATAAACGGTACAAAAGCACTTAAAGGAGAGATGTAGTGAAGAGGTGGGCCCGTAGATCGAGGGTGGATCCAGTAGTCCGGAGGGCGGCTGGGCGTGATGACTCCGGAAGTTGGTCCAAGGGGGGGGGGGGGGGGGCGCGCGGCTGGGCGTGATGACTCCAGCTACTGGTCCAGGGTGAGTCACAAGATGATTCCTTAGACCTTGGCGCCTACCACGGGACAACCGGGTTCCTCTTGCACTCCCACAGTGCAGTGATCCCCAAAGGATATGCTGGAGTTCTGCTACAAGGTTTGGGGGGTTAGGGTGACTAGCATAATGATCTACCTAGAGTGGCAAGCAGTCTAGATAGTGACATTATAGGTAGTCTAAGGGGGGTCAAGGTAAGTGTCTTCCTTCCTTGCTAGTTCGTGGAACTATCAGAACCATGTAGCAAAAAGAGAATCCAGAAAGGGGAGCCCAAAGTGGGTTGCCCAAAATTAGTCCTCTTCCTGATGGGGGGAACCCGATCTGGTAGATCTCAAGTTACTACACTATCCTCATAATCCCTTGAACAAAACAAGGTAGGAATCCTTTGGTACTTGGTTTGTGTACCGCAACGAAGGCCAGAAAGGGGGAGCCCAAAGTGGGTTGCCCAAGCTAGTCCTCTTCCTGATGGGGGGAACCCGACCTGGTAGATCTTCGATCACAGCACACAACTGACAAGTTGAACACCATCTATCTCTGGCTGTTCTTACCCTGAACTAAATAATACCAAATGGCAAGCTTAGTTACTGATGTCCAGGCTGGGTGAGTATAAGGCAATCTTCTTGCCGCTACTTAAGGCGCCCGGCTTGAGAGGATCAAAGGCGCTGGGGTGGTGTTGGCGCGCCTGGACTCTGGCTGTACCTTGTAGCTAGATGCCCCCGGGCAGATTCTGTTATAAGAGGGGGGGATCACTTCCTGGTGGGGGAGGAAGTGGATGAGAAATGGCATGTGCAGGATGATTCATATAAGAAAAGGTTTTAGAACTGCTGCATGGGTTGAACTGCTGGTTTATGCACCATCCTAGCCTGGGAAAAGGACATGACTTGGATGGCTGCAAGATCCTGAGGGGTTTTGATGGGTGATATAAATGGCAGACTAGGGAATAGAGAGTGAAAGTCTGGAGCAGTTTGGCAGTCCTTGATGGGGGAGATGAAAGGTAAGTTGGAAAATAAAGGAGTACCACCTGTAGCTGGTTGATCAGGCTGGGGAAGTCTAGGATGGTTAGCTGGGTGTTTAGCGTAGTTACCCCTCTGACTTTTCTCTCTGGTGGTAGGGGCCATAGAAGCTGGCTGGGCAGGGTATACTGGTGTATTCCACTCAGGTCTTATGTGTCCCACCTGTCTCGTTGATATGCGGGCGATGCGGGCAGGAGCAGGGTGGCTGGCAGGAGTAGGGTTGGCTGCAGGTTTAGTGGCAGCTAGAGATGCGGTCTTATCATCCTGAGACCGCATCTCACTACCGTCTGGTAGAGAAAAGTCCCGACCCCGGGACTGGAGCTGGTAATGTTTTGAAGTATTATCTTCATAGACAGGGGTCAGGTGCTGGAGGAAGTGGTAATAAATGACTCCCTGGTTGTTAGGGGTGGCCATCTTGTCTCCGGTGAGGGTGAGGAGAGAAGAGGAGTCATAGTACCTCAAATGGTCGAGGAGTTGGTGAGGTGACTTGATTAATTTGGTGGAGTCCTTCCGCATCAGGGTTATCATGTCAATCCGCATCTTGGTGGTGGTCGTCAGCGAGAGCGTTGTCGTGGCTGGAGGTGGTTGGAGAGTGATGACAGAGAGCCTGGCTTGGCCCAGGTCATGAGGTTGTGCGGACGCCGAAGTACCAGGCTGGGGGGAGGAGCTTGGTGCGGACGCCAAAGTACCAGGCTGGGGAGAGGAGCTTGAAGACGCTGGATCCTTAACCTTTCTCGCTTTAGGCTGGGACAGGGCTGGTTCCCATCTGGTGGGTGGCTTCACAGATCTTCCACAGCGGGTATGAGAAGGCAGTCTAGGAAATGGGGGAGATGGGGTTAGAGGTGACATTGAGCGAAATTTGGATATTGTTTTTCGCCTGGGAAGTTGAGAAGGAGGGGAAATAGATTGAGGAGAAGAAGGTATGGTTTTAAAGATAGGAGGAGTAGGTGAGGGTTTTTTAGGACGGAAGCTGGGGGTTATAGGCAAAGTGGGGGGTATGTTGGTGAGTTGTGGTGGCGAGGGGGGAAGACTAGACGTGGCAAGGTTAATTAAAGGCGATGGTTGAGAAGGAGGTGAAACGAGAGGAGAGGGAGAAGGAGAGGAGATGTGAGAAGATTTGGGCTTAGGAATGTGGGAAGTGGTGAAGGTGACAGGAGGTGAAAGAGAAGAGGGGGAAGTTTGGGTTTGAGTAGGGAGAACAGGAGGAGGTCGATGTTTAGGAAGGTGAGAAGGGGTGAACTGGGTGAGGCGAGTGGGAAGGGTGACAGGAGGTTGCAGTACAGGAGAGTGAAGGGCAGGCAAAGGAGAATTGAGAGGGGGAGTGGAAAGAGGTGGAGGGAGAGGGACAGCATGGTTGAGAGGGACAGGTCCGGAAAGACAGGAAGTTTGAGGGTGAAGATTTGAAACAGGGGTACAATCAACATCCTGATCAGGCTCAGCTACAACAGTAATATTCTTATTAATAGGTTGAAACCTTCTGACAAACCTATTCCTATAAGTGCGAGATTCCCCATGATAGTTAATTATGACCTGGAAACAGTTTGGGATCCTATGGACCTCAAATGGACCCTTGTACCGTGGCTTCAGTTTGGAGGGTACAGGTAAGATGGCGACCATGACTAGGTCGCCTACTTGGTGAGGGTTGTTCTTGGGGGCTTCATCAGGCTGGAGATCTTGGGTAAACTGGAGCTGACATAGGCGGTTCCTGAGATGGACGAGGTTGGCATTTAGACCTGGTGAGGCCTCAGTAGGGGCAGCTAGGTGCCGTAGTGGTATGAGGAGAGGTGGGCTCCCAAAAACCATCTCATGAGGGGTGATCCCGTTGTCTCTGGGGCAGGTGTTTATTCCCCATTGTATGATGCGAATTTGGCTGGTCCAGTCCGATGAGTTCATCTGTTGGAGGTGGGTCCGGATTTGATTGGCGATGGTTCTATGAGATCGCTCGCAGATGGAGTTTCCTTTTGGCCAGTAGGGTGAAGAGTGGCTGATGTGAAATCCAAGCATTTCGGAGATCTGCGTCCAAATTTGTCCGGTGAATTCAGGGGCATTGTCGGAGAGGATTGCCTGTGGCAATCCAAAATAGGGAAAGACATGTTGTAATAATGCCTCGGTGACGGCCATAGCAGTGTGTTCCCTGGCAGGGCAGGCGATCACGTATTTTGAGTACGTGTCCACGAAGGTGATGATGTAGCGGTATCCCCTGTCGTTTTGTAGAGGTCCCATGACGTCCACTGCCAAAAGTTGCCAGGGTTTAGAAGCAATGAGTTTGCCGGAAGGTCCTGGGGTGCGTGTTTGGTCTTTTCCCAGGGTGCAGGCACGGCAAGCTTCAGTGATTTTCTTGGCCGTGGTGTAGGGCCGAGGAGTCCAGTAGATGTCTTTGAACGTGTTCACCAACTTCTTTTGGCCTAGATGGATCCTGTTGTTGGTGTGCAAGGAAGACATCATTTGTTCATCATCCACAGGCCCTAGTACGATCTGACCTTCTGGGGTAAAGAGGGCGTCACCCCTTCTTTGTAAGAGGCCAAAAAGTCGGGTGGAGATCCAAGTTGGTTTGTCGTTCCGGAGGTAGGCCTGGATGAGAGGGGGAGTGGTAGTAGGTGGTGGTCGAGGTTCTTGGATGGTGTTGAGTTGTTCTGGTGCCAGTGGGAGCCGGGATAAGGCGTCTGCATTGGTATGGAGTTTTCCCAGTCTGTAGGAAATCTCAAAATCAAACTCCTCAAGTGATTCTCGCCAACGGACTGTTAGGGCATTCTTAGAGTCAGATTTCCTGAGCCATTGTAAGGCTTGGTGGTCAGTGATGATGGTGATCTTGACGCCAGCTAGGTAGGCCCGGAAGTGTTGGAGGGCCCAAACGATGCCTAAGCATTCTCTTTTAGTTACCGGGTAGTTGGTTTCTGCCGGGGTTAAGGTCCGGCTGGCACAAGCAATGATGTGCTCTCGTCCTTTTCGATTTTGGGAGAGGACTGCACCGACGCCGAGAAGGGACACGTCGGTGTAGAGTCTAAAGGGTAGTTGGTAGTCCGGAAAAGAGACGACAGGGGAAGACACGAGTAGGTCCTTAAGGGAGGTGAAGGCTTGGAGACGGTCGGGGGTCCACACAAAAGGTTCTTCCTTCCTAGTTAAGTCGTGTAGAGGTCTGGCAATGGTGGCGAAATTCTTCACAAACCTCCGATAATAGGAGGCAAGGCCTAGGAAAGCTCTTACTCCTTTTACTGACTTCGGGGGTTGGATCTCCTGGATGGCTTGGAGATTCTTGGGGTCAGGTGCAAGTCCTTCTTCTGACACCAGATGTCCTAAGAATTGGACATGATGTCGAGCCATGGTGCATTTAGCGGGCTTCAGCTTTAATCAGGCTTGTCGGATCCTCTGGAAAACTTGGCGGAGGCGTTGGAGGTGTTCTGCCCAGGTCCGACCAAATACTATGATGTCGTCCAAGTACGCCAGACATGTTTTCCAAGTTAATCCCTGAAGTACGGATTCCATCAGTCGGGAGAAGGTGGCGGGACCGTTACATAATCCGAATGGCAGCACTGAGAACTCGTAAAGCTTCCCTTGACTGGTGGAGAAAGCTGTTTTTTCTTGGTCGGTGGGGGCGACGGGGACCTGCCAGTATCCGGATTGCAGGTCCAGTGTGGAGAACCATCTGGCCCCTAAGAGGGAGTCTAGGGAGTCGTCGATGCATGGTACCCCCTACCACGCATCGACGACTCCCTAGACTCCCTCTTAGGGCCAGATGGTTCTCCACACTGGACCTGCAATCCGGATACTGGCAGGTCCCCGTCGCCCCACCGACCAAGAAAAACAGCTTTCTCCACCAGCCAAAGCTTTACGAGTTCTCAGTGCTGCCATTCGGATTATGTAACGGTCCCGCCACCTTCTCCCGACTGATGGAATCCGTACTTCAGGGATTAACTTGGAAAACATGTCTGGCGTACTTGGACGACATCATAGTATTTGGTCGGACCTGGGCAGAACACCTCCAACGCCTCCGCCAAGTTTTCCAGAGGATCCGACAAGCCTGATTAAAGCTGAAGCCCGCTAAATGCACCATGGCTCGACATCATGTCCAATTCTCCATCACCATCTTTGATGGTGACATCGTTGAGTTGCCGGTAGTCGATGCAGAATCGAGATGACCCATCCTTCTTCTTGACCAGTACCACTGGAGAGGACCAAGGGCTAGTTGAGGGGTTGACGATGCCAGCTTCTAACATCTCTGCAACTTGCTTCTGTTCTTCTTGGCGCTGAAGGGGGTTCTTTCTTCGTATAGCCTGTCTGACTGGGGGTCCAACAGTGTGAATGTGGTGTTCTAGGACATGGGTGTGGCCTACATCTTGGGAGTTGGTGGCAAAGATGTCCTGGTATTCGGCCATTAACTGGCACAGATCGTTCTTTTGTTGAGGGGTGAGGTGAGTAGGAACGTCTGGGAGTGATGGAGTTGATGCAGGAATGGAGGTGGTGGTGTCGGTTGAAGGCTGGTCATCACAAGACTCTAGTTCTCCGATGGTGAGACCCCTGGGTAGGGTGATAGGGTGGTCGGAGATGTTGGCTAGTCTTACTGCATTTTGTTTTAAAATGGCAGGAGCAGTGAGACAATCCCTGTCAAAAGGGCTCTGAAGAGAGGGAGTGTGAATGAGTTCTCCGTTGAGGGCTGGATGGATGGGTACCCAATGTTCATGATGTGGCAGCAAGGTGATGGGTTGAATGGTGATGGCCGATGCAACACGGATGGCTTTCAAGGTTTGAGGAGGGTCATGGAGCGGTGTGGCAATCTTCGGAGTGGTGAGTCCTGGGGGTTTGGTGGAAAATAACAATCTTCTTTCAACACACTGGATAGTAGTGCGGAGGGCCGTGAGAAGGTCGAATCCCAGGTATCCGTCGTAGGTGGTTTCTTGGGAGGGAAATACCATGAAAGCGTGGTGATGGCCGTGGTTAGGTTGAGGGGTGGCCACATACAGTGGGGCCGTGATGCCAGTACTAGAAATAAGGTTGTCGTTGGCATCAATGAGGGTGGTGGACGAGTGTTGAATCGGTCCAAAAGTGTTGTGATGTCTCCGGTGGTAAGAGGAAAAAATGCAGGATCTTGAAGCTCCGGTGTCGACAAGGAGTCAAGAGTTGACTCCCTGGATGGTCAGGTGGGTGTAAATGGGAGGCTTTATCATATAATAGCTGCCCATATCTCGAGCCCCCGCCAGTTTGCAAGTTGGTGGGCGGGGGCGGTCTAAAAACCCGGTTTGATGACTTCCGGCTCGACTGTACTGTGGTCGTCCGGGTCACAAACCTCGTCGTAGTCCTCAGCTCCTGCGGTGCCGTCTTCTAGGATGGTGGCAACTCTTCTGGAGGGCTTCAGCCAGGGAATCTGTCCCCAGAACAGTGGAACCCTCGAGCGTTTGGCCAGCAACTCGGCAAAAGACCTCTTCAACCCATTAATAGGGCACTGGGACCCGCAGGGCTTCCAGTCTCCAGGCTTGACTCTGGCCCATTCTTCCGGCTTGTCCTGGTTGCAGCTAGGGTGGTAGGTTGGTCCGGAATGAGCTCCTTGTGGCTTAGTGGGAGCTCGTTGGATACCCGCGATCTTTCCTTGCTCCTGGGATTTTTGCAGGGCCAGAATACGGCGTATGATAGGGAGGTCTGTATCATATCCGGCCGGTTCTGTGATGGCAAAGTGGTCCCGGACTGCACGCGGAAGGATCCTCATCAGGGTCCGGCGGACGTTCTCCTTCCTCTCTGCAGCTGTAGCCGTTGTGAATGCGGTGGAAGCCAGCCTGGTAAGCTTGCTGATGGTGGCGTCGAGGTCCCCGTCGTAGGTGATGGCGTGAAATTGCTGGTCGGCTATTACAGTACCTAAGACGGGGTTAATGGCAGTTTTAGTGTATGTTTCAAACTGTTCCCAGGTCATTCCAGGGTTCTCTTTTACATAACTTGAAACTAGGGCCATAGACCGTCCTAGCTTCATGACTACAGTATGTATTTTAGGGACAACTTCATCTTTAAATATGATGTCAAGCACTGGCTTGACAACCTCTAAATAGGTGGCAATGTCAGTTTCCTCTGGTCTGAAAGGAATAATATCCAGTGCTTTCCCTGCCATCCTGACTACTTATCCCTGTCGTGATACTCAAAATATTTAAAGCAGGAAAAACCTGAAAGGCTACCTTCGAGAAAGAGACACCGCTGCCACCAGTGTTATGCCCGGTCCAAATTGGAACGCCAGATATTCTTTGTACAATGAGCAGCTCTCTAACTGGATAGGTATACCTTAAACTTTAAATAAAGAGACAACACGGCAGGATAGTAAGCACACAGGTAACAAGTTAACATGGGTTTCATTCAGTTTAACACCTGGTTCATGGAGGAGCAAGACATATATTTTATACCTGTAACCTGGAGATCATCAACAACAATAAGAATAATTAAGACATACAATACTCAGGTTATCAAGTAAGCAATAGGAGTCGGACAATGGGTCCGGACTCAAGGTAATAATAATACTCCTAGGATACAATTATAAGGTATCCAAAATGGTGGAGGTACACCTCCTACCCAAATAGATCTCAGAGAGGATCTCAACAAAAGACAAAGAGTGCAGTAATGGCAAATGCCGTCTGGATCATGCAATGATGTCCCCGGCATATAGTGACGTTAACTGACTCTAAAGCAATAATGGCCAAGTGGTCATTAACAATGAAGTGGGCTCGGAAAGGCTCACAAATGATATTAATACTATGGGTGTGCTAGATCTCACCTGGCAAAAATTAATCCTTAACTCTAATTGTGTACTAGCAAGGTGCTGAAGGCTGAGGCAACAATCGTCGGGAGCTGAGATAGAGTGAAATCTATTCGAGTTATGAACCTGACAGAATGTTAAATGAAATAGGCTAGAAGTTATACAAAGGGACTAGATTACGTGCAAATATGTGTTTGTGTTTGATGCTATGGGTCTTATATAAGCACGCCCCCTCCGTCGGGCTATGGGAGACCAATAACCCGGGAAGGTGCATATATAAGGATCCCCTGATAGGTATGTATAATGGGTCCCAGCAAGTGGGCTAATTAACGTCAATTTAAGTAGGGAGAAGAACGACCTCTCGCAAGACGTAATGTTAATGAGAACCCCTGAAGATAACTTCTACCACAACCCTGAGTCAACTCTATACCCATAAACGGTACAAAAGCACTTAACACCTTACGAGCGGCCTATGCGGTTTATTTATGTGTACCGCCCAGCGGGGTGTTTTTAGCCAAAATAGGGCTGTTTACGTGATCATTTTCATGCCTAAATAAGACCCAGAACGTAAAACAAGTATCTATCCCTGAAAGGGCATAAACAGAGCTTTCGAATGACACCATAACGATCCTTGTATGATGGATAGTTTTCTTGCAATAACCGTGCAACGCGAGTGCAAAAAGCAGGTAATTCGGTACTTTCGGTACATAATTGAGTATGTAGCGAGTGAGAGAGGGAGGAGGGAGCTGAGATTTGAGTCAGTAGGTTCGCCGCGGTGGTCTGGAGCAGTCATACGCTCGCTAGTCTCCTGCCACCACTTGTCTCTCTCTCTCAGCCACATTACGTGCTGAAATTGCCACTCGAGTTATGTCGAGCGCCGCCACATAGTCCAGCTTTATTTAACTCGACTTAAGTGGTGGGCCGCTTTTTAAGGGTTAAAGGAGAGCTGTAGTGAAGAGGAGGGCCCGTAGATCGAGGGAGGATCCAGTAGTCCGGAGGGCGGCTGGGCGTGATGACTCTGGAAGTTGGTCCGGGGGGGGGGGGGCGGGCGATTGGGCATGATGACTCCAGCTACTGAGCCAGGGTGAGTCACAAGATGATTCCTTAAACCTTGGCGCCTACCACGGGACAACCGGGTTCCTCTTGCACTCCCACAGTGCAGTGATCCCCAAAGGATATGCTGGAGTTCTGCTACAAGGTTTGGGGGGTTAGGGTGACTAGCATAATGATCTACCTAGAGTGGCAAGCAGTCTAGATAGTGACATTATAGGTAGTCTAAGGGGGGTCAAGGTAAGTGTCTTCCTTCCTTGCTAGTTCGTGGAACTATCAGAACCATGTAGCAAAAAGAGAATCCAGAAAGGGGAGCCCAAAGGGGGTTGCCCAAAATTAGTCCTCTTCCTGATGGGGGGAACCCGATCTGGTAGATCTCAAGTTACTACACTATCCTCATAATCCCTTGAACAAAACAAGGTAGGAATCCTTTGGTACTTGGTTTGTGCACCTCATCGAAGGCCAGAAAGGGGGAGCCCAAAGTGGGTTGCCCAAGCTAGTCCTCTTCCTGATGGGGGGAACCCGACCTGGTAGATCTTTGATCACAGCACACAACTGACAAGTTGAACACCAGCTATCTCTGGCTGTTCTTACCCTGAACTAAATAATACCAAATGGCAAGCTTAGTTACTGATGTCCAGGCTGGGTGAGTATAAGGCAATCTTCTTGCCCCTACTTAAGGCGCCCGTCTTGAGAGGATCAAAGGCGCTGGGGTGGTGTTGGCGCGTGGTGGTTATGTCCTTGTAGCTCTGGGGGTGGTGCGCCTGGACTCTGGCTGTACCTTGTAGCTAGATGCCCCTGCGCAGATTCTGTTATAAGATGGAGGGATCACTTCCTGGTGGGGGAGGAAGTGGATGAGAAATGGCATGTGCAGGATGATTCATATAAGAAAAGGTTTTAGAACTGCTGCATGGGTTGAACTGCTGGTTTATGCGCCATCCTAGCCCGGGAAAAGGACATGACTTGGATGGCTGCAAGATCCTGAGGGGTTTTGATGGGTGATATAAATGGCAGACTAGGGAATAGAGAGTGAAAGTCTGGAGCAGTTTGGCAGTCCTTGATGGGGGAGATGAAAGGTAAGTTGGAAAATAAAGGAGTACCACCTGTAGCTGGTTGATCAGGCTGGGGAAGTCTAGGATGGTTAGCTGGGTGTTTAGCATAGTTACCCCTCTGACTTTTCTCTCTGGTGGTAGGGGCCATAGAAGCTGACTGGGCAGGGTATACTGGTGTAGTCCACTCAGGTCTTATGGTCCCACCTGTCTCGTTGATATGCGGGCGATGCGGGCAGGAGCAGGATGGCTGGCAGGAGTAGGGTTGGCTGCAGGTTTAGTGGCAGCTAGAGATGCGGTCTTATCATCCTGAGACCGCATCTCAAAACCTATTGGATAAATAACAACAGTACATGACAATACATTATTATCAACTCTGCGAAGCAGAGTGGTATCACGCACACAGATCCCGCCCGAATACTGTGCACCACCAATCAGCTTGTCCGTCGTCGTTGTCGTCGTCGTCCGTCCAGTAACTCCTCCTAGACCGTTCAAATTTCACAGGTAAATACTTTTGGTCAATGCGAATGTCAGTCGAAAATAAATTTTCAATTTAACAAAAAGGTTAAGGTCAAAGGTCTAGGTTAAAAATAAGGTCAATATTTCATGTGTTTTAGTTTTTTCTCAAATTTCTTCATTTTCACAATACAAGTTACTGGTAACCTCGGTATCTTATTGACCAAATTTTAGATAAATATTCTAAAGTGCAAGGTCAAAGGTCAAAATAAGTTTTGTACTATTATTTCTTATAATAACTGTTAGATTCTCACTAGGCTTACCATGAATATTCGGAATACTTAGGCCAAGGTAATACTAGAAACTATTCAATTCCATATGAAAGGTCAAGGTCAAATGTAAGGTCAATATCCAAATGTCTTTACTTTTCATGCAAACTTCACAACATTTGGTGAGATAGTTGCACTTTAAATGAAAAGGAAAATTACACATTTTGAGACACATATAATGAAGGTCAAGGTGAAGCTCAAAGGTCAAGGTCAACTATTCTATAAATATATATAAAACTAACTGATGGGTTTTAATGAAATTAGTCATGTTTATTTGATTTTCCTGGGCAATGTCAAAGAACAAAACAAATACTCTTACATAAAGGTCAAGGTCAGGTCAAGGTCAAAGGTCAACTTAAACTATATGTTTTTAGTTTTTATTCAAATTTCTTCATTTTCACTATACAAGTTACTAGTAACCTTGATATCGTAGTGCCCAACATTTAGATACATATACTAAAGGGTAAGGTCAAAGGTCAAGGTCAAATGTCAAAATAAGTGTTGTACTATTTCTTATAATAACTGTTAGATTCTCACTAGGCTTACCATGAATATTCGGAATACCTAGACCAAGGTCATACAAGAAACTATTCGATTCCATATGAAAGGTCAAGGTCACAAGCCAAGGTCAACTATAAGGTCAATATGCTATTTTTACTTTTCATGCAAACTTCACAACATTTGGTGAGATAGTTGCACTTTCAGTGAAAAGAAAAATAATAAATGTTGTAACATAAAGGTCAAGATAAAGGTCACAGGTCAAGGTCAACTATTCTATTAACATATATGAAACTAACTGATGGGTTTTAATGAAATTAGGCATGCTTATTTGATTTTCCAGGGAACGCCAATGCAAACAAAAATTTACTCTTACTTAAAGGTCAAGGTCACAGGTCAAGGTCAACGTTTATTCTTTATTAAAAAAAATAACTCAAATTTTAGAAAACTGGCTGTGTTATGGCTTATTACTTAAATATCATATAGTGTATATAAAATTTCACATAAATATTGTAATAGTTAAGGTCAGAGGACAAGGTCAAAACAAGAGTATATGTAATTTTCCCTAAACTCCTCCTTGACTGTTTAATGTAGTGTCATCAAATTAAACAGGCAAATTAAGTTGGTAAATGCAATGACCATCCAAATATATGTAATTTATTTTTAGTCAAAGGTCAAAGGTCAAGGTCACAGTATATGATCACTATTTGTAATCAAGTTTTTATAAAAATTACACCCTATTCAAAATGCTAACTAATACAAACATTGCTGTTAAGCTAACTAAATCCTTGATAAGGAATCTTAAGGTAGAAGGTCAAGGTCAAAGGTGAAGGTTAAAGATCGAAATATGATTTTTACTAGTATTTCCTATTTAATGTAAGATTCTCATTAGGCATGTCATGCATATTCGGAATGCCTAGACCAAGGTCATACAAGAATAAACATAATTCCATTTGACAGGTCAAGGTCACAGGTCATCGTCAAATATAAGGTCACTTTGCTAATTTCTTTACTATTCTTGTAAACTTCACAACATTTGTTGAGACAGTTGTGCTTTAAGGGAAAATTTAAATGTTAAATTTTCAGACATCATGAAGGTCAAGATGAAAGTTAAAGGTCAAGGTCAACTATTCCTTTAATACCTCTGAAACTAACTGATGATCTTTAATGAAATTTGACACACTCATTTGATTTTCTAGGTTTACATCAAAGCAAACAAAAATATAATCCTACATAGAGGTCAAGGTCACAGGCCAAGGTCATAAGTTAATCTTCATCATAAAAAATACTTGATTTTCGAAAAGCTGACGACTGTTACTTGCATTTTACTTAAATAACATATATTTCAATCATATATATATATATATACAGGTATATATGCTGTATATATATATCATTTATATATATTATAATACTTAAGGTTAAAGGTCAAGGTCAAAGAACAAAAAAAAAGTATTAATATTTTGTGTTATACTCTTCCTAGACTTGTTAACCCTTTGTGTATCGGTGATGTATTTTGTATTGTATTCTAGCTATAATTAGATGATATTGTGGAGCTTATGAAGGATCTGTGGTAGTAAGAAGGGTTAGTTAAGATAGTTGAAAGCCTGCTAATTTTATGGAAGTCCTTCATAAACTAAATAAAATCATCTTAATATCCAGTATGATAAGAAACCGACAGAACTGTACTGAACGGGTTACGTATCGTCACCATATTTTGCTGGCAAATTCGGTTGGTCAATGTAACGATTGTCCAAATTTTGTGTTTTTGTTATTCAAAGGTCAAGGTGAATGGTGAAGGTTGCAGATTATGGTTACTATTTCTTTCTTATATGTATTTTAAATTTGAATTACACCATATTCAAAATGCTACAGAATAGTGTTATGCTGACCTTATTATAGATACATATTCCAATGGTTACGATTCAATGTGATCATAAATGTAATTATATATATATATATATATACTCACAGGCAGACATGAACCAACAACAGTCAAGACGAGTGTCCATGCTTTAATCCACTGCACACAAGTATCCTCTATCACGCCGTGGTATAGCGGATTAAAGTATGGGCACTTGTTCTGACTGTCGGTGGTTCAAGTCCGGCTGTGAGTATAAAAACATTTAGTAGCTTATGTGTATTTGTGATATATATATATATATATATATATACAGTATATACAGTATATATATATATATATATATATATATATATATATATATATATATATATATTTAATAGGGCACCTTCATCATTGACGACTTCGCCTATTAATAATAATAGTCTCCATTCAACATCCTGCGCCAGCATTTTGAATAGCCCGCCCGGAAGAATCATGGAGTACTCGTCATAAGTGCACGCTTAATTCCCTAATGGGATCGTCATTTTGATCGGCTACCCTACAGAAAAAAACTCTGTAAAAAAGAAAAAAGAAAAAATAACTTAATATTTGTTATCATATGACTTGCCATATTCATGGATTTCTTATGCTTTGCTTCGCCGATACCAGGCCCCCTAGCGGCCATCCTCGTCCTTCCTACTTCCGCGGCCTTCAAATCAACAGGGCTCGCGCCGTGTCCGCTTCATTCGACGTTCGCAGAGCTTCTAGTGAGTCCTTACTCATTTGTATACATCTGTGTTGTAGTAACAGGGTTTAGATTAGCTAGCACAGCTGCCAGATTGGTATGTCCGCAGGAAGTGTGTGTTAAAATAGGGTACCATTGTCACAGGCGTCTACGAGTCCCGGAGTGGCGTACCGCGTGTGTTATTGTTGTGATACGCCTTTAGCTGTTGTGTTTACTTAGCTAGAAGGCGACCACTCTACGAGGCATGATACAGACTGTCAATAGTGAGGAAAGTACATGCCATTTTCTTCAGATATCAGCAAAAGCTCTGGTTTAAGGGTGTTTGCATGTGGTGCTCCGCCTTCCAGGGTTCGTGTTTTGCTTGGGCCCCTTGGGTGGGCCTCCCTCTTCGTTGTGCTGCTGCTGGGTGCCGGAGCGTCGCCTGCCGGGATGTTCTTCGAACCACGTGGTCAGCCTAGTTAGGGATCTCCGGCGTAGGCTTCAGGTAATTTAGATGTCTAAATTTTCTGTCGTTTTATTATTGCCTATGTATGCCCCCTTTTTTGTTTTCATGCATGCGGGCTTGTTCATTTGGGGGTAAGGGAAACGTCCCTATATGTCATTATGTTTATTGTATATGTGTGGAACTTCGGGAAGGGGGCTGTGCCAACCCCGTTTCCCGGTAGTTTTTGTCTGTTCCGGCGGCCCCGTGCGGTGGGCCCTAGTTATCCGTCTCTAACGGGTAGGAACGTTCAAAAGATCCCGGCGTGGTTTAGCTGAACCACACTCTCCTGGCGGAATTGCATTCCTAGAAGGGCTACAAACTTGGCCCGCCGTGTTAACGCACCCTGACTGGCCAGGTGACACGTAAGACATTATCGCCTGCGGCGCCATGAGTCGAAGTGTACACCAAGTGTTAAGGTTAGTTTTGCAAACTTATTCAGTAATGATCAGACACTAAAAGGTCAAGGGACCTGTGGCTCTTGTCACAGGTAAGTTATTGAAAGTCAGTTGGACAGATCCGGCGGAAGGTTAGAAATGAATAGTGGAGCACTATAACTAATTTTCCGGCGGATTTGGGTTAGGATGTTTAATACCTCGCAGGTTATCCTTATGAGCATTGATTCCTGGAAAAAAATCCAGGCCCCAGAGACTGCTTCTCCGGCGGAGGGGGGGACCCTCTTATTACGGCAACATGCCTAGGTTTGAACTTTGCTTCACGCCTACTTGCTCCCTTTTACCCATTTTTGCTCACAAGCTTTGCATAAAGTGTGTAAAGTGTTTAGATCGTTCTAGAAGCGTGTAGTTGTCAAAAAGATGCGCCATTTGCTCTGAATTGAAAACCGCCTTGCTGGCGAAGAAAGACTTGTGATGCTTAGCAGCCTTACACGAAATTAAAGCCGCATTTAATTCTAATTTAAAGGAAACAGCCCATAAGGCACTTCAGTGTGATGATGAAGTCCTATGGGAGAATCTCATTATTAAGTCACCTTTGATTAAACCCGGTTCCTCCAAATCTGTCAGACCCAAAGTTAAAACAAGAGAGCAGAGAGTTAGTGAGTAGTAGCAGTGAGAGCGAAGTCACCGAGGTTCCCCCCTCTGACCGTACCAAGAGGAGACGCTCGCCCTCCCCGCGGCGGAAGTCGAGGTCTAGGTCGAAGTCCCCCCGGAAACACTCTCGCCACTCCGCCTCGGACTCTTCCCGGTCCCACAAGCGCCGGAGAGAGGAATATGAGGATACGTCTAGCAGCCGCCAGGACACTCCTCAACCACCCCCTCCCACACCTCCTTCTGACATGCCTATAGGTGATTCAGGGGAGTCGGAAATAGGATCTGAGATATTGGAATCCACACCTAGTTAGGAATAATCTTTACGTGTTCCTCCTAATGTTACTTTTGCCATACCAAAATTGACTTGTGTTCCCCGTAGTGTTAGGTCGACAGGCCCGAGTAGGGTGCTAGCCGACCAATTTATTAGTGGCCCCTCCATCATTGACGAACATGCCTATTACATAAGGCATCCTCTTCAAACACTAATCCACCGTAGTTTGAATCTACCGCGCAGAGCATTAATATCTGAGGAGCCTTCATCACGCGACCTCACTCATGGCTTCAGTCATTATGAATTGGGTTCTCACTACGAAAAAACTTCGTAAAAAATAAAAAACAAAAAGAAAATAAGAATAACTATCCAATAAGCTTTCCATCATATCGTAGATGTACTTGTGTGGATCTTTGACCAGACGCTGATTCAGGCGTCATTCTTCCTTCTCTGCTCTGTGGTCAGCCGGCTCGGACGTGTCTCTCCACGCTCCGCTGGTTCCACATTTGCTGCGTCCCTAGTGAGTTTTTTCTCATTTGTTTACTCCGGGATGTATCGAGTAAGGTTAGGATATGCGTAGCATATAGCAACCTGTCCGGTTGTGGACAGGTGAACTTTTTCACAGTTGTGACGTTAACCACTCCGTTAGAACCGCATGGCTTGTCCTACAGTGACTCGCTAGGATCGCCAGGGCAGTGGATGGGGCTACAGTTTGTGTATTAGAGTGTGCTTTATTTCTATGTAGGTAGTAGGGGTAGGCAGCCCCACCCAGGGAAGTACTACCGCCAAGGTTTCGGGAGACTCAGGGAATAGCCTGAATTCCATTTTCTCTCCCAGGCCTTGGTAGCTGGATACATATCTTTCTGCCTCACACATCAGGGGTATCAGGAAAACCCTCTTTATATAACATACACATCCAACTTCACGACATTGCCCTACATCGCTATCCTCTATCCATAAAATACTACTCTTCCCACTACATATCATACATGTAACACCATACACTTACCTTATAAATATGGCAGTACAATTGTTAAGAGCAAACCTGGTGGTCCCTCGGATATCCACCCCCGGCAGGGTTGGGTTATTGACACAGGGCCCTCCCGGTCGTCATCATGCGACTGTGTCAAGAGCATTGCAACGTCCCAAAGCTGCTTGTCAGTACAGCTATTTCTTTAGTAATATAAGGGGACTTCACTCTAATATCAATTCTGTACACCAATTTCTTCAAGCAGAATCCCCTACTCTCCTTTTTTTGACAGAGACTCAAGTAACATCCACATCTGACACATCTAGATTTAATTTTCCAGGTTATCAACTGCTCCAAAATTTCAGACCTAAAGGTGGTGTATGTTGCTTCGCAAAATCTGAAATTGCCCTGGAGGAGGTTACTAGTTTCAATTGTCCCTATTTGATTATTCTATATACAAATTAATTTCTGCTGGTAAATTTAAATACATATGTTGCATCTACCGTTCCCCAAATACTCCTCCAGAGCAAAGTCTTTTTGATTCTCTGTCCTCACAACTCAGTGTCCTCAACTTAAATGCTTCTTCTGAAATCACTGTGTTGGGTGATTTAATGTCCATAATGTTGAATGGCTCACTCATTCAGCCAGGACTGATGATGCTGGTCTTGAATGTGAGCTATTTGCAGACTCATTTAATCTCATTCAACTAGTCAACCAACCCACCCGTGTACCAGATAATCCTAATCATAATTCCCACCTACTGGACTTTTTTAACAACCAATTCAGAAAATTATGATGTTACAGTGAGGTCCCCATTTGGATCTTCTGATCACTGTCTGATACAGGCCACCTGTCTATCACCTACCACACCTTCCCACTCTGAACCTGTTTTGGTGACTAAATGGCATTACGATAGGGCAGACTGGGAGGGTCTTCAAGGTTTCTTTATTGATATTCCCTGGACCTCTTTCTTTTCTAATGATGCACACTCCACCTTGAGCCACATACAAGATTTTGTAAAAATTGGAATGGAAACTTTTATTCCTCATCAAAAGTACAGTAAAAGATCTAATTCACCTAAATGGTTTGACCATAATTGTGCTAGAGTAACTGAACAAAAAGCAATAGCCTACAATGCATACACAAGATCAAAAACACATGAAGCCTTTAATTACTTTAGAAACATCAGAAATCATGCCAAAACTGTATTAAACCTAACTAAATCAAACTTTCTCCATAAGCAGGCAAATAAACTTCTAAATAATCCAAATGATAACAAAATATTTTGGTCTACTCTTAACTCATTCAAATCCAACTTCACTACTGCTTCATCCATTCCTCCATTAAAATCTCCGACTGGCAATCTTGTAAGTGACCCACGAGGTAAAGCTAACCTTCTTGCAGATATTTTCTCCACCAACTCAACCTTAGATGAAATAAATCAAGATGTCCCTGTACTTAATTTTAATTCACCTGAAATTCCCTCACTTAAGATCCACACCAGACATGTCAAAACTATTTTGCAGAATCTCTCAGTAGATAAGGCTCCTGGTCCAGATGAAATTCCTCCAATAGTACTTAAGAATTGCTCCTTGGTGCTCGCTCCTGTATTGGCAAAATTTTTCCGTCTGTGTACTCATACCTCATGCTTCCCAGTACCCTGGAAAGAAGCAAACATCCATCCAGTTCCTAAAAAAGGTGCCTCTTCAGATCCATCAAACTACAGACCAATAGCTATAACTTCCACTCTTGGCAAAGTTTTTGAAATTATATTAAATAATCACATAATTAAGCATCTGGAGAATAATAAATTAATCAGTGATAGGCAATATGGTTTTAGACGATGTCGATCAACTGCAGACATTCTTTGCCTTCTTACGCATCAAGTCAACCAAGCTACAGACCAACATGGTGAAACACATACAATAGCACTGGATATATCAAAGGCATTTGATAGAGTCTGGCATCAATCCTTATTGTCGAAGATGTCACACTACGGCCTTGCATCATTAGTTCCACTAATTTCTTCTTATCTTCATAACAGAAAAATACGTGTAATGGTAGATGGCCTTTATTCTCAATTTCACTCAATAAATGCTGGTGTTCCCCAGGGATCAGTTTTGGCCCCAACTCTGTTCCTCATTCATATCAATGATCTCATATCTACCACTCATAATCCAATGCATTCCTACGCAGATGACTCAACACTCCACAGTTCCTTCACATTTACCAATTCTTTCACCCAACCCGATCTTATAAATTCAAAAATAAACACTGCAATTTCTCTGAACCGGGACCTTTCTAGAATTAATGAAGGGGGACAAGAGAATCTAGTTTCCTTTAATGCACAGAAAACCAAGTACATTCAATTTTCTAACCGACAGAATCTCACTGACTCCCATATATTTTTTAATGATGTAAATATTCCCACTTCCCCTAGTATTGACATTCTCGGTGTAACATTAACTACTAACTTGAGCTGGACACATTATGTTAGAAGCATTGCTAAGAATGCCTCTAAAAAACTGGGACTCCTGTACAGAGTTCGAGAATTCTTCACTGACGAGCAGTTGGCCGTAATATATAAAAGTCATGTGCGCTCTCAGATGGATTACTGTTCACCTCTGTGGGGTGGAAGTGGAGTGGTTGCATTGAGGCAGTTGGACAAAATTCAAAATAAAGCTATTAGATTAATCAATAACCCTGCAATCACACAGGACCTTCCTTCATTAGCCATACGAAGAAACGTTGCATCCCTTGCATTATTCTACAGATATTTTCACAGCAATTGTTCCGAGGAACTTGCTTCAATTGTGCCGCTCTCCACATCTTTCCCCGTAGAACTAGGGCAGCTGAGAGCGCCCATGAATTTACACTTTCTCCTCCACAATGCAGAACTTCTGCTTATCAGAATTAATTTATCCCCAGAGCTACTACTCTTTGGAATTCACTTCCCTCGAATTGCTTTCCACAAACTTACAATCAACAAATGTTTAAATCCAGTTGTTACAAACATTTTATGAATGGAGGATGCCTTTAGGCACATGGACCTTTTTGTTTTATCTGTGTTTTTCCTTCCTCCGTTCATTGTCTCTTAAAAAAAAAAAAAAAAAAAATCATATGAAAGCTTGTGTCATGGGCAGTCCAAAAAGGCTCTTTGTTTTCACCCATGTCAAGGCTTTATATATTTAATTGTAAAGTATATGTTTTATCATTAACTAGTAATGATGGGATCTGGGAGAGAGAGAGAGAGTAGAACAGAGTGAGAGGGAGCGCGTAGTGTTTTTGTCCCGCTCGATGACGTCACGGCTGGCTGCCTCGTTCGTGGGGGTTGGTTGAGAGAGGTCCTTCCCATGCTGTTAGCTCCCTTGTTAGTGGCTAGAGGACTTGCAACCGCTTTTTTCCCACGCGGCTCGAGCTGGTGCGAGTATATATTATACAGTTCCTCGCCACTTTCTCCCTCAGATCTAGTTTCTAGAACGCACCCATCTTTTTCCCTTGCTACCTGTACCCCGCTCGCACCTGAGAATCTTTTCCTCTGCCTATCTCTCTCATTTTCCATATCTTTCACCACCTTTTATTAATATTATACCCCCTCTGGTTAATTCTGCAAAATCAGCTTCATGCTGGCCAGTTGTATTGTGCGTTAAGGTCTGATATAACCCATGTATGTTAGTTGTTAAGATAAGTGGATCACGAAGCATTGGTTGGCTTTCATATTGCCGCTTCCTTTAATTATTAGTGTTCTGCTGGATTAGATAATGCTAGACTAGGAGTCTGATATTATAAGGTATTGTTTCCTATGAGTGCTGGCTTTAGTTAAAAGCTGCACGACATACCTGAGAACTGGAGTTGATTGAGTAAATTCTAGTCTGTGTGCCATTGAGAGTAGAGCATGCACGAATGAGGGTTTTTTGCCTATACCATTCTGCACTGTTCTGGTCTCGATTGTTTGTCTTTGAGGTACGCCAGGAGAACGCTTAATACTTCGGTATTAAGGTTTCTCAAGAGAGCTACCCTTCCCTATAACGTAATATTTGACGCACAGACTTGAGATTTGCACTAGGCTATGCGGCATGCCATGCGCACCAGTATCTCGTATCATTGACTCTAGCTAGACTTTATCAATCATAGTAGACATTAAGTATATTAACCTAATTACTCTTTTTATGTATACCCGTTTATGATTACACAAGCATTTCGCAGCCTAGTTTGATGTATTGAGACACAAACGACTTAGGCTCTTTTTGTTGATAGGAATACTGCATTGTCGTGGCGATTATTATTATTGTTGTTGTGTTTAGGATATTCTTGGCTCCGACGGCATTATATATATTCTGCCTTTTTGTGTGCATAGCCTGCACGAGCATTGTTCCGCTGCCTGCCTTTTTGGGTTCCATTTCCGATACGAGCATCTTTATAGCATCTAACATTTAAAGAAGATTCCTTGTTAGTGTTGAAGGACTTTAGTGCACTTTCTTTCATGCAGGAGTGCCTGACATTTATTGATTAAAGTAACGTAAGCTGTAACTTCTCTTACCACCTTACTTTGCATACCATAACCAAGCACCTTCGGTTATAGGTAGTAATAGGCTGTTTTCACATAACATTAAGCCTAGAGTAGACGCACATTTATTGAGAGTTTGATAGCTATCTATCTATGTGCATGACTCTAGTAAGTATGTGTGTGGCCACGAACGAACAGCCAACAGCCCTCTGTCCCCAGCAGTCGACGCCTCCCCCCAACCAGCACCGCCTTCGTTCACTGGGACTCCGCCATATACACTCAGAGTGGTTGCATCTAGCGCTCCCCCTCGTGTCCCGGCACACCTTCGCCTCTCGAACACCCTTCCGGTTGTCAGTCATTTCTCTCGCTCCATTACTATTCCAATACTAATGCGAACCATTCTCACAAGTTGATATTTTAACACCCTTTCCAGCACATTACCTAGCGGCGAGCACACATGTCTTTGATTTAAATAAGCTGGACTGGTGTGGCTCGCTCGCACATAGACTCGGGTGGCAATGTCAGCACTTAAGTGCTGAGAGAGAGAGACAGTGGTTGGCAGTCTCTCAACCAACGTCCATATCTAGCGGAGGACTGCTCCGTAAGAGACCCCCGTGTCGGCAACCTACTGACACAAATCTCAGCTCGCCTCCTCCCTCTCTCACCTTCCACTACTGACCACCCTATTTGTCCGAAGTACGAATTAACCTGCTTTATTGGTTTTTCTACAACTCGCTTCCCCTGTTGCACGTTTCTCCCGCACCTCTTCATCCATAGTCCACTTTACTCAAAACACTGCCAGATACTTAAAAGAGTTGACCGATCTCCATAGCCTGACCGTGCAGCTTCACCTCACAATCTGTGACTTCAACCCTTTACGAAGACCTAACCTTGCTCTTCCAGTATTTACCTTCAAATTACGTTGTTCGACACACCACTTCCAAATCATTTAAAGACCCGGCACTCCAATTATTATCATCATCAGAACTGTATCATCCGCAAACAGCGTTAGGTAGCTTCACTCATTCCTCCTATTTTCAGCGATGCAGAAAACTATCCACTGCTCATACAAGGATTTCTGTTTAGGGCTAGAGTCATTCGAAGGCTCTGTTTATGCCCTTTCATAGCGATAGGTTGCATATAGAAACTATGTAGACGTTCTGTGTCTTATTTAGGGCATTAATGATCACGTAAACAGCCCTAGGTTTTGGAGCTAGAAACGCTTTCCGCTGGGCGGTACACATTTATGCCATTACTAGTTTATCCAAGAATAAGACGCATAGGCCCTCGGAGGTGTTAAACCCAGTCGTAACAAATGGCGACCTTACCTAGGATTTGGTGACCTACATTTATTAAGCAGCGGAACAGTTGTTGTTTTGGGGAATATTTTGCGGGGATCAGCAAGAATATTTTTTTTTGTCAACATAGTTATAGCCCTTGAGTATTTCCGAGAATTTTTGTGTTTATATAGAGGTATAAGAGTTTGGGGTGCTTCTTTTCTGAATATTGGGGTGAGAACTTTTTGTGCGCATCCTGTCCCTTATAACCCCGGATCAGAGGAGACTGGGAAGACACAGTAAGTAATGGTCGAAACTGAGGAACACTCAGCATGATGAAAGGGTTACTCGGGCTGAACTGTGAGGAGTGATGCTAGGATCTGTTTGCAAATGGCCTGTTTACTTGCCGAGCGTTGGGAGGGTATGATTCGGTACGGTCTTCAATGCCTGGCCACAGCTATCGGTCATGCCCGTTACTAGCAGGCATGACCAGGGATAACTTGATTAACGTGTGTATGGGCAGGGTGACATGTGAGCGAGAGTGGGTTGAGTGCTCAGATGAGCCCTTCTGGCCATGCTTCCCGCTACACTCGACTCCCAGCCATCCCAGAGTTTGCCCGACCCTAGTACGCTTCCACAGTTGGGTGGTGACTGGCAGGGTGGGTTGCCCCTGGGTGGACCACCGGTAATTTCACACATTGTAGCACCTTCACCTCCTCAAGGGTTATCTCCAGAATTATTGTTTAAGCTCGAATTAGCTAAGCTCAAGGCTATCAGCATCAGCAGCAAATAGAATTAGCCAAGATAGAAGAGAGAAAAACTATCAGTCCAGCTAGCAAAATCCAAGCTGAGCCGACTAGGTACTGTGCCGACATGGATGTAGAGAAGTCGCGAGTAGGCAAAACGGGACAGCGACTTGGGGCGGTAACCGTGTTCATGAGCAGTCTCTCTCGCACTTATTGAAACTGGTTCCGGTGTTTGATGAGAGTGGTGTAACAGAATTTTTCACACGCTTTGAGAAGAAGTGCCAGGAACACCAGTTGCCAAAGAATAAATGGGCAGCACTTGTATCCTCTAGATTAATAGGCAAGGGTCTTAAAGCCTACGATGCGTTACCTTTGGATTCATGTATTGTGTACGAGGATCTCAAGGAGGCTGTCCTGATGGCTTAACGAACCTGCAACCAGAAACGCACCGTTTGAACGCCCGGTGTGTAACTAAGGGAATTCTTTGCACCTTTTTGGAACTCGCCCGGGACTTGTCCGATGCTATGGGGAACTGGCTCCGATCTGAGAAGGCACAACATTTGATGAAATTAAGCAGTTAATGAGGTTGGAGCAGTTCTTTAAGAGCACGGGCGGTGATCTAACTTTGAACTTAAAGGAGAAAAACCCAAGAACTCTAGTCGAAGCAGCAGAAATGGCTGATCGACGGCTGTCGTTGATTCGGGGTTGCGGGTCCTCACAGAAGTACGATGTAAGTGCTAAGGACCGTTATCCTCCCCCTCCCCGTAACAATGACACATTTAAACCAAAGAGCCATGAAACTATAACTGAATCCAAAAACTACACCACACCGTATGTGAAAAGTCAGGGGCCTTTTACATCACAGTATAAGCCGAAACCGAAATTTATGTGTTTTAATTGCCACCAGGAGGGTCATAAGGCAAATGAGTGCCCTAGTCGACCTCCTCCGGCAGCCGTGTCTTTTGCTCACGGCATTGGACTGTTCAAGAGGACATCGGAGTTTGTTAGAGGCATTTCTTCCGAGGTAAATACACTGCCAGTGCAGACGGATCCGGAAGGCTTATTCCCTGTCCGTGATGCCTTTAGTGACCACAGGGGACTCGGTTGTGTGGAGTGGGGGGGTAGAAGACATGAGGTGAGAATTTTGCGTGACACTGGGGCATTGCAAACACTGTTGAGAAATTTCACTGGTAAACCTGTCAATACGGCGCGGGTGGTTGTGGTTCAGGGAGTTAATGCGACAAGGTCATACCCGCTTGTAAGAATGAAGGTGGAAGTTGATGGTGTGACTCGGGACCTGGATGTAGGAATTGTGGAGAAGTTACCTGTTGGGGGCGTCGACCTCCTTCTCGGCAACGACTTTGCGGGACCTACTTCTGAGGCTCCACCCTTGGTCGTTGCAGAGAAGCCGGCCGACGGTAGTAGGGAGGAGCCGCAGTGGGTTGAGAAGTGTCCCGTGCAGCCTATGGCGTGTGTTGTCACCGAAATCCTGCATCCAGGGAGTCACATTCTGGTCAACAATCTTTAGATCAGCGGAGGAAGGGTACCGAGAAGGGGTTGAAAGTTGATGCGGTTGAGAGTTTAGTGTCAACGGACCTTCTCGGGGACTCATTATTAGGACCACATTTCGAGTCTGGAGAAGACCCAGTAACTGTTCCTGAAGGGCAGATGATGGGCTTAAAAAGACGAAAGAGTTGAAGGAGGACAGTGATGCACAGTCGGGAGATGTAGCAACAAGGTACCCTGACGCGTACCCTATGAGAAATGGGTCGGCGAAGACGGTGGTCCGAAGCTTGCTAGTGTATTTTTCCCGGTATGGTTACCCGCAGGGGATTCAGTCAGTCCAGGGACCCAACTTCACTTCTAGCCTCTTTGTTCAAGCAATGCCGCAGCATGGGATTGTTGGGGTTGTGTCAGCTGCGTATCATCCGGAGAGCCAGGGTGTGTTAGAGCGATGGCACTCAGCCTTGAAATCTGTGCTTCGTTGTTGTTGCTTTGAGAGTGGGAGGGATTGGGATCTTGGCCTGCCATGTGTTTTTTGTTTGCTGTGCGGGAGGTCCCTGGGGAGAGTTTGGGATTCAGCCCTAATGAGCTCGTCTTTGGACACCATGTTAGAGGGCCTCTCCATATGGTTGAAGAAGTATGGAAGGGCGCAGAAAAACCTTGTTCTATGCTCAAGTGTGTCCCAACAGTCGAGAACGGATGTTGCGCAGTCTGGAGTTGGCTGGCCGTAATTTGACTAGCTCTCAGGCCCTCAGGAAGGACAGGTACGACCTCAAGGTTGAACTCAGGGAGTTTCACGTGGGTCAGGAGGTGTTGATTCTACTGCCCCTTGTAGGTCACCCCTTATCCGCGAAGTACGCTGGTCCTTATAGGGTGGTGGAGGAGCTATCAGACCTGGTTACTTGGTAGCCACTCCAGACAGACGGAAGCGCAATCAGTTATGTCATGTTAATCCCATGAAGGAGTATGGGAGGCACCCCCCTGAGCCTCTCACTGTGCCTGTGATGACGTTTAGCAGTCAAGGTGGAGAAGGAGAACGGGACAGTCAAGCTCAGGTGAGGAACGGGAAGGATAAGAAGTTCAAATGGGCGCCTGAGTGTGAGAAGGTGTTTAGAGAAGTAAAACACCTGTTGTGCACTCACCCGATCCTCAGGGCCCCTGACTTTAGCCTACCTTTCCACCTAGCAACGGAGGCTAGTGGTGTGGGGGCTGGTGCCGTCCTTGTGGAAAAGGACGATGATAGGCTGGAGCATCCTGTTAGTTTCTGCTCGGAGAAGTACAATTCGGCCCAGGGGAGCTGCTCTGTTGTCGAGGAGGAGCTGCTGGCGGTTGTGCTTGCGCTGGGGCATTTCGAGGTCT